>JBAMNC010002515.1:0-22886 GCA_037902135.1 Cetoscarus ocellatus | reverse complement strand
AAAGACACACCTGATTTCATCTCTTATTTGTACTCCAAATTTTTTTTGGTTGAACTTAAAGCCAAATTTCATCATTTTTCTTCAATAGCTTCCATGTCATGTGGCCAATTATCCTGAAAGTGACCTTGAATAATAGCACTAACTTGGAACAATAAGACGCACCTCTTTTTATCTCTTATTTGTACTCCAAAAAATTTTGTGTTGAAATTAAAGCCAAATTTTGATTTTTTTTTTATTTCAATAGCTTCCATGTCATGGTCATTTTAAGCAGGTCATGATGTCCTCAAGCCATTGTGCATGAGTTGGTGGTAAACTGTCCCTCCACCTCAGCAGAACTGCTCTCCGAGCGAGCAGAGAGGCAAAGGACAGAGTGCGGCGCTTCCCTGCAGATAGCTGCACCTCCCTACCTGTGACCCCAAACAAAGCAGTCAAAGGATTTGGCTCCAACTTGATATTGAATATTTTAGAAAGGGTTGTAACAATGTCTCTCCAATATTTGTTAAGACTAGAACAGGACCAGTACATGTGGATAAGAGATGCTTCAGCAGATTTACATTTGTCACAAAGTGGGCTTATATCAGGGTACATGGAGGATAATCTTGTTTTGGATATATGAGCTCTGTGCACCACTTTAAATTGAATTAAGCAGTGATGAGCACATAAAGAGGTAGAGTTAACCAGTTTGAGTACAGATGTCCAAGTATCTTCTGACAGAGGCAGACCTAGATCTTCCTCCCATGCTAATCTCAGCTTTTCTGTGGAGGCATGTTTAAGTTCTAAAATCATGCCGTATAAAGTTGAAATTAGTCCTCTCTTCGATGGGTCTAAAGAAAGGACAGTATCAACTACAGATGACTCTGCTAGAGTAGGAGAGCCTGAAAGCGGAGTGAGAACAAAATGTCTTGCCTGAAGATACCTAAAAAAGTTTGATTTAGAGAGACTGAATTTTTCACTTAACTGTTCAAATGATGCCATGGTATTTCCAATGTATAAATCTTTGAAGTGCAGAATACCCTTATTATGCCATTCTTGAAAAGCAGAGTCGTGCAATGATGGTTTAAAGAGATGATTTGGAGCAATGGGACTTAGAAGGGAAAATCTACAAAACCAAAATATTTCCTGAATTGGGACCATATCCTTAGAGAGTGTTTAACTACTGGGTTTTTCTATTGAATCTGTTGGAGGGAGTGGAAGAGAGGATCCAAGAAATGCAGGAATGCACAGATTTTCATCTGGATGCAGTTCCATCGCTACCCAGTCAGGACAGTCAGGTCGCTTATAATAAAAGGACCAGAATGAAAAGCAGCGCAAGTTAGCAGCCCAGTAATAAAAACGAAAATTCGGGAGAGCTAGACCACCTGTAACTTTTGTTTTCTGAAGGTGGGTCCTGTTTAGACGGGGCCTTTTACCCTGCCACAGATAGGAAGAGATTACTGAATCCAGATTTTGAAAAAAGGATGCAGGGATAAAAAGCGGTAAGGTCTGGAAGAGGTATAGAAATTTAGGCAGAATGGTCATCTTAACCGAGTTGATGCGTCCTACAAGAGACAGTGAGAGAGGAGACCACTGTGACAATATTTCTTTTGTTTGGTTAAACAAGGGAGTGAAGTTTTCTCTGAACAGGTTTCTGTGTTTCCTATGAAAAATTGTTATACTGAATTTTAAAGGGCAAATGGCTAAGGTCTAAGGCTTGTGCTTCATTATTAAAAGGAAAAAACTCACTTTTATCAAGATTTAATTTATAGCCTGAAAGTTTACCGTACTGACTGAGCAGCGACAGAGCAGGGGGTAATGAGGCAGTTGGGCGGGAAATGAAAAGTAAAAGGTCGTCTGCGTATAATGAAACCTTATGCTCAGTTTTACCTCTCCAAATACCAGAGATGTCCTTGCATGTGCGGAGTGCTGTGGCGAGCGGTTCTATGGCCAGATTGAAAAGCATGGGACTTAAAGGACACCCCTGGCGGGTTCCACGATACAAGCTAAAAGGCTTTGACTGCTGTGAGTTTGTACAAATTGAGGCTGTTGGGTGTGAATAGAGTAGTTTTATCCATGAGGTAAAGTTTGGTCCAAAACCAAATGTATCCAGTACAGTAAACAGATAGCACCACTCCACACGATCGAACGCTTTTTCTGCGTCGAGAGAAATTACGCATTCAGGCACAACCTCTGGGGCAGAGTAGATTATATCAAACAGTCGTCTTATGTTAAAGTAAGACTGCCTATTTCTAATGAAGCCAGTTTGGTCTTTGGAAATAATTGTGGGGAGGACATTCTCTAATCGATGGGCTAAGGTTTTTGCAAAAATTTTGGCATCTGTGTTTAAAAGGGAGCTAGGCCTGTAGGAGGCACATTCAGTTGGGTCTTTACCTTTTTTAGCAATGAGGGTTATACAGGCATCCATAAATGAGGGTGGAAGGGAATTTATTTTGCCAGAATCAGAAAGAACTGAACATAAAAAAGGGGAGAGCAGTGTAGAGAACTTTTTGAAAAATTCAGCCAGAAGCCATCCGGCCCTGGGCATTTGCCTGACTGCATTGAAGAGATGGCAAGAGTTATTTCTGCTTGGGTGATAGGCTCCTCCAGTCTCTTCTTGAAGTCTGGTGAGAGTGTGGGGATGTTAAGGTCACTTAAAAAGTCAAGAATGGTATTTTTTTCAGTCTGCAATTCCAATGTATAAAGCTGGGCATAAAAATCCTTAAATGTGTCATTAATTTGTTGGTGGTCTGTAGTTAATTGACCGTTTGACAATCGAATCTTGGAAATATTTTGTTTGGCTTTTGCACCTTTGAGCTGGTTGGCTAAGAGCTTGTTGGATTTATCTCCGTGCACATAAAACATTGTTTTATTCCTTAACAGCGATTGTTGAATTGAATGAGTGGTAAGTAAGTCAAATTTGGTTTGGAGTTCCAATCGGTTTTTATAAAGATCTGAAGACTTTGTTTGGGCATACTGTTTGTCAGTCTCTCTGATTTGATGTGCAAGGTCTGATCGCTCTCTGTAGGACTCTCGTTTCATTTGAGCTGTGTATGCGATGATCTGCCCCCGAAGATAGGCCTTCAGGGCATCCCATACAATTAGATTAGAGGTTTCGTTAGATAAATTCGAAGTCAGGAAAAAGGTGATTTCTTTTTCTTTGAATTTTACAAAGTTGTCGTCTGACAACAGAGTTGAATTGAACAGCCACTGCCTGTTCTCTGAGGAAGACCAGCGTCATGACAATAGGCGCATGGTCTGAAATTACGATACTCTGGTAAGAACAAGACTGGACTTGGGGGAGAAGTTGATTATCAATAATCTATTAGAGAGTATGTGGGGTGGACGTGTGAGAAAAAGGAATACTCTCTGTCGCTAGGATGTAAAGAGCGCCACACATCACAAACACCATGGTTAGAGAGGAAAGACTGAATAAAACTGGCTGACCTGCTAGCTGTGCTGGGGTTGGAAGAGGAGCAGTCTAAAACTGGGTCTAACCAGCAATTAAAGTCGCCCCCAAGTATTATAGAGTATGTGTTAAGATCTGGGAGTAATGTAAACAACCTTTCAAAAAATCCTACATCGTCCACATTGGGAGCGTAAACATTTACAAGGACAACTAACATGTTGTATTACTTACCAGAGACCATCACATATCGTCCATAATTGTCTGGAATAACATTATGTAACTCAAAGGGAATATCCTGGCTGATAAGTATTGAAACACCTTGGGCTTTAGCTTGAAAAGAGGAATGAAACCCTTGGCCAGACCATTTTGACATCAGGCGGTTATTGTCTAAACTGCGAATATGAGTTTCTTGTAGGAAGGTTATTTCAGTTTTTAGTTGTTTAAGGTGTGAAAAACCTTCCTCCTTTTAATTGGATGGTTTAGATCTTTAACATTCCAGCTCAACAGTTTCAGGCACCTAGACATTTAGTTTGATAATGGAGTTTGGTATTTGATTGCAGTGGCCTGAACAATGGACTTGAAGGACATTTGGAGTGACTTGTGCATTGTATGAGATATAAAGCAGTCATGATGAAATAACTAGTAGAGACATAACCCCCCACCCTGTCCACCCCTACCCAGAAAGCTGCTAGAGAAACAAGCAGCAAGCTCTTCAACACAAACATTATCATTAATACCTCTTCCTGTCTTACACTAAACATTACTACGGTAACACAAGCTGAACATGATCAAATTGAGCACCTCAAACTTAACATTCAGGTCCAAAAGCTAGGCACTTCAAACGAGTCAAAAGACATTGGGAACAACCCATAAAATAGAAAAACCCTCTAAATTGGGGCTCCGTAGCACAAAGGGCATTTCCAATCTTCTAAAATTGTACAAACTTTAACAGATGAGAATCAAACTAACAGTCAGTCAGGTCAGCAGATAAGCCCAGAGTAGCTTCCATCTATAATGTGTATAGCAATAAAACAATAGTCCTGCTGGTATTAGAGTTACAAGGAAACAAAAAGAAGGTTGCCAATAAAAAATAAAATAATAGTTTGGACTCAGATCAGGAATAAAAGCAGATCAAACTCACAGTCTTTGGTAAATCTTCCATTCAAAGAATATAAATAAAAAAATATATGTTTTGGAAAAAGAAAAAATACAGTTCAATGCCATAAGGAAGCAAAACGATCATACTCTCACCTGACAAAGAGCTTAACATGTTATTCCATGTATATAAACCTCGTCAGTGTACATGCTGCTGGCTGTATGTACCTGGGAGCTTAACTGTGCTACAAGTCCGCTAGAGACTCGAAACAGATCCATCATGATGGCTGCGGTGGTTTGGGAAGGCTGTCAATGTACCTCCGTGCCTCCTCGACGGAGCTGATCCACTTTCTGGCTCCACGCGTCAGCCGAAGCCAAGCGGGATACAGCAGGGCTGGCTTGAGACCCCTCTTATACAGATCTGCCATCATGTCCTTATAATCCATTTGCTGACTGAGAACCTCGGGGCTGTAGTCCTCTACGACCCGGATTGAGTGGCCGTGGTAGTCGAGCTTCCCTTTACGCCGTGCCTCTCTAAAGAGAAGATCCTTGATCCGGAACCGGTGCAGGTACAGGATCACCGGCCTCGGCCGCTGTCCGGGGGCGAGCTTGGAGGTTAAGGAGCGGTGGGCCCTGTCGATTTCCGGCGGTGATGGTAGTATTTCGTTGCCAGATATCTCATGCAGCAGCTTTGAGAAAAACTCCGTGGGGCGTCTGCTTTCACTGTCTTCAAAGAAACACATTTTAAAACTGTAAATGATATATATCCTTGTAATGAATTTCTGAGACAAAGATTCAACATCGATAAAAACAAATGTGTTTTTGTGACTCTGACATTGAGACCTTAGAACACTTTTTTTTTAACTGCACTTATACTTTATACGGCTGTTTAATATCTGAGAAGACACTCACTTGCCCAAGCTGGAATACAAAGACATTTAATATGCTTTTATAATACAATACAAAAAATGAGAAATCATGCATCAATCAATCAATCAATCAATCTTTATTTGTATAGCACCAATTCATAAAAAGTGTTATCTCAAGACACTTTACAATAGAGCACAAAGCTCTTCATATTATGGATTCACATATATGCATAGATACATATATACATAAATAAAATACACATTTACATATATATACAAATATATACATCCAACTCCCAACCTGAATCCATATAGCCGATCATGAATCCCTCCATCATGGCGGCAAGAAAAAACCTTCTGTTAAGCAGCAGGAAATCTTGAATGAGGACCCCAGTCTCATGATGAACAGCAAATCCACGCGATGCTGTGTTGGGTGTGTGGGCGAAGGAAGGGAGGTAAGTGGAGACAAGTGGACTAAAGTAAGAACTAAAGCTAGTGACAGATCAATGGACCAATCATAGACCTGTCGTCGTCAAATTTGTTTCTGCTGAAAACAAATTTATTAGAGGTTAGCCTCTTGAGATGCTACAACTCGTTTTCAGGAGGGTCCTCATGTCTGTGTGGTTGTGGTGATAATTTTATAGAAGTATAATCAATAAAAGTCTTACTGAAAATAAGAATTTATGGTAGTGACGAACTCATGGGTGCCCAGACCACAAGTGCATCCCTACCATATTTGTCTCCGTTAAGTAGTGTGAGAATCAGTCAGCTGGTGTGAGCCGTCTGCCCTTTGTGCTGCATGCTTGTATCTGATTTTTTTTTCTTATTTGTTATTTTTTTGTTTGTTTTGTTTTGTTTTGTTCATACTTTTTATAGTTAGTCTATACCAAAAACTGTATCACATAGTTTTACCTTTAGTTTTAAAGCATCAGTTTAGTGGTACATAAGATTCTGTTTGTGTTTACAATCTTTTTTTTTTTACAATCTCCAAATTTCTTTAAACATGTATATTGTGCAAACATCCGACATAAAGTGCAAGAACAGTTTTATCTGTGCAAATGAGTGCAAATAAGCTGTGCGGTTGAGATAAATGCAGATTCCTGTCAGCTGTTCACGAGTCTGATGGCAGTAGGACAGAAAGATTTTTTCATCCTTGAGGTCGTGCATTTCACACTCCTGTACCTCCAGCCTGAGGGTCAGAGTGTGAACAGTCCATGCTGGGGGTGGGGTGGGTCTCTGAGGAACGTAGATGCAGATTCAAGAAGAGTCACCCACTGTTCTTAGTTTACATTAATGAGGTAATGAACTTTAAAAAAATATTGAAATGTGTCAGAACCAAACAAGCCTTCACTGTTTATGAGAAACTGAATTTACTGATTTCCTTTTAGACCTCTGACTTTGTCTTAGTTATGTATTTTATATATATATATATATATATATAATATATATATATGTGTGTGTGTGTATATATATATATATATATATATATATATATATATATATATATATATATATATATATATATATATATATATATATACACATATATATGTGTGTGTGTGTGTGTGCATATATATACACATATATATATACATATGTGTGTGTGTGTGTGTGTGTGTGTGTGTGTATATATACATATATATGTATACATATATATATATATATATATATATATATAGTGGAAATATTTTAACAGTATGTTTCCAGATTTTGATTTCACTAATAAAGTTGGAAAAATAATATAGGCTACTAAATAGTTGTGTATAACAATAACACATGTCGACCTCTTTTTGGATTTCTTTTTATACCAGTATAGACTCAATGTGCAATACAATATATGATATAGACAATATAGACTATTAATGTAATCAGGTCGAGGTGCAGTCACACATTTAAGCTAAAATGATTTCACAAAAAATCCTGGGGGCTTCTTTTTATTGTGGTCATAAATGTACAACTAGTTTGGAAGAATCTATCAGTATTTCTATTATTCTACTATTCTACCATTATTCTATTTTTTAAATAAATTCAACAGTTAAAAGAATTCTAGTTTTAAAACCGACTCCCTGGCATTGATCGTCCATAACAGGCAGACAACAGCAGCATCACTAGCATTGGTTTCTAGCATACATTTCCAGCCGAATTTAAGATAATTTCCGAATGGTAAAGTATAAAAGACGGATAACATTATCTAGAAAAAAGATAGTAAAACGAAAAACAGTATCAATGTTAGCTTTACCTTTCAAATTTAAACAACGTTTGTTGGATTCTGGAGCAGAGCATAGAATCTCTATGGAAGAAATCCAGCTGATACCCTGCAAATCACTAATCCTGAAGTCAACAGGAAATTGAGTGACATCACTGTGAATAAGGTCTACTGAGGGCTTTTATATTCTTGTCCATCCCCAGGTATCCCCCTAGAGGACTTAGGCCCCTCCCACCTCCCACAAGGTGTGACCTGCTGCAAAGCCTCAGCCTGCTGGAGGGCTGAGACTTTGGAGTCGTTTCAGGTCCTTTGTCCTGTTTTCCCTCTAAAATACCACAAATCAGACCTCTGTGAATGCACACAGGTTTGAGTCTCTACTCGTGGGCTGTCCCAACACAGACTGTGTGAGTTTAATCTTTATAATCACAGACACAGTTTGTTTAATTTTTTGTCCTTTAAAGAGATAGTGCTGGCTTAATACAGTCAACTGAATCACCTATTAACAGAAATTCATATGATAAAACTGAGCAAAATGAATAGTTTTTAAAGTTTAGGCAAAACATGTTTGTTTGAGTGGCACATTCCAGCAACATGAAAATTCAAAGTGCTTTACTCACAAACAGCAAACCCCTAAAATGTTGGGACCAGCATGGACTCAGGCCTGCATGCATTTGCATAAACCAGAGCTCTGGTCGTTTGGACAGAGGAGAGGACAAAGGACCGAAACTCCCGGCACCCACGGGCAACCCCCCAATGCCAAGTGTGAGACTGGGAGTGTCACTTTCAATGGAGGAGACTGAGGGGACTCCAGAGGGGTCAGGGTCAGATTGGAGGAGTTGATATGGTGTTGCACAAAAGTAGGATTTAGACATCCAGGAAAAATGACTAAGCCGGGCTCATCAAATCCAAAACAAGAGGGTTCAGGCTTAAGTGGTTGCACTAAAGACCAGTGGCAGCTGGTGCCAAAAATTTAAGGGGGGCGCAGCTTTGGAGGAAACAAACCAAAGAAGCGCTCCATACTACAGTGAACTGAAACTAATGACAAAACACAATCACAATGCAACCTACTTTGAACAATGCATTATTTGAACAGAAATTTTTCCCTCCTTTCCTTCTGGGCTGCAAATTTCACAGTGACCCTCTGACTGAAGTCCATCATCTATGTCACCAGTCTCTCTTCCATTGACAGCATGGCCAGTGCATTCAGCCTGTCCTGGTTCATGGTGTTTCTGAGGAAAGTTCTGAGAAGCACCTCAGCTCCTGCAGTGGTCATGGGTGTGGTGATGAGGATCTTTAGCAGAGTGACAGTCTCTGAAAATACCTCTCCAAGATTATTTTCCATGAACAACTGGATAAGGTCCACAGCACCACAGCAGGCCTTGACCTCCTCCTTGCTGTACATAAGGCTGAGCTCTGTCTTCAGCTTTAGTTGAGCACTGGGTCGGCCTTCAAGGAGCTGCTGAGAGAATCTTCAGGAAACATGGCGTGGTACTGTGTGAATCTGTCATTAAGAAATACATAGAAAAGCACATTTTATTACCAAAAGTTAACATCAGTATTTACTGAAAAAAATCAATAAAACAGCCAAAGTTTAACCTGTTCCCATAAAATAAAGCTATAATTTATGTCAGTTTCACTATTTTATGAACATTTCTTGTGTCACCTGAACAGTTTCTTATCCTATACATGATGTCTCATGGCTCAAGATTGTAAACACAAACAGAATCTTATGTACCACTAAACTGATGCTTTAAAACTAAAGGTAAAACTATGTGATACAGTTTTTGGTATAGACTAACTATAAAAAGTATGAACAAAACAAAACAAAACAAACAAAAAAAAAACAAATAAGAAAAAAAAATCAGATACAAGCATGCAGCACAAAGGGCAGACGGCTCACACCAGCTGACTGATTCTCACCGCTGAAATGAAGGCTGACATTGTATGAATGACATTTATAGTTTTCAGCAAAATTACTTCAAATTTTTAAAAGTCAAAAAAATAAAGTTACATTACAGGAGTCTGTTCCCATCTGCTGGAGCTTTTGAATACTTTTACTTTGTACCGTTATGTGCAGTATTCAGTCAGCAAAAAACACCAACAGAATGTATAATTTTTGTATCCAAATAGAACATTTTATTATAGCAACTAAATATATGGTATACAATTATATATAATGACAATACTATATATATTTATATTGATATTTATGATTTTTTATCACATGTTTAGTTGCCATAATAAAACTACAACACTGAGAGACAAGAGATACATTTTGTTGGTCTGTATTCATTGATTTTATACTGTGCACAATGGTACAAGCTGGAAAGGTACTAAGTAAGTGTCAAATCTAAAAGCTCCAGTAGATTAAAAATAATTCTGTAATGGACATACACCTAAGAGGTAAAGAATTTGTGTTGTTTCCACTTTTGGGACTAATAAAACCCCACTGTTTTCACCAGTCAATTGTAACACATAACTTGATAGCATTATCAAGTCTTCTTTTTGTAATTTTTCAAAGGCTTTCACACAATGTAACAGTAATATTTAATGAGCACTGCAATAAACCTCTGCAATAATCTGCATGCATTTGTGTATTACAATTTCTCCTATCTTGTTCCTGCTTTGCCACGATTTTGAAAAATATATTTTTATAGGTCCCTTCATATAATATTTTCATCAAAATAATGTATCAAATTTGTCAATTAAATTTAAAATGAACTTCTAGTAGGGTAAAAACAAACTTACCCACCCAATAAAAGCCCCAATTCCTCCTAAAAGTATGTTGTTTTTGTAAAAATATGCAAGAATTAAAAACTATACAGATTTTTTAGAACTTAAGTCTGCAAAAGGATAATGTTATACTGAACAAAGAATTTATATCCTCTTGGCAAACTCAGTTTGTGGCTCCTGATCTATGGTTTATGTGTGACATAAAATGGAAAACTTTGCCCCTGAATTATGTTATGTCTACTAGGAAAGACACATCCTAATCTAATCTTCAGTGTAGCATAGCCTCTTACTTTTTTCTTCTCTACTGCAATCTCACCTCTTCTGTGATCCTCTGATGGTTCTCTGGACGGAGTACCTGACGCCTCCTCAGTGCATGGGAGCATCGGTCGGACGCGTGAGGATACCTGAGATACTTGCGCATGAGTAAATCATATCTGCTCCGGTGACATGTGGATATGATTGACGGCGCTCGTTGTCCAGTCACATGAGTGAAAGAAAAACCAAAACAATACTAATTCGCTGCCAGTCAAAGTGGGGTGTGTGGGGCGCAATTGCCTGCGCCCCGGAGGCAAAGTTGAAGTGGCCAATCCCAAAGACGCCTCAGGTCACATGCTGAGCAAAAGTTTAAGGACTTGCATAGACACCCATTAGACCGACACCCCTTCGTACGTAAACTATGTATTCACAACACAGTTACTACGTAAAAACATTGTGAAACCCCTTTTATTGAATGGTGACAGGTGCTGCTGACAGACTATTATTGTGTGGTAAAAATAAATGTTTTTATCCGTTATTTTTTATAATTTAAAGACAAATTATGTTGTGTTTAAGTAGACTTTCTCTGTTGAATTTTGGAGGGGGCGGCGCCCAAGCGCCCCCTATTGACAAGCCGCCACTGCGAGGATCAAAAGTCATACTGTAGGTCTGGCATGTCTTGTCTATTAGCCTCTACATGAATCCCATTGAATGTCAAGAATGTCTCTCTGTGAGGTTATGATGATGACATTTTGTTTTCACAGGTCAATTCTCTGGTGTGTTGCTGAGGGACAGAGCGTACCTGCCAGCCTTTTCTCCAAACACCGTTTACAGACCCTCAGGGAGCATGCCAGGACAAGGGTCCGATTGAAATGACCTTTTGGCCTCCTAAGGTGTATGCTACACTACCATAATCAAGGCTTGATCTCATGAGAGCTCAGTAAATACTCTGCAATGCTTTCCTTGTTGCTCTCCAATCCTGTCCTGCCACACAGCTCATTAGGTTGTTGATCTTTTAACACTTGGTCTTTGTTTTTTCCAAGTCAGCTTTTCATCAAATATGACTCCAAGGAACTTGAACTCACTCACTTGTTCCAGTGTCTGGCTGTACAGTTTTAGTGAAAGTGCTTTGTACTGCTTAGAAGCAGGTTCGACTCTGTCCTCTCGGCCACGGTGCAGCCACACAAACTTTCAGCCTCTCCGAGTCTTTTATGTGGCGCGTGCTCAGACTCACTTGATCCCTTGAAGCAGGAAGTGACGAGGATTGCCGAAGATCAGACGGCCACCACGGATCAGGACTCACAGACAGGTACTCGTCGTCACAAACAGGAAACAGGGTCAGATATCAGAGATCAGACGGCCACCACAGATCAGGACTCACCGACAGGTACTCGGCGTCAGGAACAGGAAACAGGGTCAGATATCGGAGATCAGACGGCCACCACCGATCAGGACTCACAGACAGGTACTCGTCGTCATGAACAGGAAACAGGGTCAGATATCAGAGATCAGACGGCCACCACCGATCAGGACTCACAGACAGGTACTCGGCGTCAGGAACAGGAAACAGGGTCAGATATCAGAGATCAGACGGCCACCACAGATCAGGACTCACAGACAGGTACTCGTCGTCACGAACAGGAAACAGGGTCAGATATCGGGGATCAGACGGCCACCACAGATCAGGACTCACCAACAGGTACTCGGCGTCAGGAACAGAAGGTGAGGTCGGCAACCAGGGATCAGGCAGGCAGGTAAGTGCAGAGCAGAAACAGGTCGATACCTCGAGGTCTAGCCGAGGATCAGGCGATACAGGCAGAAACAGGAACAGAACAGGTCGGCAACGGGTGATCAGTCCGGATAGCTGGTCTTGTGTTCTTGGCATGAGAGCGAAGACGATCTGACGCCGAGTGAGTGTGGAGCCGGGGTTTAAGTAGGAGTGTTGATTGCAGCAGATGAGGTGCAGGTGTGAGCAGGAGCACAGGTGACAGGAATTGAGCTGATTGCATGAAGGCTGAAGGCAGGATGAGACTGAGGCTGTGGCTGTGACAACTTTAGATTCCTGCCCCTACACCACAGGGCCCCATCATCTGCATACAGAGATTTTCCTAAACCTTGTTCAGCTTCATCAAATATATCATTGATTATAATATTAAATAATAACGGGCTACATACACTTCCCTGTGGGGTTCCATTCTCCACCATATACACTTCTGAAAATTCTGCTCCCACTCTTACTTCAATAATTCTTCCAAACAAAAAATCCAGTACCCAGTTATACGCCTTACCCCCAATACCTAATTTTTTTTAACTTAAGGAGAAGTCCTTCTTTCCACAGCATGTCATATGCTTTTTCCCACATCAAAAAATCAGCAACAACTGCTTCCTCATTTGTCTGAGCTTTCCTTATTTCTGACTCTAGACATAAAACAGAGTCCATAGTGTTTCTCCCCTTCCTGGACCCACTTTGATAAGATGAAAAGATATGTTTGGTTTCTAGAATATAATTCAGCCGTTCAGTAATCATTTATTCCTTTGCTTTCCCCATATTGCGTATGTTGAAGCTATTGGCCGGTAGCTTGCAGGGTCTGAGGGATTTTTACCAGGTTTTAAGATTGGCACAATGATGGACTGTTTCCATGCTGATGGTGCACTCCCTGTTTCCCAGATTAAATTAAACAACTCTAACACAATTTCCAGTGAACTGTCATCCATGTGAGAAGTTAGCCTTGCTTTATTTATGGCTCTTTTTAACTCTAATAAGCTAAAAGGTCGGTCTGAACTGTCCCCTGCACTGTTCTTGTGGCTGTTACGTTTGGGTCTGTTGAAAGTGTTCTGTCTCTATCTTGTTTAGCTGTTTCCAATAAATTTTCTGAACTATGAATCTTAATTAATGTTTTAGCCAGAAGCTCTGCCTTGTCTTTCTTACTTACTGCTATCTTTGGTATTTTGGTGCAATCTTGGTATTTCATATTTCTTTTTCACACCACTCACTCTCTTAATCATTCCCCAGACGTAATAATAGCATCATTTGTGTCAGTGCTCCTACTTCCTCATAGTGTGCTATGTGAGTCAAAATCCCCACACCATACCATTTTCCCATGTGTTTGACCCCAATAGAATTTAGTGTATTATGATCTATCCTTTTATTTGGATTATAGCAGTTAATGATTGTGAGCTCCTCCTTGCCTGACCAAATCCTGATGCTATTGATTCATAGTCTTTCCCTATTCACCTTATTTTGCACCGTCGCCAGGGTGGTGCCATATTACAGCATTTTGTCATTTGACTTCCGCTTCAGACCGGAAGTGCAGTTATCAACAAAAGGAACCAGCAGTGTAAGCTAACCAGCAAGCGATTTATTTCATCAAGATGTCTAGTATTGTGTGTTCAGTCAGAGGCTGCCATAATAACTGGGCCAAGAGGAGAGAGTTTTTGAAACAGACCTGTTTTGAACATCATGTGGAGAGATCGGAGTGTTGTGGGGCACCATAAAATCTACATCCGCCGCCCAAAGATGAGGAGCACATACGGCTGTGGCTGAAAGCGCTAAACCTGAAGTGCCCACCGCAGCGCCCTTATATATGTTCGTTTCATTTTGTGGACGGGGAGCCGACAGAGGAGCACCCTTACCCTGAGAAATGGCTCGGCTATGATGCTCCGGTAAAGTAGCCACGGCGGGCTTTGAAGAGGTTGTCAGATAGGGGTGAGTGAGATATTGTTTTGCCTGACGTTAAGTTCCCATGGTCCATGCTGTGATTACATTTAAAGATCAGTTATGAACAATTAACTGAATGAAACAATTTCTAAAATTACATTTTAAATTTTCTCAAGATGGTAATTTTGAACACTGTGATCAGTCTTAATGTAGCTTACATTATTTCTGGATACTTGTAAGACTTACAGTTTGCAACGTATGCCAGTCTCAGTATCTTTAATTCTTGCTAGTCTGTACTACTTGTCATTATGGTGGACCATAATGGACCTTGCTAGGTCCATTATGGTGGACCTTAGCAACACCACATGACCTGTGGATCTTCTGGTTGAAGTTTAAGTCCTAATTTGCTCTGTTGCACCAACAGCACCAGAGCAAATTCCTTGTAAGTGTAAAAACCTACTTGGCAATAAATCTGATTCTGATTCTGATTCTGATAATAAAAAACATTTTGATTGTGTTTTTTGTAAATTAGATATGACAGTCAGCGTCAGGGATGCAGAGGAGAAGGATGACCACATTCACATGCCTCCACGTTGTGATGTGGAAACTCAGTGGGAGGATCTGTCTGTCTCTGAACACAGCTATGCTGCAAGATCATCACTCCATCTGAAGCCCCTGACATCTGAAGTTGGAACGCAGTATGTTGGATCAGCTGCGTTGTACTCAACCCTACTCAGGACTGATAACCTATGTCAGCTGTATACAGGGTTGTCTCTGGAGGCTTTTAATTGTGTTGCTGAGCACCTTACAGAAAAGTACCACAACAGCTTCCAGTTACACCCCTGGGATCAGCTCCTGATGACCCTGATGAAGCTGCGCCTCAATTTGCTGCAGGGAGACCTTGCTGAAAGATTTGGTGTCTCACAAACCATTGTGAGTAAAGTCATTGATTGCTGGCTTGATCTAATGGAGGAAAACATGAGGTGTTACATTCCCTGGCTGCCCAGAGAGACCATTCAGGAAACAATGCCTCAGTGTTTCAAAGAGCACTACCCCAAAACAACCTGTCTGATTGACTGTTCAGAGACCCCCCTCCAAAAGCCACGCAATCTTGACTTGATTTTAAGAATTTGTGCAGCCCTGTGCAACCTTAGAGGTGACATCATTTCTGATGTAGAGGAGGAATGAGGACATTAAGTTTTGCTACTAAGATGACCAGATGTTACCTGTACATAAGTCCAATTTTATAGATAAATAGTTATTACTTTTTTATACAATGTTTATTCTGAAAATGTACAATATATAGAATAATCTCTAAATAGTCATTTTTATTAATCTTTACAGTAAAGAATGATTTTACTTGTTTGCAAATACTTATCTGTATAAACCTTTAGAATATGAAATGTTCTTACCCATTTGTAAATTGTAATTGTCATAAATCTTTACAATATGGGATAATCTGACCTGTTTGTGAATTGTTTTTTTATTAACAAATGTTAACAATGTGTTTCTGTTACAAATAATTACTTTTTAAAAAACTTACTGTTGAAATGACTGAGTGTGGCCCTAAATGTATCCTTTTTTTTTTGAAAATGCAATAAGAGTCCACTATACCTGTTTACCATACTGTAGCACACACTTTCTAATCTGTGTTATTTAAAAAAAAAGGCATAGGACCAGCAATAATTATTGACTACACTGTCTCAGGGAGAGAAATAATCACATTAATGTGACAGAAAGAGGGAGTCAAATGGCTTAATGTCAGCTACAGACCTATCAGCCAGAGGCTGCTCAGAAGCACAAAACAAATGTCCAAATTTTCTATCAATTATGAATAATATATATATATATATTAGATATATTAGTGTATCAATACTTTGTTACACCACTTGAAGGTATGAAAACATCTTGAATCAAGCACTGCCATAAAAAGGGAAGAAATATCTGACATTTTGGCCTTTAGTTTGGTCTTTAACTGTATCTAACTCACTGTAATTCTACTGAAAATATGTATTAAAGGTTGCTCTGGATTGAATATCATGAAATAAGCACTGTCTTTAATCAATAAATAAAGGTTAGGGGATTGTCACTGCAGAATAAGGCTCAAGCACATGACCATCAGTATCCAACATCAGCTGTCGTCATTAACCTCTGCGCACTACGCTCTGTGACCAGTAGATGGAGCCACATGATGACAAATGACAACACAGCTCTCAGTTTGTTTCTCAATGAGGACTCTTCAAACCATATTTCCCCTCAGTGTGAGAACATCATTTGTCCTTCAGCGTGACCTCTAAATTTACAACCATATTGATGTTTGCTTTGTTCTTTACAGGAAACATCTGGAAGACATATCTTAGAGAATGATATCATCCCAGTCTGGAGGCTCATTTCAGTTTGGCCTTTACTTGTAATTCAGCATTTCCTAGTGTTAGGTTGATAAACATTTTATGTAGAGAGACAGATAAATCATTAAAATGGCATAATATTCAAAAGTAGACCTGAGAAGGATGGTCAGGAGATCACTGAGTAGCTGTTCAAATGGACTGTTACTACTATGCCACATTCAGATGATCAGTTTTTTTTTTTAATTCATTGTTGTTTATCATAAGAAGCAGTAGCTTAATCTTTTTCATTTTATGTACATGATAATGCCATTTCATTTACATCAATATAACATAAGTCTTTATGTTTAGAAATGTAACAAATAAATTTGTGTTGAATCTACAAATGGGGTGTGGGGCTGTGGAAGTGGTAGAGCAGTGTGTTTTGTGTTGTGTATATTTGTAATGTATATTTTGCGTTAGTTGTTTGTATCTATGTTGGGGACCCTCTTGAAAAACTATATGCTGCATCTCAAGGGGACATCCTAAATAAAACAACTTGTTTAAAATTAAATTAAACCTACATTAAACCACAAGACCAAACCCAAAACCTTTCAGTATTATTTCAATTTGTAAGCCCTAACAACTCATACAAATTTTGTAGAAAATTTAATAATTTCTGGGTAACATTCCCAGATCATTTCCTGGCTTGCATGTTCTCACTTTGTGCCTGACAGCAGGAAGGTCTGTGTTGTTTGTCTGTTAACTAATGGAGCGGTGGGGGGGGGGGCCTTCGGGAGCTTGCAGGGAAATTTTCAGGATCAAGAAAATAAAGCTACTGTTTGCAATCACTATTGAAGCTAACCCAGGTACATTTAAAAATATTCCAGGGTATTTAATAAGTGTGAGTATGGTTATAGATGAGCATTTGCCACAAGAACATAATCATATTTCCTTGTATTTGACCTTATGAGGTGTGCTTGCTGTAGCATGATTTGTTAATGAATCTTACCCAGCATGCCAATTCCCAGCATGAAGGCATCCATCCCATAAGGCATCACTCTGGAGCGTCCCTCTGGCTGAGCCCGTCGGCGTCATCACCTCCTTAGGCTGAGCTTTCTTACATTCCACCTGACAGAAAAAAAAACGTACATATATATATATAAATAAGTTCAGCCAGAGAACAAGACTAACCAACAGCACCCAGACTACTGCAACAAATCAATACTTTATCAAACCACAATACAGCGCAGATCGAAGACGTACGCACCATTTTGTTGTTGATCTCATGGAAGTGGATCTCGCACACTTTCTCCACCACGTCTTCATTCTCAAACGTAACAAAGCCGAAGCCTGAAAGGAAAAAAAACAACTTTTATGATAAAACTTGACCTCTTTGGTTGTTTCTGTGACAAAGACAGCTTCAGCTCAACACCAAAATGAAACAGAATATCTGAAGCAGTCCCGTCATTGGAGGACACCACAGAAATGTTTTCAACAGTTCAATAGGTTGCTCTGCAAGTAAACATGAGCAGTTTTCAGGCAAAAGTAGGCCGTTGCCAGGGGCCTGGAGCACCAAGGAATATGTGAAGGTGTGCATAAAAGTGATGTGCATGTCAAATGTAATTTTGATAATTAAATGAGTATTTACAATGTGAAGAGGCGCCAAATCTAATACACCCATTTTTCAAAACTCATTTAAGCAACTTCAGCTACTGGTAGAAGTATTTATGTGTACTGAAACAACAGAAACAAACTTTAACTGCTTCATACAGAGGTACAAAGCACCACCGCAATGGGCAGATGGACAGTCAACTCTGTTAAATTACAATGTGCCTCTTTTTTAGGCTCACACTCACAATCATTATCAAATCATGCATGGCCCATATATTGGTGAATATTTTCACATCTTTTCTCACCACCAAAATAGGGATGATAATAGTGGGTCCTTCTAAATTAAGTACCCAGTGTGCAGGAAATGTGATCAGAATAGTTTAATTGTTACCTGGTGAGGATCCCTGGACTCCTGTACTTAAGTAAAGCCCTTAAATATCCCATCTGTATCTTCATTTTAAGCATGGCATGGTAGGTCCACATAGAAATATCAAATTTTTTGTTCGATTTTAAAGATGCACTGTGTGCATCACTATCATTAGTTACCTATACTAATGAGATGTAATTTCAGGATGAGGCGACAGGTTGCTTTCAGATCCTGCCACACAAAGCCAAGAGGGGGCAGGAAGTAAAAACACTAGTTCAGAATCGAGGGAAACAAAGAAAAATGACGGACAAACTGACATCAGAAAATTCAGATGAACTGGTAATGATCCCTACACTTCAGAAAAGTGATTTTTCCCAGAGGTTGACAAATTTACCGGGTTTGAGTTGATCATTATCAACAGACCTCCATCTACATAGCTGTCAACATGGAGGCATACATACAGAAATCTAGAGCTAACAACTCATCTGTAGTTGTCAGCAACCTAGGATCAAGAACATTTACAGACTGCTGCCTTTCTCAGCTCAGTGCAAATGTTTCCTGTATTTTTTACATCTCTATTTTAATTCAATTGTCAAGCTGCAGAACACGAGCTACAAGGTGATATTAAATGTTCCTGGAAATATTGCCTCTCTGGTCTCTACTTTCTTAGATAATAGCCAGATTTTTTCAATCAAGTGCAAGTGAAACAACATCATCTACTTTTATTACTTTAAGTGTCATTTATTCAAGAATATAATATTGTTTTTTTGCTTTACATATGTTTCTGACAAACATAGACTGTGCCCCATAAAAGGAACAGGACAATTTATGTAAACCTGAGACTTTGAGCTCTCTACCAATAATATCAATGTCCATATCGATTTTGGTAATAATCAGTTTAGAAATATAGGCAAATCAGATATCAGCAAAAATCAATACCATGCATCCTTACCAGCTACAACTGCTCAGAGCAAATGGTAAAGGGCCTTGTGTTGCTTTTCAAATTACTAACACCACCCCTGCAGGTAACCTAAGGGCGGATACAGTAACTCTGACATGAACTATTTGTTAACGGGAGGGGCTGATAACATCAGAACAAGCCATGCATGGCTCGCCTGTCAATCATCTGGGGAATCGGAGCAGAGGAGGCAGGCTCAGATATACTGTTCTCTACCAATTATCACACCCAATTTCTCCACCTCCACCTCCACCCTTCTCTCTCCCTGCCGGCTCACTCGTCTCATTAAGTAACATCCTCACAGTGCTGACCCTGCATGGTGACCCTCAGCAGGCGCTGCATTGACTGAAGACAGAGATAAATGAACACAGGGAGGTGAGAGCGCCGCAAAGACAAAAGAAGAATATGATTGGAGAAAAAAATTCAGCTTTCTTTTTTTCAAAGCAGAGGTTCACCTAGTGACTCTCTCACGCTGTTCCCCCTTTTCATTTCTCACTTAGAGTGTCTGCACACATTAACGTAATGTGTGTGTGTATCACAAGCGTGTGTACATACCTCTGTGTCTGTTAGTTGTTTTGTCAAACATGAGCATGCATCATCGACCTGTGAGAACAAAGCGGAGAATAGATGAGCTTCGACATATTAAGACACACACACACACACACATCATTACACAGCATGGGGTGCCATTGTCCCTCTTTAGCATTGGAGTAAGAGAGGAAAACAGATGGAGAGGGTGGAGGGAGAGAGGGAGGAGGAGGTGACAGGTGACAAAAGGGGAAAGAAAAAGAAAGAAAGAGAGGGGGAGACAGGAAGAGAGGGGAGATGAGGGAGAAAGGGGGGAGGAAGGGTCTTATAGTGTATAAAAATAAAATGAACTATTATCTATTAAAGTGAAAAAGAAGCGCCAGCACATGAGGTGCTGGAGGAAATTCTTTCCCATTCTTTGCAAGTTCTCACAAACTGCTCTCCCTCCCTCTCTCTTTCTTTTTTTTCTTCCCCCTTTCATTCGTTCACCCTCACTTGTCTTCCTTTCCCCTCTCCACAAAGTTTACTATTCCCATGGAGACGCTGTAAAGAATTTCAATTAGAAGAAACTTGCCCCCCAGTCCACCCCGGCTAATTTCAATGAATAGAGAGCAGAGAAAGAAAGAGAGAGTTAGCATGTGACAGAAAAAGAAGAAACTGATGAATAATGGCGAGCAGGGTGTTGGATATAGAAAAAAAGGGAGTTAAAGTTTTGATGAAGGATGAAAAAAAATCTGTCATCGAAAATTTCAGATCAGAGAGCAAAGAACAAAGTGAAGCGGGGGTCTTTGTCAACACACTTTTTTTGTCTTTCATTTCTCCCTCCCTCTTTGCTTTTTTGCACTCACTCCACTGCCCTATTCATATTCCTCCTCCCTCTGTTTTCACCCTCGCTCTCTCACTCTCCCTCCCTTGCTTGCTCTCTCACTTGTCCTTCACTGGCAGGAAAGTTAGCAGCTTCTGCTTGAGCTCTGACGCCCATGAGGAGGGAGAGAGGAGTCCAAGGCCTACAGAAATAACCCTTAAATAGTAACCAAATTCTTTTTCCACATTAAGCCTTTGTATTTGAATGTATAGGAAGACTGTTGATCTGCTAGGGACCAAATCCTGAATATCTAAATTCTGTAATTTATGTTTAAATTATGCGTGAAGATCGCCCTCTACAGGCTGAAACCTTAGCAGGGGCAATCGCATTTTTACCTTTGCCAAGGAGGTTACGTTTTTGCCGGCGTATGTTTGTTTGTTTGTTTGTTTGTTAGCAAAGTTACGCAAAAAACTACTGGACAGATTGTGATGAAATTTTCAGGACATGTTGGAAATGGCCCAACTTGAAAATGATTAGATTTTGTTGATCCAGATTAGTGCCATTAGCGAACAATCGTTTTTGCTCAATAACTGGCAAACCGATATTGATATCAACATGATTCACAAGTGCTAGGTTGGGGTTTTTCAGAGTCAAGGAATCATATTGTGATGGTAACTTTATCATGGAACTATTGCTTATAGGTGTAACATTAATATGTGAGCTACCTTGGCAGAGATTGCCCTCCTCCAAGTGCTTTCTAGTTCTCTGAAGGATGTGTGATGCAAACAACTTATTTACCTTAAGCGCAATTTGGTTTTTACAGTTTTGCAGACCATACATGCATTTACAAACAAACAGTAGGTGTATGTAAGAGACAATCAGTTTAACAGTCAGTACACTGGCAGAGTGTTTCAATGACACATTTGCTGCATTTCCACCAAGTTTCCACTGGTTCAGTTCGACTCGGTACAGTACGCAATTACAGGTGTTGCCACTGTTGGACCACTGTTGGCACCTGAATAACCATCCTCTGCTGTCCAACTTTTCGGAACCCCTCTGAGGGGGTGCCAAACTTACCCTAAAAGGTGCTGAGGTGTGTTGATTGGTCACAAAAATAGTCAGTTCCCATGCAACAGCAGCAAGAATGAAAAGACATACCAGGCCATGTTCAAATAAGCCGTGGATTTAGAGTTATTTGTTTACTGCTTGTTGCTGCAAAGAATGTCCTCACAATACAAAGTTCAACAAAGTTCTAGAGTGCTGGATGTCCTCCATTGCAGCTTTGTTTACAATTGCACTCTACTTCAGACCACTTCACTGTGTTGTCCTGCTGTGATGTCACCCATTTAGAAAGCTGGTGCAACCTTCCCTCCCAGCTCATGTCCCCACTCTCAAGTGAAGGTACAGCTAGCAAACAAGACCAGGGTCAACTGCTCCAAACCGTACCCAACTGTACTGAACCAAACTAGACCACTCAGTGAAAACGAGGTTATTGGCGCCCCCTTTAATTTTTTTAGCCTATTTTCGGACTTCTTTTAAGAGGTGAGACAGGGGATGGACTTGGAAAGAGGGTAGAGAGTAGAGGAAAACACAGCAAATGAGCATCAGGTTGGATTTGAACCTGGGCTGCCCACATAAGACGAGAGCCCAATTTATGGTTAATGCATTGCTGCTACCAAATGATCAGATACACAGGTACTTGTAAGCCTGACAAAGATGAAATACAAAGTTCAAGAGAAAAAAGTGAATTAAAAGCTAACAAGATTAGTAGATAAATAATGCTATGATGCATATCACATTTCTTAAGACCTCTATTCTATAGAATCTGCACTACATTAGATGTATTTGTTCAACAGTAAACACATTTATATTCAGTGGATTCATTTCAGGTATTGATGGAGAGAAGCTGATGAAGTTGTCTTCCTGGTTTACACTGTGAGCTGGAGCTGGGCAATTAATCAAATTTTGATCACAACTACTGCCTCCAACAGCTATGAAAACTGGATAATCAACATTAATCCTTAATGCCTGAAAACACAACTTATAGCCAGAAAATGCTAATTTTTTGGAGCTGAAATGTTTATTTCACTTT
>JBAMNC010002514.1:0-22921 GCA_037902135.1 Cetoscarus ocellatus | reverse complement strand
TCCAAAATCAGGCATTTGAGTTACATTTTGACCAACTTCAGATTTTAAAAAATTCACAAAAAATCAAATTAAAGTTGTGATCTATAAAGTCCAACAGAGTATCGTTGGGAACATCCCAAAGTACCTCTGTGCTGATTTTCAGACAATTTGAGTGCAGCATGATTGATTCAGAGCACTCCAAAATCAGGCATTTGAGTCACATTTTGACTAACTTCAGATTTAAAAAAAATTCACAAAAAATCAAACTAAACCTGTGATCTATAAAGTCCAACAGAGTATCATTGGGTACATCCCAAAGTACCTCTGTGCTGATTTTCAGACAATTTGAGTGCAGCATGATTGATTCAGAGCACACCAAAATCAGGCATTTGAGTCACATTTTGACTAACTTAAGGGTTAAAAAATTCACAAAAAATCCAAATAAACCTGTGATCTATAAAGTCCAACAGAGTATCGTTGGGTACATCCCAAAGTACCTCTGTGCTGATTTTCAGACAATTTGAGTGCAGCATGATTGATTCAGAGCACACCAAAATCAGGCATTTGAGGCACATTTTGACTAACTTCAGATTTTAAAAAATTCACAAAAAATCAAAATAAACCTGTGATCTATAAAGTCCAACAGAGTATCGATGGGTACATCCCAAAGTACCTCTGTGCTGATTTTCAGACAATTTGAGTGCAGCATGATTGATTCAGAGCACACCAAAATTCGGCATTTGAGGCACATTTTGACTAACTTCAGATTTTAAAAAATTCACAAAAAATCCAAATAAACCTGTGATCTATAAAGTCCAACAGAGTATCGTTGGGTACATCCCAAAGTACCTCTGTGCTGATTTTCAGACAATTTGAGTGCAGCATGATTGATTCAGAGCACTCCAAAATCAGGCATTTGAGTCACATTTTGACTAACTTCAGATATTAAAAAATTCACAAAAAATCAAAATAAAGTTGTGATCTATAAAGTCCAACAGAGTATCGTTGGGTACATCCCAAAGTACCTCTGTGCTGATTTTCAGACAATTTGAGTGCAGCATGATTGATTCAGAGCACTCCAAAATCAGGCATTTGAGTCACATTTTGACTAACTTCAGATTTTAAAAAATTCACAAAAAATCAAAATAAACCTGTGATCTATACAGTCCAACAGAGAATCGTTGGGAACATCCCAAAGTACCTCTGTGCTGATTTTCAGACAATTTGAGTGCAGCATGATTGATTCAGAGCACTCCAAAATCAGGCATTTGAGTCACATTTTGACTAACTTCAGATATTAAAAAATTCACAAAAAATCAAAATAAACCTGTGATCTATAAAGTCCAACAGAGTATCGTTGGGTACATCCCAAAGTACCTCTGTGCTGATTTTCAGACAATTTCAGTGCAGCATGATTGATTCAGAGCACTCCAAAATCAGGCATTTGAGTCACATTTTGACTAACTTCAGATTTTAAAAAATTCACAAAAAATCAAAATAAACCTGTGATCTATAAAGTCCAACAGAGAATCGTTGGGTACATCCCAAAGTACCTCTGTGCTGATTTTCAGACAATTTGAGTGCAGCATGATTGATTCAGAGCACTCCAAAATCAGGCATTTGAGTCACATTTTGACTAACTTCAGATTTTAAAAAATTCACAAAAAATCAAAATAAACTGTGATCTATAAAGTCCAACAGAGTATCGTTGGGTACATCCCAAAGTACCTCTGTGCTGATTTTCAGACAATTTGAGTGCAGCATGATTGATTCAGAGCACTCCAAAATCAGGCATTTGAGTCACATTTTGACTAACTTCAGATTTTAAAAAATTCACAAAAAATCAAAATAAACCTGTGATCTATAAAGTCCAACAGAGTATCGTTGGGTACATCCCAAAGTACCTCTGTGCTGATTTTCAGACAATTTGAGTGCAGCATGATTGATTCAGAGCACTCCAAAATCAGGCATTTGAGTCACATTTTGACTAACTTCAGATTTTAAAAAATTCACAAAAAATCAAAATAAACCTGTGATCTATAAAGTCCAACAGAGTATCGTTGGGTACATCCCAAAGTACCTCTGTGCTGATTTTCAGACAATTTGAGTGCAGCATGATTGATTCAGAGCACTCCAAAATCAGGCATTTGAGTCACATTTTGACTAACTTCAGATTTTAAAAAATTCACAAAAAATCAAAATAAACCTGTGATCTATAAAGTCCAACAGAGTATCGTTGGGTACATCCCAAAGTACCTCTGTGCTGATTTTCAGACAATTTGAGTGCAGCATGATTGATTCAGAGCACTCCAAAATCAGGCATTTGAGTCACATTTTGACTAACTTCAGATTTTAAAAAATTCACAAAAAATCAAAATAAACCTGTGATCTATAAAGTCCAACAGAGTATCGTTGGGTACATCCCAAAGTACCTCTGTGCTGATTTTCAGACAATTTGAGTGCAGCATGATTGATTCAGAGCACTCCAAAATCAGGCATTTGAGTCACATTTTGACTAACTTCAGATTTTAAAAAATTCACAAAAAATCAAAATAAACCTGTGATCTATAAAGTCCAACAGAGTATCGTTGGGTACATCCCAAAGTACCTCTGTGCTGATTTTCAGACAATTTGAGTGCAGCATGATTGATTCAGAGCACTCCAAAATCAGGCATTTGAGTCACATTTTGACTAACTTCAGATTTTAAAAAATTCACAAAAAATCAAAATAAACCTGTGATCTATAAAGTCCAACAGAGTATCGTTGGGTACATCCCAAAGTACCTCTGTGCTGATTTTCAGACAATTTGAGTGCAGCATGATTGATTCAGAGCACTCCAAAATCAGGCATTTGAGTCACATTTTGACTAACTTCAGATTTTAAAAAATTCACAAAAAATCAAAATAAACCTGTGATCTATAAAGTCCAACAGAGTATCGTTGGGTACATCCCAAAGTACCTCTGTGCTGATTTTCAGACAATTTGAGTGCAGCATGATTGATTCAGAGCACTCCAAAATCAGGCATTTGAGTCACATTTTGACTAACTTCAGATTTTAAAAAATTCACAAAAAATCAAAATAAACCTGTGATCTATAAAGTCCAACAGAGTATCGTTGGGTACATCCCAAAGTACCTCTGTGCTGATTTTCAGACAATTTGAGTGCAGCATGATTGATTCAGAGCACTCCAAAATCAGGCATTTGAGTCACATTTTGACTAACTTCAGATTTTAAAAAATTCACAAAAAATCAAAATAAACCTGTGATCTATAAAGTCCAACAGAGTATCGTTGGGTACATCCCAAAGTACCTCTGTGCTGATTTTCAGACAATTTGAGTGCAGCATGATTGATTCAGAGCACTCCAAAATCAGGCATTTGAGTCACATTTTGACTAACTTCAGATTTTAAAAAATTCACAAAAAATCAAAATAAACCTGTGATCTATAAAGTCCAACAGAGTATCGTTGGGTACATCCCAAAGTACCTCTGTGCTGATTTTCAGACAATTTGAGTGCAGCATGATTGATTCAGAGCACTCCAAAATCAGGCATTTGAGTCACATTTTGACCAACTTCAGATATTAAAAAATTCACAAAAAATCAAAATAAACCTGTGATCTATAAAGTCCAACAGAGTATCGTTGGGTACATCCCAAAGTACCACTGCGCTGATTTTCAGACAATTTGTGTGCAACATGATTGATTCAGAGCATTCCAAAATCCGGCATTTGAGACCCATTGTGACTAACTTCAGATTTTTAAAAAATTCACAAAAAATCAAAATAAACCTGTGATCTATAAAGTCCAACAGAGTATCGTAGGGTACATCCCAAAGTACATCTGTGCTGATTTTCAGACAATTTGAGTGCAGCATGATTGATTCAGAGCACTCCAAAATCAGGCATTTGAGGCACATTTTGACTAACTTCAGATTTTAAAAAATTCACAAAAAATCAAAATAAACCTGTGATCCATTATGTCCAACAGAGTATCGTAGGGAACATCCCAAAGTACCTCTGTGCTGATTTTCAGACAATTTGAGTGCAGCATGATTGATTCAGAGCACTCCAAAATCAGGCATTTGAGTCACATTTTGACTAACTTCAGATTTTAAAAAATTCACAAAAAATCAAAATAAACCTGTGATCTATAAAGTCCAACAGAGTATCGTTGGGTACATCCCAAAGTACCTCTGTGCTGATTTTCAGACAATTTGAGTGCAGCATGATTGATTCAGAGCACTCCAAAATCAGGCATTTGAGTCACATTTTGACTAACTTCAGATTTTAAAAAATTCACAAAAAATCAAAATAAACCTGTGATCTATAAAGTCCAACAGAGTATCGTTGGGTACATCCCAAAGTACCTCTGTGCTGATTTTCAGACAATTTGAGTGCAGCATGATTGATTCAGAGCACACCAAAATCCGGCATTTGAGGCACATTTTGACTAACTTCAGATTTTAAAAAATTCACAAAAAATCAAAATAAACCTGTGATCTATAAAGTCCAACAGAGAATCGTTGGGTACATCCCAAAGTACCTCTGTGCTGATTTTCAGACAATTTGAGAGCAGCATGATTGATTCAGAGCACTCCAAAATCAGGCATTTGAGTCACATTTTGACTAACTTCAGATTTTAAAAAATTCACAAAAAATCAAAATAAACCTGTGATCTATAAAGTCCAACAGAGTATCGTTGGGTACATCCCAAAGTACCTCTGTGCTGATTTTCAGACAATTTGAGTGCAGCATGATTGATTCAGAGCACTCCAAAATCAGGCATTTGAGTCACATTTTGACTAACTTCAGATTTTAAAAAATTCACAAAAAATCAAAATAAACCTGTGATCTATAAAGTCCAACAGAGTATCGTTGGGTACATCCCAAAGTACCTCTGTGCTGATTTTCAGACAATTTGAGTGCAGCATGATTGATTCAGAGCACTCCAAAATCAGGCATTTGAGTCACATTTTGACTAACTTCAGATTTTAAAAAATTCACAAAAAATCAAAATAAACCTGTGATCTATAAAGTCCAACAGAGTATCGTTGGGTACATCCCAAAGTACCTCTGTGCTGATTTTCAGACAATTTGAGTGCAGCATGATTGATTCAGAGCACTCCAAAATCAGGCATTTGAGTCACATTTTGACTAACTTCAGATTTTAAAAAATTCACAAAAAATCAAAATAAACCTGTGATCTATAAAGTCCAACAGAGTATCGTTGGGTACATCCCAAAGTACCTCTGTGCTGATTTTCAGACAATTTGAGTGCAGCATGATTGATTCAGAGCACTCCAAAATCAGGCATTTGAGTCACATTTTGACTAACTTCAGATTTTAAAAAATTCACAAAAAATCAAAATAAACCTGTGATCTATAAAGTCCAACAGAGTATCGTTGGGTACATCCCAAAGTACCTCTGTGCTGATTTTCAGACAATTTGAGTGCAGCATGATTGATTCAGAGCACTCCAAAATCAGGCATTTGAGTCACATTTTGACTAACTTCAGATTTTAAAAAATTCACAAAAAATCAAAATAAACCTGTGATCTATAAAGTCCAACAGAGTATCGTTGGGTACATCCCAAAGTACCTCTGTGCTGATTTTCAGACAATTTGAGTGCAGCATGATTGATTCAGAGCACTCCAAAATCAGGCATTTGAGTCACATTTTGACTAACTTCAGATTTTAAAAAATTCACAAAAAATCAAAATAAACCTGTGATCTATAAAGTCCAACAGAGTATCGTTGGGTACATCCCAAAGTACCTCTGTGCTGATTTTCAGACAATTTGAGTGCAGCATGATTGATTCAGAGCACTCCAAAATCAGGCATTTGAGTCACATTTTGACTAACTTCAGATTTTAAAAAATTCACAAAAAATCAAAATAAACCTGTGATCTATAAAGTCCAACAGAGTATCGTTGGGTACATCCCAAAGTACCTCTGTGCTGATTTTCAGACAATTTGAGTGCAGCATGATTGATTCAGAGCACTCCAAAATCAGGCATTTGAGTCACATTTTGACTAACTTCAGATTTTAAAAAATTCACAAAAAATCAAAATAAACCTGTGATCTATAAAGTCCAACAGAGTATCGTTGGGTACATCCCAAAGTACCTCTGTGCTGATTTTCAGACAATTTGAGTGCAGCATGATTGATTCAGAGCACTCCAAAATCCGGCATTTGAGTCACATTTTGACTAACTTCAGGTTTAAAAAAATTCACAAAAAATCAAAATAAACCTGTGATCTATAAAGTCCAACAGAGTATCGTTGGGTACATCCCAAAGTACCTCTGTGCTGATTTTCAGACAATTTGAGTGCAGCATGATTGATTCAGAGCACTCCAAAATCAGGCATTTGAGGCACATTTTGACTAACTTCAGATTTTAAAAAATTCACAAAAAATCAAAATAAACCTGTGATCTATAAAGTCCAACAGAGTATCGTTGGGTACATCCCAAAGTACCTCTGTGCTGATTTTCAGACAATTTGAGTGCAGCATGATTGATTCAGAGCACTCCAAAATCAGGCATTTGAGTCACATTTTGACTAACTTCAGATTTTAAAAAATTCACAAAAAATCAAATAAACCTGTGATCTATAAAGTCCAACAGAGTATCGTTGGGTACATCCCAAAGTACCTCTGTGCTGATTTTCAGACAATTTGAGTGCAGCATGATTGATTCAGAGCACTCCAAAATCAGGCATTTGAGTCACATTTTGACTAACTTCAGATTTTAAAAAATTCACAAAAAATCAAAATAAACCTGTGATCTATAAAGTCCAACAGAGAATCGTTGGGTACATCCCAAAGTACCTCTGTGCTGATTTTCAGACAATTTGAGTGCAGCATGATTGATTCAGAGCACTCCAAAATCAGGCATTTGAGTCACATTTTGACTAACTTCAGATTTTAAAAAATTCACAAAAAGTCAAAATAAACCTGTGATCTATAAAGTCCAACAGAGTATCGTTGGGTACATCCCAAAGTACCTCTGTGCTGATTTTCAGACAATTTGAGTGCAGCATGATTGATTCAGAGCACTCCAAAATCCGGCATTTGAGGCACATTTTGACTAACTTCAGATTTTAAAAAATTCACAAAAAATCAAAATAAACCTGTGATCTATAAAGTCCAACAGAGAATCGTTGGGTACATCCCAAAGTACCTCTGTGCTGATTTTCAGACAATTTGAGTGCAGCATGATTGATTCAGAGCACTCCAAAATCAGGCATTTGAGTCACATTTTGACTAACTTCAGATTTTAAAAAATTCACAAAAAATCAAAATAAACCTGTGATCTATAAAGTCCAACAGAGTATCGTTGGGTACATCCCAAAGTACCTCTGTGCTGATTTTCAGACAATTTGAGTGCAGCATGATTGATTCAGAGCACTCCAAAATCAGGCATTTGAGGCACATTTTGACTAACTTCAGATTTTAAAAAATTCACAAAAAATCAAAATAAACCTGTGATCTATAAAGTCCAACAGAGTATCGTTGGGTACATCCCAAAGTACCTCTGTGCTGATTTTCAGACAATTTGAGTGCAGCATGATTGATTCAGAGCACTCCAAAATCAGGCATTTGAGTCACATTTTGACTAACTTCAGATTTTAAAAAATTCACAAAAAATCAAAATAAACCTGTGATCTATAAAGTCCAACAGAGTATCGTTGGGTACATCCCAAAGTACCTCTGTGCTGATTTTCAGACAATTTGAGTGCAGCATGATTGATTCAGAGCACTCCAAAATCAGGCATTTGAGTCACATTTTGACTAACTTCAGATTTTAAAAAATTCACAAAAAATCAAAATAAACCTGTGATCTATAAAGTCCAACAGAGTATCGTTGGGTACATCCCAAAGTACCTCTGTGCTGATTTTCAGACAATTTGAGTGCAGCATGATTGATTCAGAGCACTCCAAAATCAGGCATTTGAGTCACATTTTGACTAACTTCAGATTTTAAAAAATTCACAAAAAATCAAAATAAACCTGTGATCTATAAAGTCCAACAGAGTATCGTTGGGTACATCCCAAAGTACCTCTGTGCTGATTTTCAGACAATTTGAGTGCAGCATGATTGATTCAGAGCACTCCAAAATCAGGCATTTGAGTCACATTTTGACTAACTTCAGATTTTAAAAAATTCACAAAAAATCAAAATAAACCTGTGATCTATAAAGTCCAACAGAGTATCGTTGGGTACATCCCAAAGTACCTCTGTGCTGATTTTCAGACAATTTGAGTGCAGCATGATTGATTCAGAGCACTCCAAAATCAGGCATTTGAGTCACATTTTGACTAACTTCAGATTTTAAAAAATTCACAAAAAATCAAAATAAACCTGTGATCTATAAAGTCCAACAGAGTATCGTTGGGTACATCCCAAAGTACCTCTGTGCTGATTTTCAGACAATTTGAGTGCAGCATGATTGATTCAGAGCACTCCAAAATCAGGCATTTGAGTCACATTTTGACTAACTTCAGATTTTAAAAAATTCACAAAAAATCAAAATAAACCTGTGATCTATAAAGTCCAACAGAGTATCGTTGGGTACATCCCAAAGTACCTCTGTGCTGATTTTCAGACAATTTGAGTGCAGCATGATTGATTCAGAGCACTCCAAAATCAGGCATTTGAGTCACATTTTGACTAACTTCAGATATTAAAAAATTCACAAAAAATCAAAATAAACCTGTGATCTATAAAGTCCAACAGAGTATCGTTGGGTACATCCCAAAGTACCTCTGTGCTGATTTTCAGACAATTTGAGTGCAGCATGATTGATTCAGAGCACTCCAAAATCAGGCATTTGAGTCACATTTTGACTAACTTCAGATTTTAAAAAATTCACGAAAAATCAAAATAAACCTGTGATCTATAAAGTCCAACAGAGTATCGTTGGGTACATCCCAAAGTACCTCTGCGCTGATTTTCAGACAATTTGAGTGCAGCATGATTGATTCAGAGCACTCCAAAATCAGGCATTTGAGTCACATTTTGACTAACTTCAGATTTTTAAAAAATTCACAAAAAATCAAAATAAACCTGTGATCTATAACGTCCAACAGAGTATCGTTGGGTACATCCCAAAGTACCTCTGTGCTGATTTTCAGACAATTTGAGTGCAGCATGATTGATTCAGAGCACTCCAAAATCAGGCATTTGAGGCACATTTTGACTAACTTCAGATTTTAAAAAATTCACAAAAAATCCAAATAAACCTGTGATCTATAAAGTCCAACAGAGTATCGTTGGGTACATCCCAAAGTACCTCTGTGCTGATTTTCAGACAATTTGAGTGCAGCATGATTGATTCAGAGCACTCCAAAATCAGGCATTTGAGTCACATTTTGACTAACTTCAGATTTTAAAAAATTCACAAAAAATCAAAATAAACCTGTGATCTATAAAGTCCAACAGAGTATCGTTGGGTACATCCCAAAGTACCTCTGTGCTGATTTTCAGACAATTTGAGTGCAGCATGATTGATTCAGAGCACTCCAAAATCAGGCATTTGAGTCACATTTTGACTAACTTCAGATTTTAAAAAATTCACAAAAAATCAAAATAAACCTGTGATCTATAAAGTCCAACAGAGTATCGTTGGGTACATCCCAAAGTACCTCTGTGCTGATTTTCAGACAATTTGAGTGCAGCATGATTGATTCAGAGCACTCCAAAATCAGGCATTTGAGTCACATTTTGACTAACTTCAGATTTTAAAAAATTCACAAAAAATCAAAATAAACCTGTGATCTATAAAGTCCAACAGAGTATCGTTGGGTACATCCCAAAGTACCTCTGTGCTGATTTTCAGACAATTTGAGTGCAGCATGATTGATTCAGAGCACTCCAAAATCAGGCATTTGAGTCACATTTTGACTAACTTCAGATTTTAAAAAATTCACAAAAAATCAAAATAAACCTGTGATCTATAAAGTCCAACAGAGTATCGTTGGGTACATCCCAAAGTACCTCTGTGCTGATTTTCAGACAATTTGAGTGCAGCATGATTGATTCAGAGCACTCCAAAATCAGGCATTTGAGTCACATTTTGACTAACTTCAGATTTTAAAAAATTCACAAAAAATCAAAATAAACCTGTGATCTATAAAGTCCAACAGAGTATCGTTGGGTACATCCCAAAGTACCTCTGTGCTGATTTTCAGACAATTTGAGTGCAGCATGATTGATTCAGAGCACTCCAAAATCAGGCATTTGAGTCACATTTTGACTAACTTCAGATTTTAAAAAATTCACAAAAAATCAAAATAAACCTGTGATCTATAAAGTCCAACAGAGTATCGTTGGGTACATCCCAAAGTACCTCTGTGCTGATTTTCAGACAATTTGAGTGCAGCATGATTGATTCAGAGCACTCCAAAATCAGGCATTTGAGTCACATTTTGACTAACTTCAGATTTTAAAAAATTCACAAAAAATCAAAATAAACCTGTGATCTATAAAGTCCAACAGAGTATCGTTGGGTACATCCCAAAGTACCTCTGTGCTGATTTTCAGACAATTTGAGTGCAGCATGATTGATTCAGAGCACTCCAAAATCAGGCATTTGAGTCACATTTTGACTAACTTCAGATTTTAAAAAATTCACAAAAAATCAAAATAAACCTGTGATCTATAAAGTCCAACAGAGTATCGTTGGGTACATCCCAAAGTACCTCTGTGCTGATTTTCAGACAATTTGAGTGCAGCATGATTGATTCAGAGCACTCCAAAATCAGGCATTTGAGTCACATTTTGACTAACTTCAGATTTTAAAAAATTCACAAAAAATCAAAATAAACCTGTGATCTATAAAGTCCAACAGAGTATCGTTGGGTACATCCCAAAGTACCTCTGTGCTGATTTTCAGACAATTTGAGTGCAGCATGATTGATTCAGAGCACTCCAAAATCAGGCATTTGAGTCACATTTTGACTAACTTCAGATTTTAAAAAATTCACAAAAAATCAAAATAAACCTGTGATCTATAAAGTCCAACAGAGTATCGTTGGGTACATCCCAAAGTACCTCTGTGCTGATTTTCAGACAATTTGAGTGCAGCATGATTGATTCAGAGCACTCCAAAATCAGGCATTTGAGTCACATTTTGACTAACTTCAGATTTTAAAAAATTCACAAAAAATCAAAATAAACCTGTGATCTATAAAGTCCAACAGAGTATCGTTGGGTACATCCCAAAGTACCTCTGTGCTGATTTTCAGACAATTTGAGTGCAGCATGATTGATTCAGAGCACTCCAAAATCAGGCATTTGAGTCACATTTTGACTAACTTCAGATTTTAAAAAATTCACAAAAAATCAAAATAAACCTGTGATCTATAAAGTCCAACAGAGTATCGTTGGGTACATCCCAAAGTACCTCTGTGCTGATTTTCAGACAATTTGAGTGCAGCATGATTGATTCAGAGCACTCCAAAATCAGGCATTTGAGTCACATTTTGACTAACTTCAGATTTTAAAAAATTCACAAAAAATCAAAATAAACCTGTGATCTATAAAGTCCAACAGAGTATCGTTGGGTACATCCCAAAGTACCTCTGTGCTGATTTTCAGACAATTTGAGTGCAGCATGATTGATTCAGAGCACTCCAAAATCAGGCATTTGAGTCACATTTTGACTAACTTCAGATTTTAAAAAATTCACAAAAAATCAAAATAAACCTGTGATCTATAAAGTCCAACAGAGTATCGTTGGGTACATCCCAAAGTACCTCTGTGCTGATTTTCAGACAATTTGAGTGCAGCATGATTGATTCAGAGCACTCCAAAATCAGGCATTTGAGTCACATTTTGACTAACTTCAGATTTTAAAAAATTCACAAAAAATCAAAATAAACCTGTGATCTATAAAGTCCAACAGAGTATCGTTGGGTACATCCCAAAGTACCTCTGTGCTGATTTTCAGACAATTTGAGTGCAGCATGATTGATTCAGAGCACTCCAAAATCAGGCATTTGAGTCACATTTTGACTAACTTCAGATTTTAAAAAATTCACAAAAAATCAAAATAAACCTGTGATCTATAAAGTCCAACAGAGTATCGTTGGGTACATCCCAAAGTACCTCTGTGCTGATTTTCAGACAATTTGAGTGCAGCATGATTGATTCAGAGCACTCCAAAATCAGGCATTTGAGTCACATTTTGACTAACTTCAGATTTTAAAAAATTCACAAAAAATCAAAATAAACCTGTGATCTATAAAGTCCAACAGAGTATCGTTGGGTACATCCCAAAGTACCTCTGTGCTGATTTTCAGACAATTTGAGTGCAGCATGATTGATTCAGAGCACTCCAAAATCAGGCATTTGAGTCACATTTTGACTAACTTCAGATTTTAAAAAATTCACAAAAAATCAAAATAAAGTTGTGATCTATAAAGTCCAACAGAGTATCGTTGGGTACATCCCAAAGTACCTCTGTGCTGATTTTCAGACAATTTGAGTGCAGCATGATTGATTCAGAGCACTCCAAAATCAGGCATTTGAGTCACATTTTGACTAACTTCAGATTTTAAAAAATTCACAAAAAATCAAAATAAACCTGTGATCTATAAAGTCCAACAGAGTATCGTTGGGTACATCCCAAAGTACCTCTGTGCTGATTTTCAGACAATTTGAGTGCAGCATGATTGATTCAGAGCACTCCAAAATCAGGCATTTGAGTCACATTTTGACTAACTTCAGATTTTAAAAAATTCACAAAAAATCAAAATAAACCTGTGATCTATAAAGTCCAACAGAGTATCGTTGGGTACATCCCAAAGTACCTCTGTGCTGATTTTCAGACAATTTGAGTGCAGCATGATTGATTCAGAGCACTCCAAAATCAGGCATTTGAGTCACATTTTGACTAACTTCAGATTTTAAAAAATTCACAAAAAATCAAAATAAACCTGTGATCTATAAAGTCCAACAGAGTATCGTTGGGTACATCCCAAAGTACCTCTGTGCTGATTTTCAGACAATTTGAGTGCAGCATGATTGATTCAGAGCACTCCAAAATCAGGCATTTGAGTCACATTTTGACTAACTTCAGATTTTAAAAAATTCACAAAAAATCAAAATAAACCTGTGATCTATAAAGTCCAACAGAGTATCGTTGGGTACATCCCAAAGTACCTCTGTGCTGATTTTCAGACAATTTGAGTGCAGCATGATTGATTCAGAGCACTCCAAAATCAGGCATTTGAGTCACATTTTGACTAACTTCAGATTTTAAAAAATTCACAAAAAATCAAAATAAACCTGTGATCTATAAAGTCCAACAGAGTATCGTTGGGTACATCCCAAAGTACCTCTGTGCTGATTTTCAGACAATTTGAGTGCAGCATGATTGATTCAGAGCACTCCAAAATCAGGCATTTGAGTCACATTTTGACTAACTTCAGATTTTAAAAAATTCACAAAAAATCAAAATAAACCTGTGATCTATAAAGTCCAACAGAGTATCGTTGGGTACATCCCAAAGTACCTCTGTGCTGATTTTCAGACAATTTGAGTGCAGCATGATTGATTCAGAGCACTCCAAAATCAGGCATTTGAGTCACATTTTGACTAACTTCAGATTTTAAAAAATTCACAAAAAATCAAAATAAACCTGTGATCTATAAAGTCCAACAGAGTATCGTTGGGTACATCCCAAAGTACCTCTGTGCTGATTTTCAGACAATTTGAGTGCAGCATGATTGATTCAGAGCACTCCAAAATCAGGCATTTGAGTCACATTTTGACTAACTTCAGATTTTAAAAAATTCACAAAAAATCAAAATAAACCTGTGATCTATAAAGTCCAACAGAGTATCGTTGGGTACATCCCAAAGTACCTCTGTGCTGATTTTCAGACAATTTGAGTGCAGCATGATTGATTCAGAGCACTCCAAAATCAGGCATTTGAGTCACATTTTGACTAACTTCAGATTTTAAAAAATTCACAAAAAATCAAAATAAACCTGTGATCTATAAAGTCCAACAGAGTATCGTTGGGTACATCCCAAAGTACCTCTGTGCTGATTTTCAGACAATTTGAGTGCAGCATGATTGATTCAGAGCACTCCAAAATCAGGCATTTGAGTCACATTTTGACTAACTTCAGATTTTAAAAAATTCACAAAAAATCAAAATAAACCTGTGATCTATAAAGTCCAACAGAGTATCGTTGGGTACATCCCAAAGTACCTCTGTGCTGATTTTCAGACAATTTGAGTGCAGCATGATTGATTCAGAGCACTCCAAAATCAGGCATTTGAGTCACATTTTGACTAACTTCAGATTTTAAAAAATTCACAAAAAATCAAATAAACCTGTGATCTATAAAGTCCAACAGAGTATCGTTGGGTACATCCCAAAGTACCTCTGTGCTGATTTTCAGACAATTTGAGTGCAGCATGATTGATTCAGAGCACTCCAAAATCAGGCATTTGAGTCACATTTTGACTAACTTCAGATTTTAAAAAATTCACAAAAAATCAAAATAAAGTTGTGATCTATAAAGTCCAACAGAGTATCGTTGGGTACATCCCAAAGTACCTCTGTGCTGATTTTCAGACAATTTGAGTGCAGCATGATTGATTCAGAGCACTCCAAAATCAGGCATTTGAGTCACATTTTGACTAACTTCAGATTTTAAAAAATTCACAAAAAATCAAAATAAACCTGTGATCTATAAAGTCCAACAGAGTATCGTTGGGTACATCCCAAAGTACCTCTGTGCTGATTTTCAGACAATTTGAGTGCAGCATGATTGATTCAGAGCACTCCAAAATCAGGCATTTGAGTCACATTTTGACTAACTTCAGATTTTAAAAAATTCACAAAAAATCAAAATAAAGTTGTGATCTATAAAGTCCAACAGAGTATCGTTGGGTACATCACAAAGTACCTCTGTGCTGATTTTCAGACAATTTGAGAGCAGCATGATTGATTCAGAGCACTCCAAAATAAGGCATTTGAGTAACATTTTGACTAACTTCAGATTTTAAAAAATTCACAAAAAATCAAAATAAAGTTGTGATCTATGAAGTCCAACAGAGTATCGTTGGGTACATCCCAAAGTACCTCTGTGCTGATTTTCAGACAATTTGAGTGCAGCATGATTGATTCAGAGCACTCCAAAATCAGGCATTTGAGTCACATTTTGACTAACTTCAGATTTTAAAAAATTCACAAAAAATCAAAATAAACCTGTGATCTATAAAGTCCAACAGAGTATCGTTGGGTACATCCCAAAGTACCTCTGTGCTGATTTTCAGACAATTTGAGTGCAGCATGATTGATTCAGAGCACTCCAAAATCAGGCATTTGAGTCACATTTTGACCAACTTCAGATTTTAAAAAATTCACAAAAAATCCAAATAAACCTGTGATCTATAAAGTCCAACAGAGTATCGTTGGGTACATCCCAAAGTACCTCTGTGCTGATTTTCAGACAATTTGAGTGCAGCATGATTGATTCAGAGCACTCCAAAATCAGGCATTTGAGTCACATTTTGACCAACTTCAGATTTTAAAAAATTCACAAAAAATCAAAATAAACCTGTGATCTATAAAGTCCAACAGAGTATCGTTGGGTACATCCCAAAGTACCTCTGTGCTGATTTTCAGACAATTTGAGTGCAGCATGATTGATTCAGAGCACTCCAAAATCAGGCATTTGAGTCACATTTTGACTAACTTCAGGTTTTAAAAAATTCACAAAAAATCAAAATAAACCTGTGATCTATAAAGTCCAACAGAGTATCGTTGGGTACATCCCAAAGTACCTCTGTGCTGATTTTCAGACAATTTGAGTGCAGCATGATTGATTCAGAGCACTCCAAAATCAGGCATTTGAGTCACATTTTGACTAACTTCAGATATTAAAAAATTCACAAAAAATCAAAATAAACCTGTGATCTATAAAGTCCAACAGAGTATCGTTGGGTACATCCCAAAGTACCTCTGTGCTGATTTTCAGACAATTTGAGTGCAGCATGATTGATTCAGAGCACTCCAAAATCAGGCATTTGAGTCACATTTTGACTAACTTCAGATTTTAAAAAATTCACAAAAAATCCAAATAAACCTGTGATCTATAAAGTCCAACAGAGTATCGTTGGGTACATCCCAAAGTACCTCTGTGCTGATTTTCAGACAATTTGAGTGCAGCATGATTGATTCAGAGCACTCCAAAATCAGGCATTTGAGTCACATTTTGACTAACTTCAGATTTTAAAAAATTCACAAAAAATCAAAATAAACCTGTGATCTATAAAGTCCAACAGAGTATCGTTGGGTACATCCCAAAGTACCTCTGTGCTGATTTTCAGACAATTTGAGTGCAGCATGATTGATTCAGAGCACTCCAAAATCAGGCATTTGAGTCACATTTTGACTAACTTAAGGGTTTAAAAAATTCACAAAAAATCAAAATAAACCTGTGATCTATAAAGTCCAACAGAGTATCGTTGGGTACATCCCAAAGTACCTCTGTGCTGATTTTCAGACAATTTGAGTGCAGCATGATTGATTCAGAGCACTCCAAAATCAGGCATTTGAGTCACATTTTGACCAACTTCAGATATTAAAAAATTCACAAAAAATCCAAATAAACCTGTGATCTATAAAGTCCAACAGAGTATCGTTGGGTACATCCCAAAGTACCTCTGTGCTGATTTTCAGACAATTTGAGTGCAGCATGATTGATTCAGAGCACTCCAAAATCAGGCATTTGAGTCACATTTTGACTAACTTCAGATTTTAAAAAATTCACAAAAAATCAAAATAAACCTGTGATCTATAAAGTCCAACAGAGTATCGTTGGGTACATCCCAAAGTACCTCTGTGCTGATTTTCAGACAATTTGAGTGCAGCATGATTGATTCAGAGCACTCCAAAATCAGGCATTTGAGTCACATTTTGACTAACTTAAGGTTTTAAAAAATTCACAAAAAATCCAAATAAACCTGTGATCTATAAAGTCCAACAGAGTATCGTTGGGTACATCCCAAAGTACCTCTGTGCTGATTTTCAGACAATTTGAGTGCAGCATGATTGATTCAGAGCACTCCAAAATCAGGCATTTGAGTCACATTTTGACCAACTTCAGATTTTAAAAAATTCACAAAAAATCAAAATAAACCTGTGATCTATAAAGTCCAACAGAGTATCGTTGGGTACATCCCAAAGTACCTCTGTGCTGATTTTCAGACAATTTGAGTGCAGCATGATTGATTCAGAGCACTCCAAAATCAGGCATTTGAGTCACATGTCGACTAACTTCAGATTTTAAAAAATTCACAAAAAATCAAAATAAACCTGTGATCTATAAAGTCCAACAGAGTATCGTTGGGTACATCCCAAAGTACCTCTGTGCTGATTTTCAGACAATTTGAGTGCAGCATGATTGATTCAGAGCACTCCAAAATCAGGCATTTGAGTCACATTTTGACTAACTTCAGATTTTAAAAAATTCACAAAAAATCAAAATAAAGTTGTGATCTATAAAGTCCAACAGAGTATCGTTGGGAACATCCCAAAGTACCTCTGTGCTGATTTTCAGACAATTTGAGTGCAGCATGATTGATTCAGAGCACTCCAAAATCAGGCATTTGAGTCACATTTTGACTAACTTCAGATTTTAAAAAATTCACAAAAAATCAAAATAAACCTGTGATCTATAAAGTCCAACAGAGAATCGTTGGGTACATCCCAAAGTACCTCTGTGCTGATTTTCAGACAATTTGAGTGCAGCATGATTGATTCAGAGCACTCCAAAATCAGGCATTTGAGTCACATTTTGACTAACTTCAGATTTTAAAAAATTCACAAAAAATCAAAATAAAGTTGTGATCTATAAAGTCCAACAGAGTATCGTTGGGTACATCCCAAAGTACCTCTGTGCTGATTTTCAGACAATTTGAGTGCAGCATGATTGATTCAGAGCACTCCAAAATCAGGCATTTGAGGCACATTTTGACTAACTTCAGATTTTAAAAAATTCACAAAAAATCAAAATAAAGTTGTGATCTATAAAGTCCAACAGAGTATCGTTGAGTTCATCCCAAAGTACCTCTGTGCTGATTTTCAGACAATTTGAGTGCAGCATGATTGATTCAGAGCACTCCAAAATCAGGCATTTGAGGCACATTTTGACTAACTTCAGATTTTAAAAAATTCACAAAAAATCAAAATAAAGTTGTGATCTATAAAGTCCAACAGAGTATCGTTGGGTACATCCCAAAGTACCTCTGTGCTGATTTTCAGACAATTTGAGTGCAGCATGATTGATTCAGAGCACTCCAAAATCAGGCATTTGAGTCACATTTTGACTAACTTCAGATTTTAAAAAATTCACAAAAAATCAAAATAAACCTGTGATCTATAAAGTCCAACAGAGTATCGTTGGGTACATCCCAAAGTACCTCTGTGCTGATTTTCAGACAATTTGAGTGCAGCATGATTGATTCAGAGCACTCCAAAATCAGGCATTTGAGTCACATTTTGACTAACTTCAGATTTTAAAAAATTCACAAAAAATCAAAATAAACCTGTGATCTATAAAGTCCAACAGAGTATCGTTGGGTACATCCCAAAGTACCTCTGTGCTGATTTTCAGACAATTTGAGTGCAGCATGATTGATTCAAAGCACTCCAAAATCAGGCATTTGAGTCACATTTTGACTAACTTCAGATTTTAAAAAATTCACAAAAAATCAAAATAAAGTTGTGATCTATAAAGTCCAACAGAGTATCATTGGGTACATCCCAAAGTACCTCTGTGCTGATTTTCAGACAATTTGAGTGCAGCATGATTGATTCAGAGCACTCCAAAATCAGGCATTTGAGTCACATATTGACTAACTTCAGATTTTAAAAAATTCACAAAAAATCAAAATAAACCTGTGATCTATAAAGTCCAACAGAGTATCGTTGGGTACATCCCAAAGTACCTCTGTGCTGATTTTCAGACAATTTGAGTGCAGCATGATTGATTCAGAGCACTCCAAAATCAGGCATTTGAGTCACATTTTGACTAACTTCAGATTTTAAAAAATTCACAAAAAATCAAAATAAAGTTGTGATCTATAAAGTCCAACAGAGTATCGTTGGGTACATCCCAAAGTACCTCTGTGCTGATTTTCAGACAATTTGAGTGCAGCATGATTGATTCAGAGCACTCCAAAATCAGGCATTTGAGTCACATTTTGACTAACTTCAGATTTTAAAAAATTCACAAAAAATCAAAATAAACCTGTGATCTATAAAGTCCAACAGAGTATCGTTGGGTACATCCCAAAGTACCTCTGTGCTGATTTTCAGACAATTTGAGTGCAGCATGATTGATTCAGAGCACTCCAAAATCAGGCATTTGAGTCACATTTTGACTAACTTCAGATTTTAAAAAATTCACAAAAAATCAAAATAAAGTTGTGATCTATAAAGTCCAACAGAGTATCGTTGGGTACATCCCAAAGTACCTCTGTGCTGATTTTCAGACAATTTGAGTGCAGCATGATTGATTCAGAGCACTCCAAAATCAGGCATTTGAGTCACATTTTGACTAACTTCAGATTTTAAAAAATTCACAAAAAATCAAAATAAAGTTGTGATCTATAAAGTCCAACAGAGTATCGTTGGGTACATCCCAAAGTACCTCTGTGCTGATTTTCAGACAATTTGAGTGCAGCATGATTGATTCAGAGCACTCCAAAATCAGGCATTTGAGTCACATTTTGACTAACTTCAGATTTTAAAAAATTCACAAAAAATCAAAATAAACCTGTGATCTATAAAGTCCAACAGAGTATCGTTGGGTACATCCCAAAGTACCTCTGTGCTGATTTTCAGACAATTTGAGTGCAGCATGATTGATTCAGAGCACTCCAAAATCAGGCATTTGAGTCACATTTTGACTAACTTCAGATTTTAAAAAATTCACAAAAAATCAAAATAAAGTTGTGATCTATAAAGTCCAACAGAGTATCGTTGGGTACATCCCAAAGTACCTCTGTGCTGATTTTCAGACAATTTGAGTGCAGCATGATTGATTCAGAGCACTCCAAAATCAGGCATTTGAGTCACATTTTGACTAACTTCAGATTTTAAAAAATTCACAAAAAATCAAAATAAACCTGTGATCTATAAAGTCCAACAGAGTATCGTTGGGTACATCCCAAAGTACCTCTGTGCTGATTTTCAGACAATTTGAGTGCAGCATGATTGATTCAGAGCACTCCAAAATCAGGCATTTGAGTCACATTTTGACTAACTTCAGATTTTAAAAAATTCACAAAAAATCAAAATAAAGTTGTGATCTATAAAGTCCAACAGAGTATCGTTGGGTACATCCCAAAGTACCTCTGTGCTGATTTTCAGACAATTTGAGTGCAGCATGATTGATTCAGAGCACTCCAAAATCAGGCATTTGAGTCACATTTTGACTAACTTCAGATTTTAAAAAATTCACAAAAAATCAAAATAAACCTGTGATCTATAAAGTCCAACAGAGTATCGTTGGGTACATCCCAAAGTACCTCTGTGCTGATTTTCAGACAATTTGAGTGCAGCATGATTGATTCAGAGCACTCCAAAATCAGGCATTTGAGTCACATTTCGACTAACTTCAGATATTAAAAAATTCACAAAAAATCCAAATAAACCTGTGATCTATAAAGTCCAACAGAGTATCGTTGGGTACATCCCAAAGTACCTCTGTGCTGATTTTCAGACAATTTGAGTGCAGCATGATTGATTCAGAGCACTCCAAAATCAGGCATTTGAGTCACATTTTGACTAACTTCAGATTTTAAAAAATTCACAAAAAATCCAAATAAAGTTGTGATCTATAAAGTCCAACAGAGTATCGTTGGGTACATCCCAAAGTACCTCTGTGCTGATTTTCAGACAATTTGAGTGCAGCATGATTGATTCAGAGCACTCCAAAATCAGGCATTTGAGTCACATTTTGACTAACTTAAGGTTTTAAAAAATTCACAAAAAATCAAAATAAAGTTGTGATCTATAAAGTCCAACAGAGTATCGTTGGGTACATCCCAAAGTACCTCTGTGCTGATTTTCAGACAATTTGAGTGCAGCATGATTGATTCAGAGCACTCCAAAATCAGGCATTTGAGTCACATTTTGACTAACTTCAGATTTTAAAAAATTCACAAAAAATCAAAATAAAGTTGTGATCTATAAAGTCCTACAGAGTATCGTTGGGTACATCCCAAAGTACCTCTGTGCTGATTTTCAGACAATTTGAGTGCAGCATGATTGATTCAGAGCACTCCAAAATCAGGCATTTGAGTCACATTTTGACTAACTTCAGATTTTAAAAAATTCACAAAAAATCAAAATAAAGTTGTGATCTATAAAGTCCAACAGAGTATCGTTGGGTACATCCCAAAGTACCTCTGTGCTGATTTTCAGACAATTTGAGTGCAGCATGATTGATTCAGAGCACTCCAAAATCAGGCATTTGAGTCACATTTTGACCAACTTCAGATATTAAAAAATTCACAAAAAATCAAAATAAAGTTGTGATCTATAAAGTCCAACAGAGTATCGTTGGGTACATCCCAAAGTACCTCTGTGCTGATTTTCAGACAATTTGAGTGCAGCATGATTGATTCAGAGCACTCCAAAATCAGGCATTTGAGTCACATTTTGACTAACTTCAGATTTTAAAAAATTCACAAAAAATCAAAATAAAGTTGTGATCTATAAAGTCCAACAGAGTATCATTGGGTACATCCCAAAGTACCTCTGTGCTGATTTTCAGACAATTTGAGTGCAGCATGATTGATTCAGAGCACTCCAAAATCAGGCATTTGAGTCACATTTTGACTAACTTCAGATTTTAAAAAATTCACAAAAAATCAAAATAAACCTGTGATCTATAAAGTCCAACAGAGTATCGTTGGGTACATCCCAAAGTACCTCTGTGCTGATTTTCAGACAATTTGAGTGCAGCATGATTGATTCAGAGCACTCCAAAATCAGGCATTTGAGTCACATTTTGACCAACTTCAGATTTTAAAAAATTCACAAAAAATCAAAATAAAGTTGTGATCTATAAAGTCCAACAGAGTATCGTTGGGTACATCCCAAAGTACCTCTGTGCTGATTTTCAGACAATTTGAGTGCAGCATGATTGATTCAGAGCACTCCAAAATCAGGCATTTGAGTCACATTTTGACTAACTTCAGATATTAAAAAATTCACAAAAAATCAAAATAAACCTGTGATCTATAAAGTCCTACAGAGTATCATTGGGTACATCCCAAAGTACCTCTGTGCTGATTTTCAGACAATTTGAGTGCAGCATGATTGATTCAGAGCACTCCAAAATCAGGCATTTGAGTCACATTTTGACCAACTTCAGATATTAAAAAATTCACAAAAAATCAAAATAAAGTTGTGATCTATAAAGTCCTACAGAGTATCGTTGGGTACATCCCAAAGTACCTCTGTGCTGATTTTCAGACAATTTGAGTGCAGCATGATTGATTCAGAGCACTCCAAAATCAGGCATTTGAGTCACATTTTGACTAACTTCAGATTTTAAAAAATTCACAAAAAATCCAAATAAACCTGTGATCTATAAAGTCCAACAGAGTATCGTTGGGTACATCCCAAAGTACCTCTGTGCTGATTTTCAGACAATTTGAGTGCAGCATGATTGATTCAGAGCACTCCAAAATCAGGCATTTGAGTCACATTTTGACTAACTTAAGGATTAAAAAATTCACAAAAAATCAAAATAAAGTTGTGATCTATAAAGTCCAACAGAGTATCTTTGGGTACATCCCAAAGTACCTCTGTGCTGATTTTCAGACAATTTGAGTGCAGCATGATTGATTCAGAGCACTCCAAAATCAGGCATTTGAGTCACATTTTGACCAACTTCAGAT
>JBAMNC010002513.1:0-22940 GCA_037902135.1 Cetoscarus ocellatus | reverse complement strand
TGTCTACCACACTGAGTTGGCGCACAGTCATACCTGCTGAAATGATGCCCACATGTGAGAAAATGAGCCGCAGTGGGTTTTGTTGTTCATTCTGCCTTTTTCTTTATTCTGCAATATTGCACAGAAATCTAGGGTCATCATACTTTTATTAATGTGCATAGCTTTTAATTATGCCTATTTAATAAATATAATCTCTGAGACATTACTAGTTCAGTGTGTAGATGGCAAATGCAAATACCTTTAATTACTGGAGTTATGTAGAGCTGGCCGATCACCATTAGTTTCTGCCTGAATGAGGGGCAGAAAGAACATAAATATCAAATTACTTTCAGCAAATCATGACAAAACCTACTTCAGAAATGACACCTGTCTTAAAAACATTTAAAGCAATGATCCTGTATTATCATGTGGTGACAATGTACAGATTAATTCTGAAAATTTGGGACATTCAGAATTTTGAAAGGTTAAAGTCAAAGACAGAGGGAAAATTAAACATGAGCCATTTCTTCATTCAAATTAGTTAGGGCAATAAAATTAAGTTTTACCAAAAGAGGAACACCAGGGGATGGTTCATCATGTCATTAAATCAACCTTTTAAAAATCTTACGATGAATCACCCAGAAAAATCCACAGGTTTGTTTAGCAGACACTTGTCAGGTAGGACATGGTCATGGATCTGTTGAAGCCAAACTGGGTAAACAGAAATGTAGACATTTCACAAATTAAGACACAAAGTGACTTTAATTTGAAGTATCTTAAGGATCCTCTACATTTTGGAAAGCACAAGTCTCAATCAACATTCAAACTTCGGATAAAATTAATCCGATATTTGGATGAAAACACGAGATGGCTTTGATTTTTTAATTATCCTTTTCAAAAGAACTTCATCCACCAATAATTAATAAGTAAATGTTTTGTTGTGTAGCCTTACGTCTACCTTAACAGCTTTACAAAGGTTTTACTGCACACACTCTCAGCAAGAATACAGATGGTCAATGGTGTCAGTTCAGTGACACTGAAACTATGAATACACTAACATGAGACATTTTCCAGATTCATAAGAAAACTAAAGTTTTTCAAAATTTAAAGTCATGACCAATATGAGCATGCCTGTGCTGTGTAACTACAGAAAAGCTGAAAAGTGTTAACCTCACCTGAGCAGGTGGGACTAAATACAGTTGGTTGCAGACAGACAGCCGTGGTGCATGAGTAATATCAATAACTACAAGTCCGATAAAAGAATTCTCACGGTGGAAATAGTTAAAACACAAACATATTCGGATATTAAAGACTACTGAATAGTTTGTGTGTTGATATAGGCCTGCAGTAGATTTCTGTCATGAGCTTGCTATGGTCAAACTTTAGCTAGCACATCAGGACTCATTTTTTCTGTTTCACTGGCAGTTAATGAAGCCTTTTACTGCATCCCCCCAAAAAACTTAACTTGGTACACACACGCTATTGTAGATAATCTCTATTGTTTAAAATACAGAAGTGAATTTAATGTTTTACACATTTAACTTTTGAAAGTTGCAAAAATAGCCGGAGCAGATCCTGTAACAAAAGTAATGTTTAAGTTATCGGCTCCGCTAAATCTATACCCAGAAAGGTCGTCACTGTGTCACTGAATCACGGATTTAAAGCAGAAAATTGATTAATATATTCTTTACTCACCAAATAACCGCAGCAGGGAGGAGTCTGGCTGCAGCGCGGACCACAGGAGCAGTAACGGTTGTCTGTCTGCACCTGCACTTGCCCAGACACCTCCCGACAGCGCCTGAAGGAGGCGGAGTGATCTGCGCGCCAGAATGATAAAGAATAGTGCTGCAGAAAGTAGTGCCAGACCGAGGCGGAGCGATATGCGCATAACTGAAGGATGAAGGACAGTATTGGCAAAAGCCAGCAGTGGGAATCCTCCACAGAAACAATACAAATATTCAAAAGGCTGAAAAGCAAACAAACAAAACCATTTTGAAACCAGATGCCTTATATTTTCAATAACTTGAGCATTTAGCCTACAATAAGCTGGTGTAGATAAATAAAATAAAATAAAGTAAATCAAACTTCATATGCTACAATAGTATATCATTAAAGGGTTCACCAAGAAAAAATATAATGCCTTTAATTTGGAAGAGTGGTGAGTGAAAAACTGTCCTGTCAAAAAGTGGTATTAGCTGAAAAATAATGGGGGGAGCAAATAACAACAAAAAGAAAATCAGACAAAGAACGGCTCGCATGACTGTTTACTTTCTCCTCACAAAATATATCATAAAATATTTTAATATCTTATTGTCCAGATTTGAAAGAGAAAATAATAAGCATTTTTTTTAAACTTTGATCCATTTATCAAATGAGATGATGGAATGTGGCCCAAAGTGTAGGCTAGAGCAAAAGAGATTTGCTGCTCTATTTATATGGGCAAAACAAACAAACAACAACAACAACAAAATCAAACCCCCCTGAGGTTATTTCAAGGGACTTGATTGCTAAAATGTGAAGATGAAAATGGATGGTGAAAGTCGATGTTTTCAGGCAAACACAGTAGCCTGAATTTAACGGCCAAAAACTGTTTTCTTTTTTCCAAACAGGAATGTAAAAATTACGGTATTAGCTGTTAGATATTACAACATATTTCTGTTATCAATACAAGGTTAGTAAACTTAACAGTGACAAATTGTAATTTTTGCAAAAAATTAATGCAAAAATTACAGTACTGACTGTTATATGAAATACGGCATATTCCCGTTATAATCACAGTTCAAGGGTATTTAACAGTGAAGTAATGTATTTTTTCCAGAAAAAAAGTGTAGAAATTACGGTTTTGACCGATATATTTATTCATAGTGTTTCACCGTTCCAAAAATTGTATTTTACCGTTTTATAGTTTACAGTTTTTTACCGTCGTAGTTTTACAGTTTTTTACTGTAAAATTTACGGACTTTTTTTACAGTGCGTATATAAATCAGGTGACAAAACAGACCCTACTAACTATCGGCCCATCGGCATTCTGCCAACCATCTCAAAAATTGCTGAAAAGTGGGTGGCCAAATCGATTACAGAACATCTTAATAACAGTGGCCCAGGCCTGCACCCCATGCAATGCGGTTTCAGGGCCCAGTATTCAACTGAAACAGCTGTCTGTGCGTTTGTCGAAAAGGTAAAGTCATACTTGGACAAAAATAGTTGTGTCGCAGCCGTCTTTATTCATTTTAAATGTGCCTTTGACAGTTAATCATGTGAAACTTCTTTCCAGACTGTATGCTTTTAAGTTTAGTGACCATACAGTTAAATGGGTGAACTCTTATCTTGCAGACAGAAAGCAGTCTGTCCAAGTCTGTGACAGCATATCTTAATTACACAGTAGGAGTTCCTTAGGGATCAATTTTGGGTCCCCTACTTTTTTCTCTCTATGTAAATGATTTACGAACGGTTTGCAAGAACGTGGACACTATTATGTATGCTGATGATACAGTAATTTTTACACAAGCGAAAAGTGCTGAGGAGGCAGCCCTTCGACTGTCAACAGTTCTAAGCAAGCTACAGAAATGGTTATTAGATCCATGTCTTTGCCTTAATGTAAAAAAAACTGTATCTATGTTTTTCACTAAACCAATGACAACGTTAGCCCTAGCCAAAGTTTACCTGGGAGGAGAAGCTCTACAAAATGTAGAAGAGTTTAAGTATCTTGGGGTGGTGCTAGATTCAAAAATACTGTTCCAAAGACATGCTCAGAAAATAGTAAAAAATATAGATTTTCTGTCATTAAACCCATTGAATCATGCTACAAAAGGGCACAGAAAATTTTAGACAAGAAACCTTTTTCTCACCATCATTGCCAAATACTCGACAAATATAATCTATTAAATTTCTCAAATTTAAATTATTTAAGTCATCCTGCTTAATTTACAAAGTTTTACACCATTTGGCCCCTTCTACAATGAACGAGTTCATAAAGCAGAAATCTGTCTGTGGTTCTACACGAGTGACCCGGGCCACGGTCAGAGGAGACTGTGAACTTCCACTAAGAGGAACAGCGTTCTCTCAAAACGTCCTGTCAGTCCAGGGTGAAAAGATTTGGAACAGTCTTCCCTTATCAGTGAGGTTCTGTTCAAGTCTCCAAACATTTAGGAAACAGCTGAAACTGTGACTGAGAGAAACACAGTCGTGTGAGCATGTGTCTTGTATGTGTATGCTACCATCAACCTGCCAGGGGGCCTGCAGATGGAAATTAGCCCAAGGATATAATCTGGCATAATTACATTTGTAAAAATGTTCATTAATATGCGCTGTTCCCTCTTTAATATCAATAAAGAGAAAAAAAATAAATAAAAAATAAAGGGAGGGTGAGACTGTTCAGTGTCCATTTTGATGAACATCAGCTCTACAGGAAACTTCAACATGGCTTTAAAGAGTGGAGGGATAAAACCAAAAGGTCTTTCTACACAGTTAGAGGAAATATAAAACCTGACTCAGTGTTTCTCAGTTGTATAGAATCAATTATCCTGTATGGCAGTGAAATCTGAGGACCAAAGTGAAAGCAGGACTTGGACAGACCCTCTGAAAGACCCTCTTACAGTGGCACTGCCAGCTGTGATCCTGCAGCTCTGTGTGTTCAGTTTTCAGCTGTGCTGGTCTGTGAGTGACCCCCACAGACCCTAAGACCAAAGTCTAAGGGCCCCGTCCCGTCCTGACCAACAAAAAACTGAATAAAGATTATTGAACCTCCAGCTGGAGTTTGACACTTCAAGTTTGTGGTGAAGCTTGAATTAAAGCGACACCACGGGATGTTGTCTTCAGTCAAACTGCTGATAAAACCACTGGAGGATTTACTGCAGAGCAGCTTCAGAGAAAACAGAGCTAACAATCAAGAAGACCACACAACTCAGCTGACGCTCTCTCCTAAAAATGTCTGATATGAGCACCAGATGGTCAGCAGTGGACTGTGACTGATCTGTTAATTAATAAATATAAAATCACAGGGACAGGTCTGTGTGAACCGCCTGTTGTTTCTGCTGTTAAAGCCTTTCAGCATGAATTTTCCTCAATGCTCAAATAAAATCATAATAACATGAATTTCTGTAAATTGAAATCAATGATAAATCCCCACTGAAGATGTTGGTGCTTTATTAATGAACTCAGTTTATCAGGTATCATAAAACAAACTGTAAATACAAATGATTCATGTGTTTAAATTAGTTTCTGTTCTTATTCTTTTTATTTAACTTCATTTAGAAGGAAACCTGATGGCTGAACTTCAGCCTCTTCTGTCTGAGTGTTTAATAAAACAGCTGAATCTTAATCTGATCTGTTTCCTTTAGGTTGTACAGTCTCAGCAGAAGTTGGAGAAACTGCCATCCTGCCTGTGAAAGTCGATTTACCTCAAGATTCAGAGCTGTTAAAGCCCACCATAATTTGGAAGAATGAGAGGGGAGGTATTGTTCACGACTATTGGTACAATCAAGACAACAATGAATACCAGGACGAACACTTTAAGGGCAGAACATCTCTCTTCAAGGAGGAAATTATTAAAGGCAACTTTTCACTGAAGATCAGCAACGTAACTAAAAATGATGCAGGAAAATACACCTGTGAGGTTTTTCTTGCTGACAGCAAGAGCTACAGTGTTTCTCTGTGTAAGTACAGCAAACCAGTTTCATCATCTCATAACTGTGATGTTCTCAAATCTCTCTGCTCTTAAAAACACGTTTACACCTGTATGATCAAACACAATGTCTGAACAGGTGTGACGGAGACAGATGAACGTGGAGACCCTGTGAGTAAACATTTGATTTTCATGACTTGACTTTAAAATTCTTCCTTGTGAGGTCAAAATTTTAACACCAAATGTTATTTTTCCTGATTTTTTTTCTGAACAAAGAGCCCAAAACCAGAGCATCCCAGCCAAACCCCAGTAAGTGAAACCAGTCGATGGAAAATGGAGTCGTAGCTTCAGGGGTTAAATGATATGCTGTGTTGTGTCAGGAACAGTCAGGACGCTCCATTAAGACTCATTCAGGACTCACAGCTTAGAGCAGAGTCAGGAAATATCAGCCCACAGTGCAGCTCAGTGCTGCAGCAGTTTCCAAACAAACAGACTCAGAGAGACATTTTTCCATCATTCAGATGTTTGTTAGTGTAAAACAGAGCGGGCTGTTCTCTGACAGACAGACGCTCAGTGAGCAGAGCATGGATCAGAGGGACAGCAGAGGGTCTTTAGTGATCTGATGATTATAAAACACAAACGTTCAGGGACACGTCTGTGTGAGCCCTCACTCTGATGTCTATGGGCTGCTGTTGATGGTCCACTTTCAGCATGAATCTTCCTCAAAACTCAAACCACAATAAAAACATGTAGATGTCCTTGACCTGTAAACTGGAGTTTCTGCTGATCAGTCCACTAAAGACGTTGGTGCAGTGAGAATAAACTCAGTTTATCTGATGTGATAAAACAAACAGCCTGAAGATGATTCGTGTGTTTAAAGTGAAGTTTTCTCTCTTATTCTGCTCTCTCTCTCTCAGGATTTGATTTTGATGCTTGAAAAAGCAAAATCAACTGAAACTCTTTATTTCACAAAAAGCAAACTTTTATAAATCTCTCTTTAGCTAAAACTTTGCCTGAGGCCAATCGTAGAGAGTTTGCATTGACGTCATAATTCAGACTGACAGTTGACCTGCTGAGAGGTAGAGGTCAACGTCTGGTTATTGATGTTGATGTAAGAAACAGGAAAACGCTGTACTCACCTGAAACAGGCCGTGTTGTCAATAATCTGCAGAAGGTCTGATTATTTCTGATGATGTCCATGACAGAAAATGTAGATTCTAGTCTGATTGATGTGTAAAAATGACCAAATAAATGGTTTAAATGCAGCATTTAGCAGCCTAAGCTTCAGGGTGAGGCCCTGTAGAGACTCTGACTGTGTATCTGTGACTCTGTGTTGATCAGACCAGGCTGTCTCTCCAAATACTGACCACAGTCTGAGCTCTTTGCCTCTCAGTGACTGAAATACCGCAGCAGTGACTGTGTCCTGAGATACAGGTTTGCACACGTCCAGAGCCTGCTCTGATTTAGACCTCATACAAAACTGCAACATGCTCAAAATACTTTCAGTTCTCCAAAACTGTGATGCTGCTTCAGAAAACACTCTGATGATACAAAGTCTGATGAAATCTGTTTGTGTTAGTTTGTGACCCACGGCTGCCTGCGTCTGTGGCTGCTGAGGTCAGAGGTTAAGACTCATGAATGATCTTAAACATCATGATCTGACTGAGCTCAAAGGGAACGTCTCAGATTGAGGTCCAAACCAAGAAACACTGACTGGAGAAAGTCTGCTGACACCAGCTTACACAGTCACAAGTTAAAGCGTAACACCAGGGAGTCTGTAGTTGACATAAAAAGGAGAATGGAGCAGCTTCTGCATTGAAATACTGGAATGTTCCATGTCACAGACATCACTGCATGCTATTAAGCAGCATTTATCAATGCACACTAACAAAGCTTCACTGGTGTGGACGGGGCCGTTTCAAAGAAGTACCCCGCCTACATGTGGTCAGAACCTCAGGGTCCTGGTTCAGGTTTAAAAGAGGCCACGTGGTTCAAACATGTGAAAACTCTTCAACCAAACCAAAGTTCAGCAGCTAGGATATGATCAAGAAACTACTGAGGCCATTCAAACTACCATCAACAACATGTTCCTCATTAAAGAATTCAACTGTTTAATAAAAATCAGAAACAGCAGAGAGTTCAGTTCACCTGGACCAGAAACAAAGACCCAAGAAAAGTAGACTGCATCTTCACCCCCCTCCAAAAGTCCACTGTGGTGCAGTCCAGACTGGAGCCAGTTTGTTCAGGATGAAATTAAGAAGAGATCATTAAAAAAGTTTTATTGAACAATCTGACTGTGAAGAACAACCCTGACTTTTTAATCATTTGTTTTCCACAGAGTCAAATTGCTGGAGGTGTCATTGGTCTCATCGTTCTTGCTGCTCTCATCTGTGTTGCTGTTTTTCTTTACAAAAAACGCAGTAAGTCACGTAATATGTTTTCTGTGTTTCTTAAATTGGAAATCAAAGATACATTTTCATAGAATCTGGTGTCAAAATGTAATTTTAATTTCATCCAAATGTGGGAATCAAAAAGCTTATTCAAGTCAGAATTCTGACTTTAATCTCTGGATTCATGCTTCAGTTAAAGAGACATGAGCCAGAACTCAGAATTCTGATTAAAGAAATCTAGATTAATATTTATACTTTATGACTGTGTCTTTATTCTCAGAGTTCTAAATTCATTCTCAGAAATAGAAAACCATGGTTCTCACATTTTTCCAGTTTCTGACATTAAGTTTTAAAATATCTATTTATCATAGAAATCTCCCTCATTTCTTCCAATTCTTAACCCTGACTATTTTTTTTCTTGGAAGTCTAATTTTAAAACTAAATTTTTAATTCCATTCTCAGGATCAAGAGCTGAAGACACTGACGGGATGAAAAGAAACTGCCACTCAGCCCCCTGAAGATGAGAACAGTGTCTCACAGTGACCACTTTAATGTTTTTCAACCCTTGGGCATCCCTAGGGGTAAATTTTACCTCTTCACCTCAGGAAAAAGGGATATTTTCAGGAAAAAAAAATGAATTAACCCTTTAATCCGTCCATAATACCCTATTTCCCTCAACCTCTCCGGTGCCAGATTCAGGGGCAGAGGTGTCTGAGGTTGTTTTCTCTGGTACTATTGAACAGCTGCCCTTTATTCGCCCTTTAAATTGCTTTTGGGGCTGTCGTGTTTCCCAGCATTCTTTTCTGCAGTCACCTCGGGGATCTGACAAAACTGTTTATGGCTGTGTGTTGCACAGCTCGTTTCCCATGTTGGATTTTTCTCAGAGACAGTCACGTGAACATGCAGCCGTCTGGTGGGCTGAAAGTGCGGATTATAAACATTTGGAAGATTTTTGGATCACATCTCCCAGACCCCACTCTTCAACCTCTGACACTTTACACAGCACCTTGACCTATGACCTCTTTGACAGCAGTGAGGATTATGATCTGTTGTTCCAAGACGTGGAGAAAGTCATCATTGACAGATCTACCAGACCATGTACACTGCTGGATGTTTGTTGGTCCACAGGGTGTGGCTGCAGCTGTGGGCCGGCCTCCCACGTGACTCGGGGTCTATGGTTAAGTGCTGTTCACCTTCTCTCATAAACAAACAGCAGCTCTAACACAAGTGGTTGATCAGCCATGAGTGTCATTTTCCACAAAGGGAGTAAATATTGTAGAGGAAATGAACACCACCCAGGATCATTGTTGTATAGCTGTAGCTGAACAGGACATGAAGTTAAGTCATACAAACTGAACCTCTGTTGTGTCCTGAGTTGACTTGTTCTGTGATGGAAGTAGTTACAGAGTTTTTTTTAGGTGAAACAGTGGAGCATATGCAGTTGTGAAACAAAGTGATCAAACATTCCAAACTGTAGTTCTCCACAGAAACTGTTTAAGACTTTGAGCATGCAGCAGACTGACAGGAGCAAAACCTGACAGACTTCGCAGATATAACCGTAGCGCCTGCTGGATTACTTAACGTTATGCCTAGAAGACTGTTTCTGTTTCTCGAGTGTTGCTGTATCCCTTGTGCTTGCACACTCATACCTCTGCATTGCAGCAGCCATGGCCAAGAATCCACCACCTACATACGAGACACCTCTAATGGCTGCTGAGACTGTCTTGCTTCCACAGTTGGTACATCAGATGGAGAGCTTCCTATTGGGGATGCATAAATTTGTGACAGTTATATGCAGATGTGTGAGTAGATATTGCACTGAATATATGTAGGATGGAGGTCTTGTGTAAACACAACTGCAGCTGTAGGGCTCTTAGCTGACCACCGCACATACCTCAGTCAAGGTAACCTCTCCTGAGCTGCAGGTTGGTGCAGGTGTGTAGTGCTCTGTTCAATGTTTGAATGTTAAATGATTTATAAATGTCCTAGCTACACTTGAACTAACATGAATTGCAAATGCTAGCCAGCTTACCATGTGTCAGCTGCCTTGTCCTGTTACTGAGCATGATCTCCTGTTTTTGTGTTGAACAGATTTGGGCCTTGCAGTTGCATATGCAGCACTATGACTATGTTTTAATTTTCACACCAGAATAAAAAGATGATCTGGACTCAGAGCAACTTCTGTGTGGTAGTGGCGTCCCTTCCTGCACCATAAACACCAGGGCCAGAAACACAGCCAGGATAATCCAGCAGAAAACACAACTTGTTACACATAATGTGATATCAACATACTTATTACATTGTAAATATTTCAGTAGTAAAGGTTAAAACATCTGCATGAAGGCAGGGTCGTGTGTGTGTGTGATATCAGTGGTTTTGAGGGAGTCAAGATGGTTCCAGGGTGAGACACACACACGTGCTCTGGTTAATTAAAACAAGCTTACATTTAAAAGTAATAGAATAATACATGTTCATATTTAGAGATGTTTTATTACCTGTTGCTTTTCTCAAGGTCGGTTCTGTCTGAGGTGCATGTCTGCCTTTGAGGTTTACTGCTGATATGAATATGCAGTCACCAGGGGTCATAACGAGGAGAGGTCATGATTCAGAAGACCAGCTTGCGATACAGATTTTATTGTATAGCGTGATGTCTTCGTCCAGGATCCCTTAGAGGATCTCTGCAACTTTAATTCAGGGCTCTTTCTGATGCTACACTTCCTGCGTGAGGTGAACGACCCAGTCGAGTAACTTTATTTTTGATCTGATTTATTCAATTGAATTAAACCTGATTCATTTCAAATATATTCATAAGAGAGAAAAAAACAAAAGCATAGGTTAGTCATTACAAACAACATATTAGTAAAGAGTGGTAGGAAGTAAAATGGACAATAAATGGACAGATCTGTGGTCGTTGAATCGGTGAACGTAGAATCAGTGTGTGCATCTGCCAAAACAATGTCGGACTCCCTAATTTTCTCTGGCCCCTTACCAAATCTGACCAATGATGACATGTATAGCTGCATGTCATCATTCAACCGCTGGCTATCGAGGTGGTGTCCAGCAAACGATGTGGGCTTCACTGATAATTGGACATCCTTCTGGGGAAAACCTGGTCTGATAGGAAGAGATGGCATCCATCCTACTTTGGCTGGAGCATCTCTCCTATCTAAAAAACATGGCAGAGTCTGACCTATGACCTCTCAGAGATGAGACCATGTTGCAGAGCTGCAGTCCTCCACGCTCCTCTGCGCTTACTTTAGGACAGTTATCCACCCATTACTGTTATGACAGTTGTGTTCATCACTATGATAACTGCTATGACAGTTGTAGTAGTGATGAATATTATTCTGTAGAGACTGTGTCTGTCCCCCGACCCAAACGTCACATAGATGTTAGCACAAAAACAAATAAAAAAGGTGTCAATCATAGAAATCTGATTAAAATCAAAACCTCAAATGTAGAAGCTTTAAAACATCAGATAATTAGATGTGGTCTCTTAAATATTAGATCACTGAGATCCAAATCTTTACTAGTGAATGACCTTATATCAGAAAATCACACTGATTTACTCTGTCTAACAGAAACGTGGCTGTGCCAGGAGGAATATGTCAGTTTAAATGAATCCACTCCTCCCAGTCACACAAATACTCATATACCCCGCGACACAGGCCGTGGTGGTGGTGTAGCAGCTATTTATCATTCTTGTCTCCAAATCAATCCTAGACCAAAGGCTAATTACTCTTCTTTTGAAAGCCTTGTTCTAAATTTATCTCATACTGACTCAAAAACCTGCCAGCCTGTCCTATTTGTGATAATTTACTGTCCTCCAGGCCCTTATTCTGAATCCTTATCAGAATTTTCTGAGTTCGTATCAAACTTGGTCCTTAGCTCTGATAAAATACTTATTGTAGGTGATTTTAATATCCATGCTGACAAAGAAAGTGATAGCCTTAGCTCAGCTTTTATGTCCTTAATAGACTCAGTTGGTTTTATTCAGGCTGTTCGTGAAGCTACTAATCGTTTTAACCACACTCTTGATCTTGTTCTAGCATATGGCCTTGATGTTAATGAACTAAAAGTCTTTCACAAAAATCCTTTGTTATCCGATCACTTCTTAGTAACTTTGAACATCTTCTTGCGTTTTGTAACAAAACAGTGAAGAGTAGAAATCTGTCCAATGGTGCCGTGGCTAAATTTAAAGAAGCCATTCCCTGCTGCCTTAAACTCAATAACTTGGCCAACTGATAACTGTGATTTTAGCTATAGCCCCTCTCAGCTGGATCAGCTTGTTGATGACTCTGCCAGTCTACTAAGATCCGCTTTGGACTCAACTGCCCCACTGAGACAAAAAACTATTAAACGTCAGAGGACAGCTCCTTGGTTTACTTCTGAAACTCGCGAACTTAAACAAGCATCCCGTAAATTAGAGAGAATGTGGCGCTCCAATAAAAGGGAGGAGTCACGTATACTTTGGCAAGAAAGTCATAAAAACTACATGACAGCCTTATGACATCCTCGAGCTGCCTACTACTCCTCACTAATTGAAGAAAATAAAAACAATCCTAGGTACCTTTTCAGCTCTGTAGCCAGGCTGACACAGAGTCAGAGCTCTATTGAGCCTGTGATTCCTCTAGCTCTCAGCTGTGAGGACTTTATGAGCTTTTTTAACGATAAAATTCTTAAAATTAGAGATAAAATTAGCAACTCCCTGCCATAGCCTGAACCTGCTGTATCATTAAATGTAGTCAGACTTGAGTTAGATCGTTTTTCTACAATTAGCCCTCGGGAGCTAAATTCTCTTGTCTCCTCCTCCAAACCATCTACCTGCCTTTTAGACCCGATCCCAACTAAACTGTTCAAGGAGGTCTTTCCCCTAGTTTGTCCATCCTTCCTGGAGACAATGAATATATCTCTATCAACAGGCTACATGCCACAGTCTTTTAAAGTAGCTGTAATCAAACCTCTCCTCAAAAAACCTAACCATGCTTTAGGAACATTAGCCAACTACAGGCCTATATCAAACCTTCTAACCACAGGCTTATATCAAACCTTCTAACCACAGGCCTATATCAAACCTTCTAACCACAGGCCTATATCAAACCTTCTAGCTACAGGCCTATATCAAACCTTCTAACCACAGGCCTATATCAAACCTTCTAACCACAGGCCTATATCAAACCTTCTAACCACAGGCCTATATCAAACCTTCTAACCACAGGCCTATATCAAACCTTCTAACCACAGGCCTATATCAAACCTTCTAACCACAGGCTTATATCAAACCTTCTAACCACAGGCCTATATCAAACCTTCTAACCACAGGCCTATATCAAACCTTCTAACTACAGGCCTATATCAAACCTTCTAACTACAGGCCTATATCAAACCTTCTAACTACAGGCCTATATCAAACCTTCTAACTACAGGCCTATATCAAACCTTCTAACCACCGGCCTATATCAAACCTTCTAACCACAGGCCTATATCAAACCTTCTAACCACAGGCCTATATCAAACCTTCTAACTACAGGCCTATATCAAACCTTCTAACCACAGGCCTATATCAAACCTTCTAACTTCAGGCCTATATCAAACCTTCCATTTACTTCAAAGATCCTGGAGAAAGTAGTGGCTAATCAGCTCTGTGACTTCCTTCAAGACAACAGTCTGTTTGAGGACTTTCAGTCAGGATTTAGAGCTCATCACAGCACAAAGACTGCTCTAGTTAAAGTAACTAACGATCTACTGAAGAAGATGAACTTCACCAGCAGAAGGCTCCAGAGAACAACTGAGCTGAACAAAGCTTGGCCAGTGAAAGAGTAACCTGTGACCTGGAGTCACTTCACTGATGGCTACTGGTTGAGGTGCATGTGGTTTTGGAGGGGAGTCAGAAAATGATTAGCTTGAAAGTTGATCAATGCACTAACTTAAATCTTTTGGTGAAACTGAACCAAACAGGAGACAAATTTTTTGGTACATTAAAGGATACACTGCAAAAAGGTTGCTGTAAATTTCACAGTAACTTACTGGCATTTTGTTGCCTCTACAGTAGCAATGCTCTATTTCAATTGCAGCATAATTGCTGTATTTTCAATAATAGCTTAACTACTGTATTTTTATTTTAAATTACAGTGAACTTGTGGTACTTTACTTTATATTACTATATCGTTAACTATTTCACTGGTCATTTGTTAGAAATATATCTTTTGTTAAAAAATCAAACACATAAATTCTTATCCAATAAAATACATTTAATCAAACATTTTTTTCACCCAAAAATATGAAACACAGTTTTTCTGGACAAAACTGAAATTTCTTTTCATCCATCGACTTAACCCAATTGTAGTAGTTTCTGCAATCTCCTTAGATGGTTTCTCTGCTTGATGCCAATGATTTGACCCTCCTTAAACAGACTAACATCTTTTCCACGACCACAGGATGTGTCTTTCACATGGTCGTTTAAGAAATGAGAAGCTACTCATTGCATCAGCTGGGGTTAAATAACTTGTTGCCAGCTAAAAGATAATCGCCCATGCAGTAATTATCCAATAGGAAGCTTGTACCTATTTGCTTAGTTAAATCCAGGTGGCGACTTTTTTTTTGGCCAGGCAGTGTACAACAGAAGGACAGAGAAATGAGAGGAAGCAGGTACTGTATCTTGTCTGTTTTTCGGCGGATTTTTCCGCTACTGCAGTTACTTTTGTCAACTTATATTATTTTTGTAGGTATATTGAAATGTGCTTTCTCAACTTCTAAAGTTTTGATTTGAGGGGGCAAAACATTTATTTGAGGGGGGCAGTGCCCCCTCTTGCCCCTGCGTAGCGCCGGCCTCCGACATAACTAATCAAGAAAATACAAATTAAACAAAAGGAATAACAATTAACTGGATAAAGAGGGAAAATAAGATGTAGAGAAATATGAAATGGTTCAAAGGTAATTCATGGAAAGAAATTTTACCCAAAAGATGTTTCCCCATGAACTCAAAGCAAATAAAACAAATCCAGAACGTAAGCAGCATAAATGGGGGAAAAGAAATTAGAAAACTCAAGAGAGGAAAAGAAAAACAAAATAAGGAACAATTTAACGAAGGAGCAAAGTAACCCCACAGTTAATTCAGTCACTCGTTAATACCAGTCCTTTAAATACAGGCTGATAAAAGGTCCAGCACAGACTGAATATGATGGTCCAGTCCAGCCTGCCATGAACACCTATAACAGTTTATTCTCTGTTCACGTCCTTCTGTGCAGCGACAGGCTCCACACTGTCAGAGCAGTGACAGCAGAGGATGAGAGGACAGGCTCATCGTGAGAGCGAGCAACCATTAACTTCACATCTAAAAACAAGTCGAATTACAGGCAGATCAGCACGATAATTGACCTTTTGACATTGTTAGCAGTCACTGTTAACTTACCTGCATTGGTAACAGCGTGAGGGGAAAGGCGAGGCGACCTGGAGGTGATGGGAAAGGCCAGAGCAAGAGGGAGGGAGGCTGCCACCATAAGACACATATGTCTATGATGAGACATATACACACTACTCCCTTTTATAGAGAGCCCCTGTCAGGTCATTGGCTGAAGTAAGCAGGAAAACAACTCATGTAAGAGCCAGGATGAGACACATCATCCTGCTACACGTATTCATGTGTTGCTTTTATATTTCTGTTTGGCTGATTCTGGGACCTCAGTCACTACTTTTCTTTCTGTTTGTTTGTTTGTTTTTGATTCTTCTTTTCTGTAAGTGCAGACTGGAAAGACAAATAAATTCCTTTTTAAACTTTTACGTTGTTCTGGAGCAGACTTGATATGAGATTTAATCCTGCAGACGCTACACTCTTTCGGCCTCGCTGTCACCATTCTGCTGCTCTCTTTCCCTGTCATTTCCTTTCTTCCTGTTGGTGCTCCTCTGTGTGTAGCCGTCCTGCTCCTTCCTGCTCAGCGGAGACACAGACACTCATATTGACCAACTGCAGCTCAAAGAGAAAAAGAGAGCGCAAAGGAAAGCGGCGCCCAATCAACGCGTTCGCTTCTGACGCACGAGTTTAGTCTGATGTGATGTGTCTTCTTCTTTTTCTGCCGTTTCAAATCCAGAAGAGTTTTTAAGGTGACAGTGGGGAGAGTCTGCGTCCAACGGCTCAGCTGTGTTCGACATTTTCTCTCTTTTTTAATCGAAACGTCGTTTAGGACTTCAACTTGGTCCTGGAGATCAGTTAACTACGATGGACTGGACACTTATAATTCTGCTACTATTATGCCATACTGTGGATGTTCAGCCACTTCCAGGTGAGGCTGTTTTGTCTTATTGCTGAACAGTGAAGGTTCTTTGTTTGATCAAAGATGTTTAATAGTTTGAATTTTTAAGAAAATATCAGTTTCTAGAACCAAAACAGATTTGACTTTAAATTTACTGGTTCAACTTCAATAACTCTGATCATTTCTCATCTGTGCCTAAAGTCTAACACTCTTAACATCACTTTCGTTTCTTCATGTGCATTTCTGATCTTACTCTGGTTCATGTCGCGTAAATAACATGTCAAACGGGGATTTTCCAGTGTTAATGACTGGATGTCTACCATATTATCACTTCCTCATCCTTCTATCTGCCTTTACTAAGAGTCACAAGCCAAAGCAGCCAGTGCTTAGGGCGGGGTACTTTTTAAAAACACGATACATGAAATAAAGGGAGGGTGAGACTGTTCAGTGTCCATTTTACTTTAACTTTTACTGTGTACTTTTTGAGTAATACTATGTCAAAATACTTAACAGAGCACAAGATTAAGCATATTTCACCGAACTTTGCTGTGGCAAAAAAAGCTTATTTTCCATAAGTAGTCCATGAAACATGTTTCCCCTCACAATGAAATTTCTTACTCTGCTGTCCACAACAAATGCTAGGTTAGAGGTATAAAAATAATAATAGCTTTAAATAGCAGCACAAAAAATACTGAATAATCCTAAATAACAGCAGCAAAAAAAAAAAAAAACACTGTCCAAATATAAACAAGATGAGGATGGATTCCACAGTAAAAGTACTTCATATATGGCCGGCCGGATGGTGCTGTCAACACCATCAGGCCGGCCATCCTGAGGGACAAGCTGGAGCTCTCTGGTGTGGACCAACACCTCACATGCTGGATTGTGGACTACCTCACCAACCGCCCACAGTATGTGAGGACCCTGGACTGTGTGTCAGAGACTGCCCTCTGTAGTATAGGGGCCCCCCAGGGAACAGTGCTGGCGCCGTTCCTCTTCACCCTCTATACTGCAGACTTTTCCCACCTGTCACCCACCTGTCACCTCCAGAAATTCTCTGACGACTCTGCCATCGTCGGCCTCATCACAGATGGGGACAACAGAGAACTCATCCAGGACTTTGTGGACTGGTGCCAGCAGAACCACCTGCACATCAACTCTGATAAGACCAAGGAGTTGGTTGTGGACTTCCGCAGGCGCCCCCACTCCCCCCCATCATCAGTGAACATCCAGAGAAGGGACATTGAGATGGTGACATCTTATAAGTACCTGGGTGTTCATCTTAACAATAAACTGGACTGGACTCATAATACTACTGCACTTTACAAAAGAGGACAGAGCAGACTCTATCTGCTGAGGAGGCTGAGGTCTTTTGGGGTGCAGGGGGCACTCCTGAAGACCTTCTATGACTCTGTTGTGGCCTCTGCAGTCTTCTATGGAGTGGTCTGCTGGGGGAGCAGCATCACAGCAGCTGACAGGAAGAGACTGGATAAACTGATAAAGAAGGCCAGCTCAGTCCTGGGATGCCCTCTGGAACCGGTGGAGGAGGTGGTGGAGAGGAGGACTACAACCAAGCTGTCCTCCATGATGGACAAAGACTCCCACCCCCTCCAACACACACTCACTGCACTAAGGAGCTCCGTGAGTGACAGGATGCTCCACCCGAAGTGTGTGACGGAGAGGTATCGCAGGTCCTTCCTTCCTGCAGCTGTCAGACTTTATAACAAAAACCTCTCCAGTGTGCAATAAACCACATTTATATTTATATGTGATAATGCTTCACTGCAAAATACCAAACATGTACATAGCCACCATATTTATATTATAATATCACAAATCTCATCCTGTAAAATATCAACATGTACATAACCATCTGTCAAACAACAAACATGTACATAAGGACTGTAAATATGCCACTGTCTGTATAGTATATACTTTTTTATACTTTTTAAAATTTTTATTTCTATTTTTTCATTACTGTATTTGATTTGTAATTACCTTATCTTTCAGTACTTCTCTTGTATCCTGCAGCTGCTGTATATTTTGGAATTTCCCCCTGTGGGACTAATAAAGGATATCTTATCTTAGCTTAGCTTAGCTTAGCTTAGCTCAGCTCAGCTCAGCTCATCTCATCTCATCTCAGCTTATAATCTATGCCCGTAGTCTAGGAAGTACTAAGTTCAGTGGTAAATAAATCAAGCACTACTTACAGAAAGTAAGCTTTTTATTCCACATAAAAAGTTCATTGAAATATGCTTAATCTTGTGCTCTATTAAGGAATTTGAAATAGTATTACTTAAAAAGTACACAGTAAAAGTACTTCATACTATGAACGCAGGTAGTCTGGGAAGTAATTAGTTCAGCAGTATTTAAATCATGGACTACTTATGGAAAATAAGCTTTTTATTTCACATCAAAAATGGGTGAAATATCCTTAATCTTGTGCTCTGTTAAGTATTTTGAGATAGTATTACTCAAAAAGTACACAGTAAAAGTACCTCATACTATGAATGCAGGTAGTCTGGGATGTACTAAGTTCAGCAGTGAATGAATCTTGAACTACTTATGCAAAGTTTTTTTCCCTCATGTTGTCCCTCACTTTGAGATCCCGAAGCATACCGTTGTGATAACTTTAGGTTATTAACAGGATTAATTACTGTCAAACAGTGGCGGCTTGTCAATAGGGGGCGCTGGGGCGCCGCCCCCTCCAAAATTCGACAGAGAAAGTCCACTTAAACACAACGTAATTTGTCTTTAAATCATAAAAAATAACGGATAAAAACATTTATTTTTACCACACAGTAATAGTCTGTCAGCAGCACCTGTCACCATTCAATAAAAGGGGTTTCACAATGTTTTTACGTAATAACTGTGTTGTGAATACATAGTTTACGTACGGAGGGGCGCCAGCCTAATGGGTGTCTATGCAGTCCTTAAACTTTTGCTCAGCATGTGACCTGAAGCGTCTTTGGGATTGGCCGCTTCAACTTTACCTGCAGGGCGCAGACCGGAGCGCCCCGCACACTCCCTTTTTGACTGGCAGCGAATCAGAATTGTTCTGGTGTTTCTTTTCCTCCTGTGACTGGACAACGAGCGCCGTCAATCATATGGACACGTCACCACAGCAGATATGATTTACTCATGCGCAAGCATCTCACGTATCCTCACGCGTCCGACCGATGCTCCCATGCACCGAGGAGGCGCCGTCCAGAGATCCGTCAGAGGATCACAGAAGAGGTGAGATTGCATTGGAGAAGAAAATCAGTTAGAGGCTCTGCTGCACTGAAGATTAGATTAGGATGTGTCTTTCCTAGTAGACATAACATAATTCAGGGGGCAAAGTTTTCCATTTTATGTCACACATGGCACGAAACAGTAGATCAGGAGCCACAAAATGAGTTTGCCAAGAGGATATAAATTCTTTGTTCAGTAGAACATTATCCTTTTGCAGACTTAAGTTCTAAAAAATCTATATAGTTTTTAATTCTTGCATATTTTTACAAAACAACATAATTTTAGGAGGAATTGGGGCTTTTATTGGGTGGGTAAGTCTGTTTTTACCCCACTAGAAGTTCATTTTAAATTTTATTGACAAATTTGATACATTATTTTTATGAAAATATTATATAAAGGGACCTATAAAAATATATTTTTAAAAATCATGGCAAAGCAGGAACAAGATAGGAGAAATTGTAATACACAAGTGCATGCAGATTATTGCAGAGGTTTTATTGCACTCCTCATTAAATATTACTGTTACATTGTGTGAAAGCCTTTGAAAAATTACAAAAAGAATTGATTATGCAATCAAGTTATGTGTTGCAATTTACTGGTGAAAACAGTGGGGTTTTATTAGCCCCAGAAGTGTGAACAACACAAATTATTTAACTCTTAGGTGTATGTCCATTACAGAATTATTTTTTAATCTACTGGAGCTTTTAGATTTGACACTTACCTTGTGCCTTTCCAGCTTGTACCATTGTGCACAGTATAAAATCAATGAAAACAGACCAACAAAATGAATATCTTGTCTCTAAATGGTGTAGTTTTATTATGTCAACTAAACATGTGATAAAAAATAATAAATATCAATATAAATATATACAGTATTGCCATTTTATATAATTGTATACCATATGTTTAGTTGCTATAATAAAATGTTCTATTTGGATACAGAAATTATACATTCTGTTGGTGGTTTTTGCTGACTGAATACTGCACATAACGGTACAAAGTTAAAGATGGAAACAGACTCTTGTAATGTGAAGTTTATTTTTTTGACTTTTTAAAATTTGAAGTAGTTTTGCTGAAAACTATAAATATCATCCAAACACTGACAGCCTCCATTTCAGCTGTGAGAATCAGTCAGCTGGTGTGAGCCGTCTGCCCTTTGTGCTGCATGCTTGGATCTGATTTTTTTTTCTTATTTGTTTTGTTTTGTTCATACTTTTTACAGTTAATCTATACCAAAACTGTATCACATAGTTTTACCTTTAGTTTTAAAGCATCAGTTTAGTGGTACATAAGATTCTGTTTGTGTTTACAATCTTGAGACATGAGACATCATGTATAAGATAAGACACTGTTCAGGTGACACAAGAAATGTTCATAAAATGGTAAAAATGACATAAATTACAGCTTTATTTTATGGGAGCAGGTTAAACTTTGGCTGTTTTATTGATTTTTTTCAGTAAATACTGATAACATTTGGTAATAAAATGTGCTTTTCTATGTATTTTTTAATGACAGGTTCACACAGTACCACACCATGTTTCCTGAAGATTCTCTCAGCAGCACCTTGAAGGCCGACCCAGTGCTCAACTAAAGCTGAAGACAGAGCTCAGTCTTAATCTACAGCAAGGAGGAGTTCAAGGCCTGCTGTGGAGCTGTGGACCTTATCCTGTTGTTGATGGAAAATAATCTTGGAGGTATTTTCAGAGACTGTCACTCTGCTAAAGATCCCTCATCACCACACCCATGACCACTGCAGAAGCTGAGGTGCTTCTCAGAACTTTCCTCAGAAACACCATGAACCAGGACAGGCTGACTGCACTGGCCATGCTGTCAATGGAAGAGAGACTGGTGACGGATATGATGGACTTCAGTCAGAGGGTCACTGAGAAATTTGCAGCCCCGAAGGAAAGGAGGGCAAAATTTCTGTTCAAATAGTGCATTGTTCAAAGTAGGTTGTATTGTGGTTATGTTTTGTCTTTAGTTTCTTTTCACTGTAGTATGGAGCGCTTCTTTGGTTTGTTTCCTCCAAAGCTGCGCCCCCCTTAAAATTTTTGGCACCAGCCGCCACTGCTGTCAAAGTATCATAGTTGTCATGGGTCTGATTGTGAGACTGAAGTCTGATCCACACTCACACCCAGCAGCTCTTCAGAGCGGTTTCACAACGATTACCGTAAGTATGTGTAGATTCGCGCACAAGAAAAAAACGTGCGGCTGATTTGACCGAGCAAACGCAAACCACAGCTGGCTTGACCGCAGTGGTCTGTGAGTGACCCCCACAGACCCTAAGACCAAAGTCTAAGGGCCCCGTCCCGTCCTGACCAACAAAAACTGAATAAGGATTATTGAACCTCCAGCTGGAGTTTGACACTTCAAGTTTGTGGTGAAGCTTAAATTAAAGCGACACCACGGGATGTTGTCTTCAGTCAAACTGCTGATAAAACCACTGGAGGATTTACTGCAGAGCAGCTTCAGAGAAAACAGAGCTAACAATCAAGAAGACCACACAACTCAGCTGACGCTCTCTCCTGAAAATGTCTGATATGAGCACCTGATGGTCAGCAGTGGACTATGACTGATCTGGTAATTAATAAATATAAAATCACAGGGACAGGTCTGTGTGAACAGCCACCATGAACTTGTTGCCTGTTGTTTCTGCTGTTACAGGGTATATGCAGGAATCCTGAGGTTAATTTCAATACCTTTTTAAGACTTTTTAAAAACCTTAAAAAATTAAGACCTCTTTGCTACTTTGAGCTGTTGTTAGCGACACATCTTTAACAGTTGTAGTTTGCAATTTAACAGAAATGAGGTAAGCTGAGAAGGAATAAAGCTCGAGAGAATAAATTAAACTAAAGGCAGTTTTATTGACATTCCCCTCATCAAGTCACAACAGTTATTCAGGGCCACCTTGCGGAAAACAAGAACTTATTACACCATGATCAAAAATTAGGACATGTGCCTGAGATTGTGTGATTTGATTTCCATCAGCTTCTCTGTGTCCATCAGCTCTCTGAGCTTTTCTTTGTGCCTTCAACGCAATGTGCTGGACTTGGTGCAGCTGTATTTAGTCAGTTGAATTTAAATTAAAATATTTTACAGGATATTATGATTAAAAATAAAGGCTATGCCACCAAATGTATGAGGTCTACTGACAAAATGATCATAAAATATGAATGTTGATCTTCTCCATTTTATACTGCAGCTCTTACTTAAAAGAATTAGGTTTAATTAAAATGATCATTTTTATATTGAATGGGGTTAATTAGTGGGTACTGACTATAATAACAGTACTGTTAACTGTAGAGGCACCAAAACTCAGCCTGATCAAAAAATCTCCCCTAGTTCATACTTCATCTCTTACTTTAGAAAAACAGGTTTAATTTAATTTATAATATTTTTAAATTTATTGTAAAAATAATAGTTAAGAACTATTATAACTATAACAACTGTACTGTTGTTAACTGT
>JBAMNC010002512.1:0-22969 GCA_037902135.1 Cetoscarus ocellatus | reverse complement strand
GGAGAAATGGGCAAGACAACAGCAGAAAATGAATGCTCATACAGAGATTAGCAGAGATGCTTACAGTTTCAGTAGCAGTTTTTTTCAGATATGTACCCGCATTTCTTTATTAATGAAAAACAACAAACAACTCTGAAAGCAATTCTCAATAGATAGGATATTGACATGTTTTGGCAACAATTTGTTCTACAAAGTGGTTCATGTTTTATGCTTTACACCACGGCAGTATGACTGCCTACTACATTATCTGATTGGCCCATGATGATATGATTGATGGAGTGATTGTCCAATGAACAGGGGGATATGTTTTAAAAAGGTTCTGCCCCATCCCTCAACACTTTCTATGGGCTGATACCGAGATGGACTAGTGAAATATATATTGAATGGTCCATCTGGTCAGTCACGTTACATAGCAACAGCCTTGGCATTATTAGCATTGGCATTAGCATTAATGTTGTTTCATTTATAGAAAAGCAAAGAAAAAAAAATCTTCATAAATTTACATTATATAAATAAATAAATTCAGAATAATAGCATTGTGTGAAAATGCAGGAAGTGAAAATAAGAATTGTATTCAACTTTTAATTTAAGAAGGCATGCCAGAAGTATTGTATTGTAAGTATTGCTTGGTATGACTTTACGGATACTTGCCAAGTAAATTTGTTTGGGTATAGAGATTTTCAGCTCTCAGTCACTCTCAGAGGCTGAATAGTTTTTTCTCAATATTCAGGAAAGAGTTTATTCACATTCTTAGTAATTTTCTTAGAATGAAATCAGTCTGTTTAGCATTTACCATAATTGTGTGTACATTCTAACTTAACTCTCTCTGGCCATGCTGTTCTGAAAGTCATCCCTGGTTTCTGTTTTGATTGAGAGCCCCTGGCAGCTGAATATACACACATGTGATAAAAGTAGACACAGAATCACCAAACACGGCAACCATGTTCATGTTTTTTTTAATGGCAGTTTTAATATACTACCTTTTATGCTAATGTAATATAAAAGCATATTTTTTACTAGCAGTAGGAGCAACTCTCATCTGAATACTCCAAGCACAGTGCATGCCAAATGTCTGTAGCCTTTTAGATTGTGACTTGGAACAGACAACTAGACGATGTCTGCAGCTGGCTGCCGGCATGGGAGATTTGTTGATAGCAAGGTGCAAGGTATTTCTCCAGGGTGCTGGACCAGAGCCAAACCTTGGTTTCACAATAAAAACAGAAAATGAGGGTCAAAGCCCAGGCCATTCCTGCATCAAGCCTCTTTTAGACTGTCAGCAGATGAAATCTGATGAATAGAATACCACCGCCAAGAACCATGATTTAAATCAGCCAGCCTCTGTGCTTTCTGCTTTACCATTATTGTTTGGCTTTGCAGATGCTTTTGCATTAGGCCAGCCTGCTGACAACCTTTTAGCTTCCTTTAAATCAAAAGTGAAACCATGAAATAAAACAGTCCTTTGTAGCCTTCTCTTTGCAGACACCCTCAAAAGTTCTAAGAACCCTAAACTTTGTAAAGTGAAAAAACGCTGGATGATGCAGTACAGGAGATGCACAAAAGTAATGAACTACCTCTTGTATCTAAATGTACCTGGTTGTTCTTGTTGCAAAAGCAAGCTGCAAAGATAATTTTTTGGTAGTTACTTTTCTCATTTAAAAGTTTTGAATTTCCAATGCCTCACTGGCTGTTGTGGTACAAAAACAGGTTGGGGCAATGCCGTCATGGTGATTTGATACAGGATTACCGAGAATCTTAAAAAGATATTAAAACTTTATAAGACAGCTTAGAGAAAATTAAGTTTAAAAAAGTATTAAGACATCTTCAGAGTCTACAAATGCAATTTTCTTTGCTTTCAATGTTATTAGGAGGGGCTTAGGAAGCAGATTATGACAGCTTTTACTAAACTCTTAGTTCATGGAGAGATGCCCTATGCCTGTTTAAAGAAAACATTTCTTATAATGCTCTGTTTTTATTATGTAACAGTTATACAGTAAGGATGGGTGTATTGATATCTAGTATTGAAGTGTTGATACAATTACAAGAACTTTTTTGAGATTGATTACACCCCTAAAATATTGATACCAAATGAGAACACCACAAAATAAACTTCTGTGCTCTTTCCTGAACTGTTTTCAGTCTTTCTCTCTCTCTTCATGCAAGCAGCACCAACTTCCATGTCATGTGACTGTGAAGACCCAATCAGTTGTACTAACAGCACTCAGCTGCACCTGCAATGTAACACACAGACGCACAACATTGTTACCTCACCAAGAAGGTTATGTTTTTGCCAGCGTATGTTTGTTTATCTGTTTGTTTGTATGTTTGTTTGTTTGTTGGAAAGATTACGCAAAAACAACTGGACAGAATTTACTGAAATTTTCAGGAGATGTTGGTGATGGCCCAACTTAAAAAATGATTACATTTTGGCGGTGATCCAGATAACCACCATTAGTGAACTATCATTTTTGCTCAATAACTGTCTAACTAATAATGATATCAACATGATTCAGAGTGCTAGGTGTTGGTTTTCATGGTCAAGGAATCATATTATGATGGTAACTTTATCATGAAACTATTGCTTATAGATGTAAAAGCAATATGTGAGGTACCTTGGAGGAGGATTTTGCTCATTGAGTGCTTTCCAGTTTTTTTTTTTTAAAACAAACTAAAGTAGGAATGACTAAAAGAGAAAACAAATATTTGTGTTGTTTCTTGCCACAAATTATTTTAAAGTCACTTTTGAAAACTCAGAACTGAATATGTTTAAGTTAAAAAAGATTTATAAATAAGTAGAACAGATGCCTGTTTTATGTAGTTGTTTACTTGTATTTGTCTTTGTATTTATGAAATGGTGATCTGTGTGTAATGATCAAAGGCTAATTTTGCTTGACAAAATATGTTATTGTTCTGTTATATTTTTTCTGTGTTTGCATAAACTCTCATAATGGAAAAATGTTTTTATTACCTCCGCCAAGGAGGTTATGTATTTGCTGTGGTCTGTCTGTTGGTTTGTTTGTTTGTCTGTTTGTCTGTCAGCAAGATTACGCAAAAACTACTGGATGGATTCACATGAAAATTTTACCAGAGGTGAGGTTTCGTCCAAGGAAGAAGCCAATACATTTTGGTGCTGGTCCGATCCAGGCTGACATCACAAAACAAGTTTAAGTTTATAAGGGCCAATCCCATTCATTTACAGCATTTTGGGAATTGTAGTTTATCTGCAAACTGACGTCTAATTTGTCAAGCCTATGTCACTACATTTCCCAGCTTCCCTTGCAATGCCAGGAGAAGAATTCTCCAAGCCGCTCCATCTGCTGTCTCTACTTCGTCCCACCCACAGCACCATCCGATTGGATACACGCTCTGGTTATGCGCAGAGCATGACGATCAGCCAATCAGCACTGAAAGCTGTGCCTGCAGAGTTCTGCTCATAGACACAGGGGAGAGGAGGAAGTTTTGCCAATGGAGAAAGGCCGGCGCTGTTCTGCTGATTATGTCAATACAGAAATAATCTGTCATAGCAGAAGTCTGTGTGTATTTGAGTGTAAAAACCTAACCCCCAAATTCCACATACAGCGAACGTGCTGCGCACCGAAGCGCCGTGGTTTTGCTCCGACTGACAGGCTGGCGACATCGCCCACTGGGAGGGTCGCGTTGAACACAACACCAACATCTGTACAAGCAGCAGCAAATTGGTTCAGTCAACAAGTGACAAGACACACTCCTAACCAGGTCCCTCTACTGGATGATATTTATGTCAACAATAATCACACTTCTTGCAGTTTGATATTTTCATTCCACAATAAAGTAAATGTAGGACTATAATATTGGGTGGAAATCACAATTTATGGGTGGAACTGAGCTGCTTGGCGGAGGTCTGCACTCTCCGAGTGCATTCTAGTTATTTATGTTTTTATTTGTTGGTTGTTTTTCTTTCATTATTAGGATTTTTTCCACTGTATTTACCTTTTAAGGTGAGGTTAAAGTTATGTTTGTCAACATTATCACATAAAGCAAAACATACTGATAAGTGTCTGATCCAAGAACAGAAAAGAAACAAAGGGTTTTAGTCAAGGGAACAAGCGTGATGCTAACCTCTGCACTGGCCGTCATCCCTGCACCTCTTTATTGACCATTTGCACATGACATCACACTCCGTCTCATTTTGGCTGGACGTCAAAAACGATGCTGTCCTGCATGTAACTTAAAGGAGGTTTTCCTTATACAAATGTCCCCTTGGTGAACTCTAAGTTGCATTAACGAACCATATTATGTAGTGGACCATACTAACAAATCTTTGAAGGTCAGTTTTATAAATCTTCGACTCATTTTTTGAAACTTAGATTAACTTATGCAACAGAAGCACTTTGTGGGCTAACGTTAATGCTAACAATCGTCAAGTGAACTTATAATTTAAGACATGACTGTCTTGATCCAATAAAAATCACTGCTAGCCACATACTTTCTTTGAAGATGAACTTTCGGTCAGCCTTTTATATTTATTTATTTATTTATTTATTTTTTTCAGTTTGGAGAAAGCTGATTTTGGGCCATTAAAGTATAAATGTTAATTACAGTAGGGAGCATCTGCATGATGAGTGCCACTGACTGCAGATTTACACACATGAGCCACTGGTATCATCTGATTCTGAAACATCATGTAAGTGTTTTTACTAGGTCATATTTATATTTATATATTATATTTTATTGAACTTGACAAGACAAGCCCAAAATGTATACACCCGCATCCACAGGTAACCTGGATGTTCTCATGTCCTCCAGTTCCCATTTAGGTTTCTGCCATTTATGATTCAAACCCGGTACATTTCCATCAACAGATGTTTTTGCTGTAAGTGCTCCATGTTCATACAAGTTTTCTCATGCATCTAAAACAATCAGTTGTAATAATCCCTGGAAAGATCACTAAATTATCTTGCCAAGCAGTGTTTTTTTTCCTTCTTTTGAGCCTCACTGTAAACAGCCTATCCAAACGCTGACTGCTGTGTGAGTCTTTTTAAGGCATGCAGACACATCTGACAGCTTCAGTGACATTTTTGTTCTGTATGACTTATACTTTCTGTTACTTTAGTGGCTCAAAAATGCATTTCCATGCAACTTTGGACTAAAATGCATCATCAAGTTGTTTATTGACAACCTCAATACCTCTGCCGTCCACAGAACTAAATGACGTCATGTTTGCCATGTGTCTGCAAATTGTCAATAGTGCAACAATAAGCCAGATAGCTGGAATAAAGATCACAGCTCCAGCTAAGAGCAGGAGGCCACATTACACAACATTTGACACTATTTTGTATCCTTGACAAAGTGCACTGAAAACAAAAACAAATTAATATACTGTAGCAACAATGTTGCAACTTTACCCCAAAATTGAACCACGCCTGCCAAACTTTTTATGTGAAATTGACCTTGGATATTGCATGCACTTTGGGGTCTCAGAATTTAGAAGGTCTTAAAAAAGAACTTGAAAAATATCAAAATTAAATTACCTTTTTCTTCTGAGCACCCTACAATAATGTAAACGTGGTCCCTCGTTGTCTCCAAGGTCTTGTGTTTCAGGGTTGCTCCTCAGGAGACTGTTCCACGCACCACCGCTCTCGACTAATGGTCGCGGAAGCGTAAAAAAAGCAAATGACTTGAACACAACACACCCCAAATGCATGATGTAGGCCTATCATTAAAACTGGAACCCAAATAAAATTCCTCAGGTATCAAACATTAACAGTCTTAAACATGACTAAAATGGTAAGGCCTTCCCCTCAGTTATAAAACACTTACCGGTTGAAATAAACGAGACTTAAGTGCCAATATAATCTCATGACACAGGTTGAGAGCATCTGGGTTGAAATTTATAGGGTGGGGGATACACATGAACCATGTCCATGAGAGATAAGGGTCAGCATGCATACATCACTCTGCAGCTCATTCTCCATGTTAGCACTGGACACCAGATTAGATATATACACTGTAGATCATGCTCAGGAGATGTTTTCATAGCAGCACTTTACATCAAAACAGGGGACCGATGCTTTTTTCTACACCAGTCATGTGTGCCATTAACCTTAATGACTGATGCAATGGCACACAGTGGTTGCTAAGTAACAAGACTTGCTGCCTCCATTATTCTAAACGCTAACCCCTTCGTTTAGCCCCATGTGTGAGTGATATGGCAATAATAATAATGGGGCAGAAAACACTGCAATTTTGTAACACATTTCACAGGCACGTGGACCTAAAAGCGCCTCACGGGAATCCAGTGTAAATAAACTCAGCAATGAGCCAGCCATGCATAAATTGCTCAGCCCTTGAGCAGTTTTCTTGGCTGCTTTAGTGACAAGTCTTTGGATCGCTGCTGGTTCAGTGCAGCTCAAACAGACTCATATGATAAGTGTTAGTGTTGGTACAGTGCGGTGTATTGTACAGTCTGAAGGAGCTCAGTCAACAGTGTTATGAGAGTGTGAAGGAGCTAACATAAGTAATGCAAAAAATTAGGCTTCTTGATATTGGCAACAAAAACACTGATATGTTTTTTTTTTTGTGGTATAAGGATCCATTGCTTTGATTGCATTCTCTTAACCATATTTTACCAGACAGTCCCATTCAGCAGAAATATAACTGGAAAGTGACTGGACAAACGTAGTAGCTATAAAAAAAAAAAATGAAAGCAAATTCAGGAAAAAATTAACTAAAATTTTATACATGGCATGTGGCCTTTAAGAAAAATATTGCATGTCACTGTCACCTCATTATAGACCATTTTGACTACACCTCACAATTATGCTACAGTACTTGTGCATGCGGCAAGAAGACTGTAAATTTATGGGGATGAATATGGACATGCAGTTTAAACTTCAAGTAAAATGGGGACACTGTCAAAATTTGCAGAAGGATGTCAGGTAAATTAGCACAAAATACCTTGATATAGAGTATAAATTACTGCCACTTACAAGACGAGTGTATAAGCAAATATTGGACCAATGTTTGAAAGCAGAAGATAAGATGCAACACCTTTTTTAAAAGGCAATTTGCTCTAGTTTTAAACAAATAGTTTGAAGTGTTTTACATCAGCAACATAGTCAAACATCCTGTTTTGCAGATGGCATGAATTTTAATTAAAAGAAGATCTCTCATCAACATTTCAATGTGCAAAAGTACCTCAGTTAATCACCGTGTTCAGCTGTTTGACAACTAACTTGTTTAAGAAAGTTCATTGTCTACTGTGCAGGTAACTCAACCAATACATAAACATCAAAGCTGACTAATGTCTGACTATGAGGCATATTTTTTTGTTAGGCTGTGTCTTTAAGGCAGGACATTCATTTGTTTCCAAAACATTTCTTAAGCTTAAAAAACTTTCGCTTTGTAATGCATATATAATTTGGGTTGTTAAAGCTTCTTTAAAAATGGCAATTTTCTTCTGAAAGCAGATGGACTTAGGTCACAGCTCACATGGTCACTGCCAAAACTAATGAACTCACCAGAATATGAACACTTTCAAGATACAAACTTCTTATTTTAAAAAGCTCAGAAGATCACTTGTAACTTTAACACACCCAATCATATTAAGCAAATATACTGTACAGTGAAACAGGATGAAGAATCAATCAGGTAAGTGGGGTCAACTGATGTAAGGACATCACAACACTTTCTGATCTTAACTATATCCTCCTGAACTCAGATTTAAAAGAAAGGTATATTATGGTGAGACACATTTCCTTTTTTGTAAGTTTGAGCTCTTGCACATATTTCAGAAAGAACATTCTTCCACTTTTGCTTTATCTTTTTCACTTTCCTCCTGAGACAACAAATCACACAATATATGAAATGGGGTGTATTGATATCTAGATACATGTGGCAAGGGGAAAATGCAGGATGAAATATATTATGCAGCAGTTATGGCCATTGATTTGTTTATATACTCCAGGTCCAAGAAATTGAACAAATGATGATTGAAGAAATACCCCTGACAGCTATAATTGTAGATAATGGATTACTAAATAACCCTTGGATGATTATACCACTAAAGAGCTCCCAAAAAAACAGTGGCATGAGTAATATGAGTAATTCAGTTCAACTGTTGTGATGATGTGACTTCAGCAAAAGTTTATCTCTAACAGATTTGAGAGATTAAAAAAAAAAGTACCACACAAGGTCGTAAGAATTAATAAACAATTCTCATAAGGGAAAATTCCAAAGTTTTTTTTGAGTCTTTAAAGAGAAAACGATGGCCATTTCAAAACTGCATATTACACTGGCAGCATGCGCTGATTTTCCCCAAATGTAGTGTGTAGTACGGAACACATCTGTGAAATCCACATGCCAAAAATCCCCAAATGTCATACAAGTTCAGAAAAAAAAGAAAAAAATGTAGGCCTAGCTGTTCATCCTTCTCTACAGATTGCCATCATTGGTGCGTCTCCTGATGAACTGGTCACCACAACCATGCAGAACAGAGTCATAGCTTTTGCATCCTTGATTGCACATAGGAAAATTCTTCTGTTATGGAAATCCTCCCAGCCGCCCTCCTTCAAATCCTGTCTTTACGACCTATTACATTTACTGAAGCTTGAAAAAAATCAAACTCCGTCTTAGACCATGTTCCCAGAAGTTTTACTCTAATTGGGAGCCACTATTGAATTACGTGAATAAACTCCCTGCTACCAAAGTGTCTCCATGACTCTCCTCTTATGCCCTTTGCCCAGTGGAGTCTCGTTATGTTCAATACCCCAATTAAATGTCCCTCTTTGCTCGGACTAACATGCAATTTTAGGCAAGCTGACATCCAATCAGCACTGAACCTATTAAAAGGCAGGAAGCAACCAATTGCATTTAACCATAAAGCACTTACAGCTGGTAATACTGACACTCTGTTTATGTACCCCATACTCGGATAGGAAAGTAAATTACAGATGATACTGTCTTTTACTGTTTTGTTCATTGTAATTTATTAACATTGTGGTTGTCGTTACTATTATTATTAGTAATGTTATCATTATTACATCCTATTTACAATTTAGATAATTGTGTATATAGGTGTGCAAATAGACAGCTATGTATGTGTATGTGTGTGTATGAATGTTTGTATATATGGGTATTTGTATGTTTCTGTATGTATGTTTTTGTATGTATGTATATGTTTTTATAAAAACGTATCAGGCCCTTAAGATGGGTGGGAGGGGTGTTCAGGGAAGTTGGGGAATGTTCTGTTCTGTTTGTTCTCATTGAAAATATGAAATATGTGATTCTTTTAGCCATGTTGTTCATTTTAAGCGTTGTTCAATAAAATATATTGAATAAAATAAATACGTCTCCTGCACCACCCTATAGTACTGGAAAAAAACAACTGTTTGGCAGTCATACTACATACTACTACCAAATCTTTAAAAGTATCTAGCAGAATCTTGGATCAGCTGTAGAAACAGAAGATACTGTAATTTTGAATATATTTTGATCAAATCTTTATCTTGTTCTAGGATAATTTCCAAAATTAAAAAAGGCATACTCCAGTTCAAGTCAAAATAGACATGTTTTTTAAGCAAGGGGGGGAAAGGAAGGATATTTTTCCAAATCCAAAAGGAAAGGTTTTCCTTTTGGAAAGATTGCACTGGACTAAGTATGTCAGTATTTGATCATGAGATTTTTATATAATAAACAGATAGACCCTAAAGATGCTTTTGTGATTTATTCTGAAATGAATCAAATTAATAATACTTGGATAATGTAAATTGTTACCTTTTAAAATTATAATAAGTGAAAGGCTTTACAGTAACTTAAAGTGCTCATATATTTCCTTAATTTGGGTTCATATTTTTAATTTTAGTGACTGCCAGAGCATGATCACGATTGTTAATGTTAAAAAAATGTCCAGTTTCCACATTGAGTACACCTGATCCACCTGTATTCTGTCTGTCTGAGACTCTGTCAGAGCTCAGTCTGGTTGACAGGTTGATTCTGTGGCATTTCATCTGTTCAATGCAGTTTGCATAATTTAGTGGCTCTGCATTCTCTCTGTAATCTATGTATGAGTATGTATGTGTTCAAAAGAAATGAACAGACTTTGTTTGTTGGTATCCAGTGAGGGTTCTTGCCCTTGTTTATGCTTTGGCAATGTATTTCTATGATACAGGGTGATACATGAAGGTAGCATCTCTCAAAAAGTTTCAGTGGAAAGGATCTAATGCTGAGGAAGTTGGACTCTGTAAGAAGGAAAAGTAGGAAAATCTTTGTATAATAATGTGCTTTGGCATGCATTAGCTTAATAAGATGAAGTTCAGAATGTTAATGTGTGAGAGATTCAAGACCACTAAAGGCAGGAAGAGGCCTTGAAATAACACACTTACAATCAAATAGTCCCCTAACAACTGCTTTGTGTTGGTCCTTGATTGTTCTTTGATTGTACTGTTTAGTCTCTCCTTGTCCTGTGGCGCTCTGGTTGATTAAATTTTATTGAGGTGAGTGCAACTGTTTCTGTGACTGTGTGTGTGTTTTAACAAATGAATGCTTACAGGTAAGTAGTTCTGAACTGTCCGATTCATACTTGGTAATCAGTATCAGGACAGTATAAACACATATAATATTTTTGCTGTACTTCTAACTAAAGAGGTGCATGTAATATTTCTTTTTGCATCACTCCACCATGCATTTTTATAAACATGCAGTTTATGTGTTTTTGTGAGCTTGTGAAATTGGGACACTTTGATGAAATACATATTTTAAATAGTTTCTGTTATCACACTCTTGTTGGTAGTGGCTTCATCATTGGAGAGGGTTGTAGTGAGAGCATCTGTCTTCTGTGGAGCTTATGTTTGAGATACAGTCCATTAACCCGGACACTATGGCTGGGAGATATATAGCAGTTTTAAGTATAATGATATATTTTTGAATGAGATATGGGGTAAGACAGCATTGTTTATATTGATAGAATTTGTGTTGCGTTACAATAATTTAACACGAGCCAACATTTCACCTACTTCTCTTGACTGTGTTGCTCTTTGTTCTACCCCACCTTCCTCCCTCTACAAAAACATGAGGAAATGTAAAAACTCACCCCTGCTCCACTAACTCACAACACCAACAAACCACTGACCCAAGATACCAGTTGCCAAGTCGCTCTTAATTTGCAAGAGAAGTGTAACAGAACATTACATGAAGGAAGATTGTGAGTTAAAAAATATTCGTCTCCAAGGTAGACACAGGAGCATTATTGTTTGAGGCACAACAAAGCAGTATCACATGAAGTTAACCATGAGTTAGCTGTTAATGTTGCTGCCTCATTTTGAAGTTAGGGCAAAAGTACAACATGCACACTGCTTCCTCATTACAGCTGTGATGGTAGTTTGAGAGTGATGCAAGATATCCAGCAAATGATTCTAATGGCACTGCTGATGCTCTCTCTAATTGCTAGCACGTGAGTGAATGTACACAATAGTTAAGTGTTGTGTGATGTGCAGCACACAACGCTTACATATACTTGGAGAGCTACAAAGTGGGTCACCCAGCCCACTGAGATTCAGCCTGTACCGTTCACTGATGTGGAAATAAGTCTCCTGCATGAAGCCACATTGGCAGGCTGCACTACCGAACACAGCCACAGCCAGGCCCCAGCTATGAGTCATTCTCAGTTTAAGATCCACACCTCTTTGACTTTATTCAGAAAATAATACAAAAAAGGTAATTCAATGAACATATCCCTCAGAACTTCTACTATCAATGGCTAAGATGATTCAGCATTGACATGATAATCACCAAATGAAGAACATACCAATAAATTCGATCCTCTTTCCAAACAATGACTTCATGGCTTTTTGCCACTGCTATCCATTATGGAACAAGTTGGGCGATTTATATTGTATTGTGTCTTTCTTTAACAGAGAAAAATTGACAAATGAAGTGAAATAAACCAGAGTCCAGTATATATCCAATTTTAAAAATCTCCTTGCACACCCCAAATTCTTGGAAACACAACCCTACCCATTACCCTGGATTTGCCCCCCATATCTTATCCTAAAAAAAAAAAAAAACTCTTAACAGAGCCACCAGTGGCAGACTATCAGACACACATTTTTTTCTTTAAGTTGCCTGGTGTATTTGAATGCTGTTTCTACCCAAATCTGTTTTGATCAATGCCAAGTTGCTCCACGTGGAAGCTCTTGTTTTACTCAAATTTTAGAACAATCAAGGCTGATGTTTTAGCAATACAGAATGGTATAAACCCTTGATTCCCAACCTAGGGTCTGAGCTCTTCCAGGGGGCACGCCAAAGGGTCTTAGAGGGGGTGAAGTTTTTTCCATGTAGGGCCAAAGGGAGGCTTGGGCCCTTTGACTACTTTGGAACAACAAGTGGGCCCCTGGGGAAAGAGGGTGGAGAACCACTGGTATAAATGAACGGCTACAACCATGAATCAACATCAGTTTATTTTAAACAGCAAAGGTACAAACAGAATAACAGCAAATACAAGAAATGTTTAGGTACTTTGTTTGTACAAAACCTGCAACATGATTTCATCAAGCAAAATATCCCGCTTTAAACCAGTGTTGTTGGAAACAAGTTTGAAATATAAGATTTAATTGTATTCACAAACAGTTATCTCCTGATCTTTGCATGAGAATTAGACTGTAGCCATGGTCACAAGCAGTGATGAAGTAGCATAAAAGCTTCAAAATACGTTATCTGTCTGTTTCAAACACAGCAGTCATTTCCATTTCTAATCCTGCTCTCATTCTCTCTCCCCACTCTCATACCTGCAACCTGCCCACATTTTTTTCACCTGTACCTGCATGTTTTTATGCAACAGGTTACCCAATTCAGAGCAGGACTAAGAAGTAAACATGAGCAGGGGGAGAAATGCAGCCTTTGGGGGCCACCTCATATATGTTCTCTCCTGCAAAACATATATCCTGTAGATAGTCAACCACATAAACTTGGCTGCCTAGATAAATTACCCAACAGTACATAACATAAGATAGCTAACAGGAGTAAACAACGAGTTAAGAAAACCAGTTGTTCATGTGACTGTTGGTCCTGGTGTAATGTATGAGCCCCTGCAGTTTTGACATCAGGTCACTCTTGGATATATTGTAAGGACAAGTTAAACCCTTGTCTGATGATGGATGGCTAGGAGCCAACATTTCACTCTGGGAGAGCCCTCACTGGCAGAAAACATGCAGGCCTTAATTCACATGCCTTGCCCAAGGCAGGGGCTTTTTCATTGGCATGGTTTGCTCCTAGCTATTGCTGGATCAAGGCGCTTTTGGCCCAGTGTAATGCATGCTGTGAAGGACCAAGCAATCAGACAGAGGACAAAAAGCTGTAGAAAAGAAGCATTTTTTTGGCTACATTAATACATAGTTACAAATTAAAAAGAGGTAAACTCAGTAAAAAAAAAAGTGCCAACTAAACAAAATCTAAAACAGACCTGACATGAACTAACAAGGGGGTTATATGAGAAAAAAAGATAAAACATAATATAATGATGAACAAAACCCAAGTTTTATGAATTTCTGTCTGCCACAAAGCTTATTATCAGCAATTAGATGAGATACACTAAAATATTCCATAGGCTTTTAGTCATGGCAACCAGCGCAATGCTAACTTCTTGGTTACAAAAACAAGTTATCCCAGCACCACTCTATAAAAAGCATCATGAAACAAACAAAAAACTTCCCTCATTAGCGTTTTTCATTCCTGACCCTAATGTCCACAACAAATGGTATTCTAAAAAGTAGAAATAGAAAGTTTTGATGAATGTTTTCATATATTTTTAATCTAAAGACTTTTTATTGAAAAAAATCATGAAATTCTCAAACTTCAACGTCACTGAGTCTTGAAAGGATATGAATCCAACTTAATTTCTTCAGCCATAAATTTGTCAGGATAAATGAGTCAACAATGCATCATTTTCTGATTTGAAAGGACTTCCTGTGGGAGTGGCACTACTTTGCCTGGTCTCTGTACAAAAAATTAGTATACATTGAGTTTTAAAGCTGTTCCCCCTCTGGGATCTGTTGTACCCAACCAACATCAAATGGTGAGCTGCTCACAGGACCCAAGGGAGAGAGGAATCTGGCCCAAACAATCCACAGCTACAGCTCCTCACTCTGTCTGTGTCAGCCCTGCCCCTGTGAGCTCACCTTTTACAGCCAATGTTAAGGCTTATTGTAAAGCACACAGGATTTAATATAATTCCAGAGATATGTCTTAAAAAGGCACGTGACTTCCTCCACATTCACTCTCCTCTCAAATCCCACCACTCCCTGACTTCATTCATTTATCTCCTGCCTCATCCTCCCTTATTCTTTTTCTCCTCTGGCCATCTCTGTTAGGTTTGGGGAATATATGATTGGCAGGTTATAACCCACAGTCGGGATGACATTGAAGAAATGTCTTATCTGTGGGAGGCATTACATATTGTAGGATAGGTAAATGAAAGCAGGAATGAGGGGGAAGTGGAAATGTTGTTTTTGTTGGATTAAAAAAAATAGACAGACAGACAGACAGACAGACAGACAGACGGATAGACGGATAGACAGATAGATAGATAGATAGATAGACAGATAGATAGCTAGATAAATAGATAGATAGATAAATAAATACAATACTGTAGTGACTTTCAGGCAAGGTCATGGTTCAGAGCTAAATCTTAAGTGTCATCACCACATGACATACAGCTGCACCCACTTCATCATGTGTGGCCTTAATAAATTGGGATGTAGCATAGAAGTAAATGAAAAAAAGGAACACCGTCTGTATATTGCTTTTAGTGTGAAAGGCTGTAATTGAACAGACCTATTTCCACAAAAATAATTTCGCGCATATTTCAAACCTTGTTCATCTACTTTGTTCAAGTTGCATACTGAATATGATGATTTCAATGTGAAATATGGTACAGGCCTGACAACTGTGATGTCAGAATGATGAAAAGGGAGCAGGGATGGTGCGTATAGTGTGAAAGGCTGAACACAGATGTGCAAATATCCAAAGAAGAGGTATTCCCAGAGATGCCTTGCAAATATCTCAGAATAACGTATATATGACATACCATAATCAACGAGGGTTCAAGACCACTTTCTGGCTATTATGGAACTACAACATCACAATTTGACTTAGAAGGCACTATTACACTTCCAACTTATAACTCATGTGGTCACCTCTGTTTCAAGGGAATTTCCTCTCAGGGTGACCTGATCAGAAGATGATCAGAAATGATGATGTTTAAGGTCTTCAGCCATTTTTATAGTCCTTCGTCACAGCTTGTGAGCAACCATCATTTTAAAGACACTGTAAGACAATTCAATTTGCAAGTGGAGCAATTCCAGATATACAGTATTTTAGGTTGTGTATGTATTTAATGGAAAACGACGACAACAGCAACAAAAAACACATTCAAATCTTGTATGCAACAAACTGTCCTGGACTTCTTCAGACATACCACAGTCTCTGAGAAGAGGGAAATGAAATTGCTGAACTGCTGACTCATTTGTGTATTTTTGGAGTCTTAACTGCACCACTCTATTCCTGCATAAACCTTTAAATTGTCTCTGCTTTAATGCAGCAGTGCTTTTGTGACTTGAAACCATATTTGTTTACATAGTTTCATTTTAAGGTTACTGCATTACATACTGAATAAATAATGTGTTTAAGTACATTTGTCTTGTTAAAAGTTAAACTCTTAAACCACTCCTTTTATATCAGTTATATAAATGCAAACAGGCAACTGTATATCTGTCAGTGAATTGTTTACCAATAACCTGTAACACAATAAGAGATGTATAAATATCTACTACTCTTCAACCGACTGGTATCATTCACATTTACAACCCACTGAAGCCATTAAGGATGAAATGTCCATATTTCATTTATTTTAACTGCCATTGTGATCAAAACTCCAACTTTGCAGAAGATTGCAGGATTTTAATACTTTAATTGCCAGTTTAATAAAATGAAATTGCTGTAATTTTATGGAGAAAAAAAAAACACAAAATAAGTAACTTTCTATGCGAGGGCTTCTTTTAATCAGTCTTGGATGTGTCAAAAACTAGCGACAAGGTGGAGTTTGATGCATTGCAAATTGAAGATTATGTTCAGTTATTGCAGTGAGATTAAAATTTTTGGCTATGGGACTTGTTTGGACACTTTTTATCCACGAATGGCCAATACGCTGTCTTAAGATAATATTGCACATAAAGTAATGGAGCGCGTAATGAACAACCTCTTCCTGCTTTAAAGGATTCTGATTGGACCTTGCCAATTTGGACCATGCACACTCTTTGTAGATTGGAGATTGGCAAGATGAATCTGCCTGATTACAGACATTAAACCTGGTGGATCCAGCTGCACTGCAAGGTCAGTGTTTTGTTATCTATTACAGCATCTAAGTAATCTGAGTACTCTAACAAATAACTGTAAACTGCACAAATGTAAAGCACTTTGGTGCCTCTTTTTATTGCAGAAATCACTTCCTGCTCTGAATCATAAAGTCTTATGCTGATGTAACCTTATCTATCTCTCCACTGTGGACATGTACCGCTGATGTTGAGGAGGAGGCTGCTCTGGCAGTGATAGTAGTAGGAGCAGGTAGAGGCAGAATGAATGGGCTGATTCAAAAGCTTTGCACATTAATTTTTTTCCCCAGGCGGTGCACTCTACCTCATGGGTCCAGCCCTCACCTGACTCTGTGTGCTCCACTTGCCTGCCTCTGCGATGAAATATGAGACATACTGAAGTAGCCCAGGGACCACTCTGCTGCTGCTGCTGGAGGACAAAAACACAATGTACACACAACAAAACACAGCCAGACAGGTGCAGCAGCCAGTACAGTAAATTCATGCATACATGTGTGTTTGTGCATGGCAGTGAGATTTTGTGTGTTCATGTGTGGGTTTAAACATATGTGCCCCCTCTCTGCAGTGGAGCCTCTCCCTCTGATTAACAGTGATGAGTGGATGAAGATAGTGATTCGACCGTCCTGTCGCTCAGCGAGAGCTTTTATCTCTCTCTGCAGGGGATTCTGTCATGTGACGTTGCCTGCAAGCTCCTGTCTTAACTCTGTGCCCTCGTATCACCCTTCCATCTCCTCTACCTCCTGCTCTGGCTTTTTTCAGCCCATCCATCCATCTTTCTATCTGTCCTGCTTACAAGAACAGACAGACACAAAAACACCAACCATCCCCACCACGAACATGTGCATAAAAACACATACATAAAAAAAAACACATTTTGCTCACACCTTTTATATTTCGTGACATAAGAATGAGTCTTTATGCTTAGGAGTAATTCTGCGTAATTTTCTCTTTTTTACCCATATTAAGAATTAACAGACTTCTTTGATACAACTGTACTGCTGAGGCAGGTATAAGGTCAAAGAGCAACCTAAGGTCCAACATTAAGGCAGCCTGTTCTCTTAATGGGAGTGGCAGTAGCTCAAGATGCTTTCGATCGAAGAAAGTATTGGAAAGTATCACACTGCCCCCCAGTGGCACATCAAGAAATTACATTGTGTGTGAGGAGAGTGGGCTCAAAATTAAATGAGGACATTTTTACAATATCTGAGGACCAAAAGGGAAAGTGGGAGGCCAATTCATGGAATCTTCATTTAAAACAGCCTTAATAAAACTGGTATCCTCTTTGAGCATTTGCTTCAGTTGTAATGGAGCAAAAGTCTCCACACTGTCTCTTACATGCACATTTCAGCATATATCTGCTCAAGGAAGTGTTGACATGTTAGTTACATGTGCACATATGATTAGTTTTCTTTAAAAGCAATGGCCACCCCTGTTTTATAGGAATAAGGCATTATCATATATGGCATTCGTATGTTCAAATATATGGAACATAATTACTGAATACATACACTTATTAGTAGTCATTTACAATTCTAAATTAGAAAAGATTTTTTAATCACTGAAGGCATATTTTATTATCAGGCAAAGTTAGCAAGTATTAAATTCAACATATTGAGCTTAAGGGAATGGATCAATATGTTAGTTTTCAAGGGTATAGTATGTATGTGCATGTTTACATGTGTAGTATATATTATATATATGTATATTTGTGTGTATATTTATGTATATATACATATATACATATATATGTATACACACTCACACACACATATATATAAATACACACACACACACATATACATATATATATACACACTCACACACACACATATATATATATACATACATATGTATGTATGTGTATATATATATATATATATATATATATATATATATATATATGGAAATGTGGTGGCGTTGCTCAAAAACTCCTTTAACCATTATTTTTCACTACTAAAAAGCTACTTTAAAGTATATTTACCTTTTTAAATGGCAATATATCTATTCACAGATAAAAATATAAAAAATGGCATGTCTGTCATTTTGTTTTTCATGAAATGTATATATCATTAGGATATAGCCTATTTATATTATGATGAAAAACTTTTCAAAAGGCGACGTGAGATGACACTTCCTGTTACCTATGGGTGCTATAGCTACACGCAGATGACTGAGTCACCACTTAACATGATCACTGATTTAACGGTTACAATGTCAGCTGTGTCAGTGCATGAATAAAGATGTAAAAATAATGAAATGAAGAACAGGTAGTGCTAGATAAAATGTTTCGTCACCTGTCATAACTCACTTAATAGAAGTAGATACAGATTATTCCCCTTTACACCATTACTTTGAATCCCATAATAACAGTTTTTTAGTTTATCTCTCACCCACCAGGTTGCTTTAATATTTACTTAAGTAGATATAATGTTGGAGGTGTTTTATTTGCTTGTTTATTTTTGACCTTTTTTTCTATCTGGTCTTTTTTCTATTTGTTTTATCTGGTTTATGAACCCTTGAGTTTATCAATAAAATATCTTCCCATCTATCTATACTCCACTAAAAATGTTTGGACACATTATTCTGGTTAATCATCTCTCCTCTTTAATAATACCAATCAAAATAATAAAGGAAATAACATTTCTAAACTTTTTTAGGACTTTATCTGTATTCAACTTGTCTCTCTGGTGTGCCCTTTAATGGTATGTAATTTCTGTAACACCCCATCAGATACTGGCAAATATGAAAGGATACCCATGAATGCAAACAGAAACACAAGTGGACTCTAATATTATTTTTACAAAAAACAAAATAGTGTAAAAGCATCAATTCTTGACGTACAAATGTCATGTCTGCTAAGCTAACTATTGCTAGCTTTAGCTTCATAATTTGCTGTACTGGTTTCAGCAGGTACAGAGCCATTAAAACTATCACTATCTCTCTCTGTTTATCTAAAGGTAGAATTTTCTTCCCACCTATGAAAAAGAAAATTGATTATAAATTAAAAATATACAGTACAGCACAATATATCTTGTTGTAAGATGTGGCATAAAGGTCAAGTTTATTGGAATACGACAAGAAATAACACAAGAAGCATTGCTCCCTTGTGTCCTAAATGTCATTGTCAGGGAGGTAAATGCCAGAAAAAGTCACCACACATAGAGATAGATGAACTGCTAGCAGAGTGAGAGAGTTGAAGTTAGGTTAGGTAGAATGGTGCAGTTTGAAAAGCTTGACACAGAGCCCATGTTGATCTTTCTTTGATGTTTATTTACAGAAGAGTCATTTTCACAAACAGCTTGAGAGCTGCTGTGAATCTTGACATGTTTACATATGGTAAAACAGTGGAAATATTTCTACCAACCACAAGAACTACCTATCCCATGATGATTCTTCTGAACAAGCAATGTTTCTATCACAAATCATGGCAGCCATGACTAACACTGAGTAATCTGCCTGTCGCCTCATAGAGTAAGAAAATTGCACTTCTAGAAATGTAAAGATGACAGTCCAAAGATGCTCATGGCCCAAGGAAAAAAACAAAACAAAACAAAAAACAAATCTTCTAACTGTTTCTACAATTTGCTCCTAGAGTAGCGTCTTCTTGACATGAATGAGGTCTTGTTCGGCACACAACTATTACAAAGGTGTCTGAGTATAGCGGCAGAGTCTGAGTCTGAGCTTTACTCATTCTGAGAAGCACATCTGAGCTGGAACACACAAAACTAGAGAGAAAGACTTACAAAAAAAAGAAAAAGCACGACAATGTGACATCACTGGACACATAAACTCACCACAAAGCACCGGAAGAGAGACAGAAACACTCTGATTGTACAAAACAAAATATCATCTATGCATAAGAGTTTCCTGGTTCTTAAAAGGTAAAAATGAGGCTAGATTTGACAACAAATGACATGTATCTGAGCTGGATATGCTGGCATGATTCACCATGATTTTATGCAAAGAAGGGGCACCTGAGTAGAGAAGAGACAATTATTTTGAAATGGCTTTCTGCACTGTGAGGTATGACCTGTCTGGGGGAGGGTGTCCCTTTAGCCCTTCTCCCTGCTCTGTACTTCAGTGGCCTGGTTGTGATAAAGTGGTATTTAGTTCAAAAAGGACTTTCACACTGTTAATAGCAAAAACTGACACGGTCACCTGGAGGCTCCCTTTGTGGCTTTAGATATCTATATGACTATAATTTGCTCAACATAGAGGAAAAATTATGCTTTCTAAGGAGCAAAACCCAAAAAAGACCAAGAACAATGTTCAAATTGCAAAAATATGTTTGCCAAATTTTGACAACTGGTTGAAACTGTCAAGAATAAAGAGAAACTCGTAAGGGAAACCAGTTTCAGCTACTCATCAAAATATCACAAACTTAATTGTGTCAGAAGTTTGCCTCTGGAATAACCAGTATTTTACTCAGTTAACTTGACAACTTTCAACAAGTTACCAACCCCTGCTATTCAAGCAACACAGTGGAGATGGAAGGCATTTTCTTAAGTCAGAGCATGTTATTTTTTTTGGGTGAAAGACACCAGAAACACAAGATAAAGACAGATTCTGAAATCTCAGTTTGATTTCTGATTTTCTTTCTGAATTTGGGTCTTAAGGCTTGATTTTCTTTAAGAACTGATTTGTTTTAAAACTTTAACTATGATCTTAGAATTCATTTAGAATTCTGGCTAAATCTGTCATTTTCATGAACTCTGCTTACATTCTTAAAATTTAAAATTTTTATTTGAAAGAAAATTTGGAAAAAAGATCTTGGAATTCCCTGATGTTATTCTGACCTTTTCCAGATAATTACCTTTTACCTAAAATATCTCTCAGACTTTTTTTTTTTTTTTTTTTAAGATTTTAAAGATTTTTTTTACTCACAAAAGTCAGAATTCTTAGTGACTTTTTCACTAAGAATTCTAACTTAACCTCTAAAAATGTCATGTTTTTTTTCACATATTTTTTTCATGATACTGACTTTTTGGTCTTTTTTTTCATAAATTTGTTTTTGACCCCAAAGTTAACTTTTTTTTTTTTTTTTTTTTTTTTTTTTTTTTTTTTAATTCTGACTTCAGTCCCAAAATTCAGATTTTTCCTGGCAGGATCCTGGCCTTAATTTCAAAATCTGACTCTTTATTTAAATAAAAACTTGCCCCCTCTACCCCAAATTTTTAGTTTGTTATATGCTTTTTATTATTATTATTGTTAAGACCATTATTGGAAACTTGGGGAATTTGTCAAATAAATTTAGTAAATTTTGGAGAGGGTGTTTGGTGTGTGTAAGCATAGAGGGACTTCTGAGGGAAACCCCCACCCCCCCCCACCCCCTTTTAAGATTCCTCTTCAGCAGGGATCTTAGATGGTGCTACATGTGTAACATACTCAGTCATTTAGACTAAATGTATACCCCAATATTTCGAGTTTACCTATGATGACTTTTTCTTCAGGCCCCAGATTATTACCTACTTTTACCTGATAGGTAGAACCCCTTATGGCTTGAGAGGTTTGGGAGAAGACTTTAACAGCTCCTAAACCCTTCCTTCTGAAACCTCTACCACTATAGACCACCAAGGCCACTGAAGTGAGTGAAATCTCCCACTGAGGTAAAACAAACAGTCCCATCCTCTATGAAAGACATGACTCAAAATACAACAGGATGCCTTTGTTGTACTTGTTACAAAATGTGCAGTCTCAACAAACTGATCAGAATTAAACCAGCATGTTACCATCATGAGGTATACTGTTTAAGAAAACCTTTAAAAGGTAAAAGTATTGTGAAATAAACAGAAAATATCAAAGTAAAATTATCTCTATAGCATGAGTTTTTCTCCAAAAATCTCTTGATATATCCAACAAAAAGAAGAAAGTGATGTACCACACGTTGTTAATGAACACATTAAAAGAGCCTCTGTAAGGAGAGCAGACATTGTTAATGCAGGATGAATATCTGCTCTTTCTAAGATCATTGTGTCCGCTCCATGCCCCATAATAATCCACTACTGCATCAAGACATAAAAAGAAGAAAAACAGTGTGATATAACTGTAATATATGCTAAGAAAAAAATTAATGGAAGTACTTAAGGCTATAAAAATTACATTAAAAAATGTGTAATCATGTTTATGCTGTTTTGACATGGCCACATCAGGTGATAGACAACTTCACAGACTTCAGAGTTTTCACAATCACAGGTTTGAAATGTTAACAGCTTTTGTCACAGTGATTGATGCCTTTACAAAACACTTCTTTCCACCCATTTTTGCTGCCAAAACTGTAAACAACAAAACTGAAGTGATGGATTAAACATCTCAAACCAGTAGGAACACATTCTGGCACGTTTCTTAAGGTGAGAATCACAGGTGACCTGGACTGATGAGAGAGGTATGTTTCAGTTATCAAACTGGAATGCTTTTGAAAACACTGTCTTTTTTTAAGGTCTTAGGACACATGGGGCTTTTCGGGGTGATGTGAAACAGTATGATGAGAGAACAGTATCAGTAAAGACCTGGATCAAACATTTACACTCACAGTTTTGGTGGTTTGCTTTAGCGTACAGCATATAAAGAGATTGAGCCGCACTGCTCTCCATATAATCTAATTGCCATCTAAA
>JBAMNC010002511.1:0-23217 GCA_037902135.1 Cetoscarus ocellatus | reverse complement strand
AGATAATGTATAAAGCACAAAATAATTTACTTTGCCGCAGTACTCAGCTGTTTGACATCAGATAGAGTCAATATGATATAAGGGGAACAATTTTTTTTTTCAAAAACTAAGATGAGAACAGATATGAAGCAGAAATGTGTTTCTGTTAGAGGTGTTAACTTCTGAAAAAGGTGTGACAATGAATTAAAAAGTTGTATTTTGCTTTCCTTTTTTAAAAACATGTTTAAAACTAAAGTACTACAAAAATATACAAATCAAGTATGAAGAGGAAGAATAATGAAATCACTGAAACTTTGTTTGGATTATTGTTATGGAACATTATTTATTATTATTTTGCTTTATTATTTATTACATTATATTTATTTACCTATCTGATATGTTTGGAAGTTTGCTTGTTCTAAACCCTTTAAGGTTCCCACCAAGAAAAATGCAGTCAAAAAATTATTACTTCGCATTTTTCATTTCCTTTAGGCAACAATAACAATAATCAATTGTTTTTTTTTAATATACCCACCAGTTTTGGAAATTGAATCCTTTACCAAATGTAGAGATGTCACTTTATGGTAAAAGTGCGTAAAATAAACAGTGACTTAAAATGTGCTTGACCAATTGGTTGAGAAGAACGTTAAAGGGTTAAGCTCCATGATGTATCTGAGCTGCTGTGCTGAAGATGTTCAGGGCAAAAAGGGTAGGCATAATAAGTACAAGCTTCAGATAACACCTTTTTTGATCAGCTTTGTCCCTTGTTGCATTGGATTTTGAATGCTAATCAAATAAAAATCAATCAGTCAATAAACTTAATTGTTTCGTGTGCAAATAATGACTTATTCTGAATTCAATGCCTGTAACACATTCAAAAAAAGCTTGGATAGGGGCAAAAAAAAGACACCTGTTTGGAACATCCTTCACATTAACAGGTTAACTAGAAATAGGTAAGCACTGAAATCGGGTATTAAAGGAGCATCTCAGGAAGGCTCAGATTTTCCCAAGCAAGGATAGGGCAAGGTTCACCAGCTTTTGAACAACTAGGTCAGCAAATCATACATCACTATGTGTTGCAATATGTCTTGTGTCACCAGATTATTTCTTGTACATAGCTCTATTAAATATTGTTGAAAATGACTGAAAATTTGCGTCACGAAAATACCAGGTTTTTCACCTTAACCAGATGAAAACCGCCGAGTTATCAGATCAGAACACCTGAACAAAGTCTTCCTCTGTAAAGCATGTTTCATTAAAACTTTTCATTTGTTTTTTTTTTAATTAATATCAGCTTCACAAAGTTTGCTGATTAAATTAATCTCCTGAAGGACATAAATGCTTCTGTTTTTTTTTTTTTTAACTGTGCCATCACTCCAAACATGACAAGTGTCGCAGCGTTCAATAAAAAGAGGAACGGTTAACAATCATCTGTGATATTTTTTCTCCTTTATTCCAGTTTTTTAAATTCAGTTTAGTTTATCAGAGCAGAGCTTCAGTGATTAAACAGAATTGTGCTCATGTAAAAAATAAAGGGAACAGATTCTGGCTGGAGTTTGAGATGCCTCAGGGTTTGGGCATCAGGATGTAGTGCAGGTGGAAGACTGCAAAATCCCCCGAGTCACTCTGTCCAGGGACCTTGGCTACATCTCTCCCTCTCTCATTTTCTCTTGTCGCTCAGCTGTCTGAATCTGTGACCTAAAAATACTTTACAAAAAGGCACTGGTCAGGTTTAGAGTGATGGTGTACTTGTGGTGGCAGGTCTGTGGTTATAAGGGTCTGGAGCACACAGTACAAATGCAATAAAAAAAAAAAAAAAGGAATCATAATTCTATTTTGTACGGTGCTTTTTTAAAGACAGTGAAAAGTGCCTGACAAACAGGGTAGAGAGTGTTCATTGTAAAGTAAAGGTGGGCAGATGGGCTCAAAAACACTCAAACAGACATACAAACATCAGACACATACACCTGTACACACATCAGCCTTGAAACCAGAACACAACACACACAAACACACGTTTAGTAGTAAGACAGAGTTAATTTAAATAAAGTACTGACTAGCAAGAAAAAGAAAGTAGATTTATCCATCACTTAGCTATTCTAAATGGTAAATGGCCTTTTGCTTGTAAAGTCATTATGATGTTAATGTTAATGTTAGAATGACCTCTCTATCTGTGGTTGTTATTGATTATACCTCCATGATAAATACCTTTACAACCACACAGACATCTCAAAATGAGATGCCAAATCTCAAAGGGTTATCATTGGATAAATCCATATTCAGCAGAGACAAATATGATGAGGACAGATTTATGGATTTCTTGGATGGAGGATGGATACACCTCTGGATGTATGTATGTGTATATACAAATTTATTATGTGTATATATATGTATATATATATATATATATATATATATATATATATATATATATATATATATATATATATATATTTGCATATATGTGTAAGAGTAGGCTATGGCTTCAGCCTGCTCGATTGTAAATACCTTTAGATAACACCTGTTATGAACTGGCGCTGTACAAAAAAAGATTGATTGATTGATTGATTGATATAGCACTTTTCTAGTAATTCTGATCACTCAAGGCATGTTTATAGTGCACCTACACATTCTCAAGCTTTCCATCAGAACTTCCTAGCACATCCTCACCCTTTCATACCCATTTGCATGCCACTAGCACAGCAGGGGTCAATATCTTGCCCTTGGACACATCAACATGTGACAGCCAGAGCCAAAGGGCTCGAACCTGCAACCTTCTGATTGTTGTTCTGGCATACACCGCACAGCCGCTCTGTGTACACATGGACTTTCTTCAGGTACTCTGGTTTCCTCCCACAGGCTAAAACATGCTTGCTAGGTTAGTTGGTGACTCTATATTCCCCTTAGACTGTGTGTAAAGAACTGTCAGGCTCTTTATGTTGGCCTGTGATTGGCTGGCAATAAACCCATGGCTGACCCTGCCTCCAGTTTGTTTTGAAAAGTGGGGGGATGGCTACTGGCAAAAGTGACTTTTGAGAAGTGTTTGGGATGATTTTACTTTTGGTATGGCTCCTATAAAATGCGTAGACTTAATTCATGTTTTAAGTGATCGTCGGCATTTTATGCACACTTTGACAGAACCGTCTCAGCCCAGACAGTACTGTCTGCAGCAAATCATGCCTGGTTCTTAGTCTATGACTTTTTTGAAAAGAGATAACCACTTTTTAAAATACATTTACCTGTAATTATTGGATGAATTGTTTATTTTTATGATGATAATGGTGATAATCATTTCCAGTACTACGATGTTTTTAGGGGCTTCTGGAAACAGTTCCCCCTCATGACAGTGTTGATCATACTGTGGTCAGCATTGTCTTGGTGCCACATTTTCACACTAACTCAACCAGAGGTAAAACCAACCACAAAGGTTCAACCACTAATGACTAATTGTAACAAAAAAAAAAAAAGAAAAAAGGGCATCACAACGCTACATTTAATTTGAACTTGAACAGGTCATGGTCAAGTAGTCCAACAAGGTATTTACTATTTGAAGTTTACACAAAATATGAATATATTGTTTATTTTATGTGTTTTTATTCCAAGTGGTAAGTTTATGTCAGTATCTGTATAATAGAAGGATACTGCTCTTGTAAAATAAAGGCCTCTAAGTGGCTCGTGATGACACTTGTTATGAATTGACGCTAAAATTGATTGATTGATTGATAAAATCTGATTGATCAGCCGAGGTTCCAAGACCAATCCTCCACTGTGTTTTGCTGTTTACCTATGTGGAGGTGGGATTTTGAGTAAATGAATGTAGGTGACTTTAGACATACTGTAGATCTTCTTTTTAAGCCTTTAGAGAAGTGAGCCTAAAAGATCTAAAGTGTGCCATTCTGTTCTTTTTAAAACAAAGGTTCGGACTATGATATAATTAGTATTTGAAGTAGGAAAAAGGCAAATAAATACTTTTTCATTCTGTTTTTACACACCAAACCTTAATGGGTAAATTCAGCTTTAAGATTGCAGTTATTGTATTTATTTATTTATATATTTATTTATTTATTTTGATACATTTTACAAAGGCCCTATAAATAATTTGTGTGGGCCATGGTTTCCCAAAAAGCATTATCCTTCTAGTTGGGGACACGGCAGAAAAAAATGCAATGTTTTAAGTCATTAAATGTAAGTTTATTGCCCTTTAGTTGTCAGCGCGGTCAGGTAGGAGGGTGTGTATAAGTAGTAGAGTGCAGGGAGATTGTCCACTGGTTGGTTTACTGTTATTAGATTGTGATCATATCTAAGAAAAACATGTCAGTGTTTGGAAAATGCATTCAGGTAACTGCAAACATCTGCAGCCTGAGTAGGTACAACCTATTTGTAGAGTTTGAACCTGATTTTTTTTTTTTTTTTTTTTTTACAGAAACATATTTTAATTAATGTATTTATATTAGAAAGTGTGGTAAGTGCTTTTCTTCAAATGGTTAACCACCATAATCCTGGTATTCTGTGCTACTTTTTCTGGTTTTTTTTTCTAAAATTATTTTAAAATTAAGTGTACTCAGTTTACTTCAGTCTACCTCATTAAACTGATATCCAAATTTGTCTCTGTCTTTAGTTAAATACTGCAAGGGTCGAAATAAAACCTCAAATAAAACTTTTAATTACACTTTAGGGACTATTTATGCTTCTTTTGTAGTTTAAATGGGTCATTAAAGAGGTAAACTGTTCCTAAGCACTGTTCTACTTTTCATTTATGTCTACAGCCAACACAAAACATTCAGTCTGGGATGTAATTAAGCTCTATATTTATGTCTTTAATTAGTATTTTTCATTTAGCTTTTAATTAGGTTTTTAAATATTTTATATGTCCTCATATTGATATATCTTATTCACTTCACTTATAGCTTATTGAGCTTTATACTATGTAATAAAATCTGGTTGCAGGGGAGAGCGATGTCAGGAACTGCGACCCGAATCTGGAGAGCATGGACTGACAGACGGAGTCTTGTATGCCTTATACTCTGAAAGAGACAATATTGCTTTTTAAGTAAAACTCCTACAAAGTACAAATGCTATCATGTCAACTGGATCATTGTGTCATATTGCACTTGTGCTCCATCATATTTTTGAATGTAAAGCAGTATTAAACACTGTATTGCACAGCAAAAGCACTAAATCTTTCTTCAGCCACAAACTCTAATTCAAGTACTACATCTAGGCAAAAGGAGAACTGGGAAATATAATCCCAAGGTAAAAGCTGAGAAATAAATCATACAAAATCAATATATAGGAAAAAAAGAAGAAGAAGCTCAACTTGTGAGAAGGCAGATGTTAAAAAACATGTTTGCAGTCCTGTTTTAAAGAGTTCACAGATGTAGAGAGTCTCAGGTATTCTGGTATGTTCCACAGGTGAGGAGCGAAGAAACTAACAGCTGCCTCATCCCGTTTCATCCTGACCCTGGGGAGAGTGAGTAAACCTCTCTCAGAGGACCTGAGGGGTCTGAATGCCTCATCGGGGGCTTTCAGATCTGAACTGTATTCAGACCCAAGACCATTAAGTGATTTACAAACCAGTAGAAGGATTTTAAAACTATCCCTTGACTCACAGGGTGCCAGTGTAGTGATTTCAGGTCTGGTGTGATGTGGTCGACTTTCTTGGTGTTGAAGACTCGGGCAGCAGCGTTCTGGATGAGCTGCTGCTGTGTCTGATGGATTTTTTTAGTCAGAACTGTTTAAACACTGCTACAGTCATCTAACCTGCTGAAAATAAAAGCAGGAACAGGTTTCACTTGTCTGCTTCAGACAGAAATCTGTGATTCTTGCTCCATTCTTAAGGTGGTAACAGGCGGATTTGGTAGTCACTTTAATGTGGCTGTTAAAGCTTAGCTCCGAGTCCAGAATCACACCAAGAGTTCTGGCTTGATTTGAAGGTTTTACTGTCACAGACTTTGAATTTTCCCTCTTTGGGACCAAAGATAAGGAGACCAGTTTTCTCTTTATTTAGCGGATGGAAATTCTGGCACATCCACTCTCTGATGTCTTCAATAAAGAGAGTGTAGAAGACTGTAATCACAATTTGACAAAGATGTACGGCTGTGTGTCATCTGCATAAGAGATACTATGATATTCTATGATCTGAGCAAGAGGCAGCATATGAATATTACAAGAATCTGGTGATACGATAAGGATCGAGGTTCAGGTGTGATATGATGACACATCACAATACTGTATGTCAGGCATTTATATCAAGTTTTTCTCTTATCTAGTCCTTTGGTTTGGAAAAATGTGGATGCTTAAGGAACCCAAAAACTTTACACATAAAAAAATCCAGTGTACATCTAGAGATATTTATAGAAAGTAAGGATAATCTTGATTGTTTGTCCCAGTGACAGAAATAATGACTATAAGTATAACAGACACAGAGGGACAGAGTTGTTGCCAACTAGTGGCTGGGGGCTGAACTATAAAACAAAATAAATGTCTAGTATGTCTAAAAAACATAAACTTTTGAAAAATTGATGTTACAGGTCAAAAATACACAGGAAAATCTGAAAATTCAAATTAACAGTATCAAAGGTAGTTTCAACAGTACATAAGTGTCGATATGGGTCCACATCACAACGTTTTGTTTCACTCTTTTTGGAGAGTTGGTACTTAAACTTTCATCAAGTTTTATTTGTTGGCTCATTTTTTAAATAAAAACTCTATAACACTAAATAGTGTCACTTTTAATCAACGAGTCCATGCAGTGATAGGAATGTACTCTCTCAGAGGCTACTGTAATGTAATATAATCATAATATATAATAATATGTTAGAATGAAACAATATAATCAATGCTGTATTTATTGACTGAGGATTAATGAGAGGGAATTAGATGAAATGAAGATACCAGGTTTGGTTAGAGCACAAATCGTCGCTGTCAGGCCAAAAACTCTTATCTCCATTTTTATTTGTTTTAAATTTTTTTTTTTTTTTTCCAATAAAACAGCATTGGCCATTGTCTGTGAGTGGGTTTTATACATTTTTAGTATGATACAATATGTTGTATCATATGGTGTATCAAATTTTGTGTTGTAGTTTTATTTGGTTTGTGTCTGACAGCAACAATATGATTAAAAAAAAACATCAGCTGTGCAGTTTTCATGATGTGGGCATGTGGCATTTGTTGGTACTTTTCTAATAATGGAGGATGGATGGGATGATTGACTCTACAAGTGTCACTCACAGGCTTATAGTTCAGAGCTAAACATTTAGAGTTAAAGATCCTCCAGTGGCACATTTTTCCTCTTCTGTTTGACACCAATTTTTTTTTTTAACTGAGAGTAAATTTTCAGGGATATGACCCCATCCAGAGTAAAATTAACTCTACACTGGCTGGAATTTGCCAGTGCCAAAAATTTAGCTCAATAACTTAATACACAAAATATCACGACATATTACTGCCCGACAAAGGCAAAGTGCAGTATCTGCAGTTTTTCTTTCTTTTTTTTTGCACTAATCAAAAGTGCAGTATCTGCTCTTCAATCTCTTAAAGTTTCATAGGGCTCCTGCTAAATTTCTCTGAGATATTGCCATTTGTTACTTTGCAGTAACTGCGAAAATGCACTGTATAACCGAGGCAAACTGCAGTAACTGCACTTACTGCAGTTTACCTTGGTTTCACCATGAAGAGTACAGATACTGCAGCCTTGGTTTCACCATGAAGAATATCAGATACTGCAGTTTGCCTTGGTTTTAGGACCAAATCTGGGCCATCTCCACTCAGACTTGTGTTAAAAGTTAACCTGTTGCTGTAGAGCATTCACATTATAGTGTTCGTTTGTTGATCAGCTCTGCATTTTATGTATTAAAGCCCAATGTAGAATGTTGTTATAATGTCTGATTTTATGTTTTATTTTGTGTAAGTGTGAAGTCACACATGAAATGTTTGAGAAATAAACACTGTTCTGATAACAAAAAACCAAAAATACATTCATAGATAACTCTATCGTTCTGTTGTTGCTTTTTATCATCATTAAGGAGGAAATAATTACACATTCGGTGTGGGCCGTAGCGGTGTGTGAAGCAAAAAATAATATATCAATATTGAAAATTAATATGTCAACTATTATTTAAAAAAAATAAGTGAAATGGCCTTACTGACTGCACATACTGCAGTACGTCATTGTATGGCCATGTTATTATACTGCAGTAAAACAAAGGCAAAGTGCAGTATAGCCTATAAAACTGCCAAATTTAGCATGAATGTCAATATACAATATGCATTAAATTCCCTTCCCTTTAATCTAATAAATCATACACTTGGTTGTTAAATATGATTTCAAACTTACACTTGCTAAAAAGAAAAAAAACACAAAAAGCTGTTTTTCTCCATTTGGCATTTTTGCAGATACTGCACTTTGCCTTTGTTGGGCAGATTGATGAACTCACATTCCCTCACCACCCCACTATAAATCCATAACATTAAAATATCTTAGCATTCATCCATATATCCATTATTGCGAATCCCTTTTTGGTCATGGGCAGCTGGTTAATACCCAAGGAGGTTATGTTTTCGCCAGGGTCTGTCTGTGTGGGTTTGTTTGTTTGTTTGTTTGTTTTTCTGTTAGCAAGTTAACACAAAAAGTATTCAATGGATTTACATGAAAATTTTACCAAAGGTGTGGTTTGGTCCAAGGAAGAAGCCATTACATTTCGAAGGTGATCAGGTGTCATTCATTCATTCATTCATTTTCTATACCGACTATCCCTTTCGGGGTTGCGGGGGGGCTGGAGCCTATCCCAGCTGTCATTGGGCGAGAGGCGGGGTACACGCTGAACCGGTCGCCAGTCGATTGCAGGGCAACATATAGAGACAGACAACCATTCACTCTCACATCCATACTTAAGGGCAATTTAGAGTGACCAATTAACCTAATGAGCATGTTTTTGGTCTGTGGGAGGAAGCCGGAGTGCCTGGAGAGAACCCACGCATGCACGGGAAGAACATGCAAACTTCACACAGAAAGGTCCTGCTCGACCCGGGAATCGAACCGGTGACCTTCTTGCTGTGAGGCACGCACACTACCTGCTGCGCCACCGCGCCGCCCTGCATATTGGTCTGGGCGCAAAAAAACCCACAAGTTAACATTGGTTAGGCTGTATTTTAAAAACTCATATCTCTGGCATCACTTGATGGATTCACTTCAAATTTTACAGGATAATATATATAATATGACTCTATCATCACAGTAAATTTCATCTGGATCAGATTCAGAATGACATCACAAAAAGACATTGAATTTTATAATGGCAAATCCCATTCATTTCTCCTGGCCTGCTCTGAGGGTTCTGCCCCCTTTACGTCACTATGGGAATTGTAGTTTATTTGCAAACTCACGTCAATGTTTTTCAAGCCTATGTCGCTACGTTACCCAGCTTCCCTTGCAATGCCAGCAGAGGACTTCTGCACATGGAGAGACATGAGTGGAGACTCAGCCGTCATTTGTGAGCGCGTGGTGATCCAGAATTTTATCATGGTGGAGGTCTGCGCTCTCTGAATGCTTTTCTAGTTTGTTTATTCATTCATTTTTAAAGAGTTATAGTAACTTTGCTCAGTAACTTGCCCATCTCTGTTCATAACTGTACAGTTTCTGTATCAGATTAATCCAGCTGTATGAATGTCTTCGTCACTTCAGGCAGTATTACGGATCATATATAGACATGGTTTAACGGTATTTGTTTGGCACTATTTTAGGTTCCTGGCTATTTAAACATAGATCATGCAGATTTTCTTTATATTTGCCTGGCTAATGCTGGCAAATGTCAGACGGAAATCTTAATCTCGACATTTCAGCACATCAGCGCTGCGTCGATACGTTTGCAGAAGCACAAGCGCCTCCTCATATGGACAATCCTCTAAGTCTTAGTGAACACATAAACTGTAATCCCCTCTGTTTATCAGAAATCAAAATCCGCCTGATTTCCACTGTGATGGATGCTTTGGGGTTTTGCTAATGCTTTAGTTATCATGAAGGGATTATGTGACTTACAAAAACCTGCCTTGGCTCCCGTACTGGTTCATGTCATTAGAGTGTGAGCGGATTGTGCCGCTGCCGTCGCTGTAATCACCGGAATCAAAGCTGATGTGTTTAATCACAGGTCGTCTCAGCTGCTCTGTTATGGTGTCAGTCAGGCGTAAAACAGGAATACAAATACAGAATAAAAAAAGTAACATTGACTGAAAAGGAATGACAGATTTTTTTTTTTCGTTGCAGGGTGTTCAGTTGTCACTTTAAAAGTATGTGGATGATTAGAAGGACAGCTAACACGAGTAGAGAAAGGACGTATGATTAATCACACTTAACTTGAATAGGGGTGCAGAAGGGGGAGGGAGCGAAAAAGGAGGAGGTGGGGGGGAGCGCTTGCATCTGAGGTTTTTTTTTTTGTCATCATTTGCTGAGAGTAACACCAGCGAGAAGGTGTGCTCACAGAGAAGCGGCGCCGAGCGATTGTGCTGAGGACAGCAGGACAGGAACGACGGCAGCAGGATAAATCACTGCTCCCGGCGCAGAGAAAAGCCACAGTCTGAACTGGAAATAAACCAGTGGGACTCCTTACGCCTCGCTAATGGCCTGCGGTGCTTTCTGCCAAAAGAACGCGCTCCGATGGAGGGCCCACAGATCCGGTGGGTGTACTGATGAGCGCTGATAGTGCATCCTTGTTCTGAAGGTGTGGTATTTTTAGATCCTGAGTAGGAGTGACATTGTGTGTCATATCACTCAAATCTTCATCTAAAAATCTTACATTCTACTTCTGTTATGGACAAGGTTTTGGGAAAATCTCTCATTAAAAAAGTAACAGCAACAGAAAATCCATTACACCACATGCCAATGACTTAGAACAGGCAAAGTCATCCAGTAGGACGAAGTGTTGGCTATGAATGGGAAGTTAAAAGATTTTATCGACACCACTGCCATTATACATTTTACCTATTGATTCAGTTCTTTGTAGATTTCCTTGTTGATTCTTTAGTTCTCCAGTACAAAAAAAACTCAGGTCCAAACAAGTGTTAAGTGTCAACTATCTCCTGCACATGACATGACATTTAATGCTGTGTTGATGTTTCCATGTTTCTCTCTTCTGCCTCCTCTGCCATTATGACTTCTCAGACTTCTTTGTGGTCATTTCTGCTGCCTGCCTCTGATGAGAGCATGACCTCCTTAATTTGTAAGGCATGCAGGACAAAGCTGAAGGCACCGATAAGAGGGTTGTTAAGCTTAAAGACTAATGATTCAGTTTCATAAGCTAGTTACCACCGCCAAGGAGGTTATGTTTTTGCCGGCGTTTATCTGTCTGTCTGTCTGTTTGTTTGTCTGTTTGTTTGTGTTCATAATAACTTGAAAAGTTCTGAACGGATTTGGATAAAATTTTCAGGAATTGTCGAAAATGGGATATGGAAGAACTGAAAGACAATTATATGAAAAGCGGAAGGAAGAACTGATTAAATTTTGGGGGTGATCCAGATCACCGTCTGGATCCAGGAATTTTTTAAAGGATTCTTTAACATTGGCAGATAGGACCATTTTCGCCAAAGTGGACCGAAGCTGCTTGGCAGAGGTCTGCGCTCTCTGAGTGCTTTTCTAGTTTTATTTTTATTATTTTTGGGCATTTTCTGCCTTTATAGAGAGGTGTAGGAATGAGTACAAAAACACAGAGGCATTTAGCACTTCCTGGTTCCGAACCCCCCAGAATAAATGGTTTTAGAATACAGGTTCCAGAAAAGTGCCTGAAATAAGTTTAATGATGAACACATGATCAGAGATTTTTAACTTTTATATCTTAAACAGTTGTTGTTAGTTAAAAAACAATAGTTTCTACCTGCTAAATAGAACTAGAAAAGGCTGGGGACCCAAACGGTAATTTCTGATTGTTTTTTAATAACCAATTATTCATACTCTATTGCCACAGCCATGAAGACCAACTTGATCAGGTCACTTGATTATACAGAAACTTTCAAACAAGAGGTCACTGTAAGATGTTATAGTACATTTGAAATACTCTGATTACTTCTCAGTTGAACTTACTAACAGCTTTTCTCTCTTGCTGATTACATTTCAACTTTAAACATTGTGAATATTAGTTTCCTTTATTATGATTACTGCAAAGAGCAGAACATCTAAGTTCCATGATATTTCATGCGCACGGAGCTTTTTATCTGCAATGATCCAAAACACAGTGAAAAATCCCAGGCTTTGAGTGGACTTGCAGTCGATGCTAACTTCAGCGTTGGCCTATAAAAATACATCATTCCTGCACCACTCTATTAGACAGTGGTGAGTGAGACAGTTGCGTAGGCTCGTGAAAGGGGGTGAGAGAGGGAGCAGGCAAGGACACTGGACAAAAGGCCCCAGGTGGGAATCACACCCAAGCAAACCAAAGCATATATGAGATATGTCCGGTTGCTTACCACTCCACCTAACTAGCCCCCCATTGTACCTCATTTTTCTCCTCAACAACAAACAAACAGTGTGTTTTCATTAAGTAAGCTTATCATTAGAGCCAGGGTTTGTGTCTTCATACAACAATCAATTACTATAAACTGAATTCTTAAGACAAACTTTTTTCTGACTGTTTTGTTTTTCCTGCATACTGGAAATTCTCGTAGCTAAGCTTCTGGCATCCTCTATCCAGAAACGGCTCAATGTGATATTTTTCATGGTCACACTCTCATTTCATCCTCTTTGATGACACAAGCTCACAGTTTACTCTCCTGCATCAAGAGACAACATGAATTTCTGCTCTTCTCCAGTACCTGTAGCTGTTACCTCCAGTTTTCATTCAGACCATGCTGACTCCCCATCTATAGATGTTTTTCCTGAGTGCATCACAGAACATAGAAATGTCCCAAGTGTCCTGTAGATGATGCAGTTAAAGTTCAGAAGGTGCTGGATATTAAGGTGTGTGTGTTTGCCTTTACAGGGCATGGCGTTCACCCTTGAGGAGCGTCTCCAGCTGGGGACCCACGGCCTCCTGCCCCCCGCCTTCATCAGTCAGGAAGTCCAGCTGATGCGGGTGCTCAAGAATTACGACATGCAGAAAGACAATCTGGACAGGTGAGGCTGACACACAAACTATTAACACAACACAGAATCTTTCATCTACAATCAGCTTCAGATCACTCGAGTTGAACTTTAACTGACTCCCAGGAGGAAGCCCCTCACTCTGTACTTACTTAGAGTTTGCACTGTACATCTGGAAGCCTTCAGAACGTGAGAGGCAGTCAGTGATCAGCTCTCAGAGTTCCACATCCATCTCCTCACACCACATATTTTACCCAACAAATCCCCTCAGTCTTTTCTCCTCTATACTCCCATTTCTCCTTCTCCTCCCTGTTCTCCATCATGAGTGTTTTTATTACCTCCACAGAGACCAAATGAAATCTGCATTCAGGCTTGCATGCTTTATTAGACACTTAAGCCCATTTCAGACCAAAGATTTGCTTTGCAACAAGACCGTTTTAGAAAGATGAAGAGCACAGTTGCAGCCGAAATCAATTGATGTTGACTTACATTCAGTTGTAATAAAACTTTTATCCAAAGAATCAATGAAACCATAAAAGATAAAAACAAAGAAATGTAATGAAAGTTAAAACAAGAAACCATATGCTAAAACAAAAAGTAAAAAGGGAAATAAACATTTGTTTTTCAAATTCAAAACTCAAAATTAAATCATTTTAAAAGTTACAGTGCCGTGTTGTATTTAAAATAGTAATTCAAACATTTTCTCCAATAAGGGAGTTAATACTGTGATAGTTTAGTGTTGTGTTGTAACTAGTTATTATACTCTTTTATATTTATTTTATATTTTGCTTTTATCCAAAAATTAAGCAACATCTTTGCATTAACACTTTTTTTTTCATAGTAATCAAATCGTCTTCCAACTGTTACTTAAAGCCACAAAGGGGCAGTCAGCTCTGTTTTATTTCCTCCTTGGTTTTCTTTAGGTTGTCAGCATAGTTTTGCAAAGCCATACTATGATGCCCCCCCCAATGTAATCTGCCCAAGCTGGAATATAGTAAACTGAGATATTTCTATGTAATTTTAAATTATTGGTGTTTTCTTCTTCTCCTTGAGATACTTGTTAATGTAAATTGGCTTTAACTGGATTTGAAAAACACCTTCTGCATTAGGAAATACATTTGGAATAAACAAAGGTTCAGGAAGAACACTTCACAGCAGTTAGATACTGTGCTAAAGCGTGAAAAACTGCTTAAAAAACCCACTAAAATATTAATGAACTCACTTCTTTTACATATTAGTAGAACATATAAATGTGTATATTACGTGGTGGGATCTTTTATACTAATGAAGGCTTTATAATGATTATTTGCAGAATATTTTAAATTAGTATGACTGTCTCATAAGGAGTAACTAGCAATTTGTAACAACTTGGTCTTCAGGGAATGAGAGTGTCATGTAAGTGGCCCTTGTGGTAACCAAAGTTGCCCAGCCCTGAACCATGGTATGAACCAGGCAATAGGAGTCGTAGTTGCTGTCATTATGTAATGAAAGTGCTTCACAGTCTGAAATCAATGATTAAAGTTCAAGCTGAAGCCACAGCTCAGTTCACTGTTTTGAATTATACGCTGAAGCTGACTGTCTGTGAAATCTCCTCTCTTACAGTCACCCTCTCTCAGTCCACTGCTCCATCAGCTGTCAGTCCTAATGTCAGTGATGACTGAGACTGGACTTAAAGGTTAAGATGAATTTTAGCTGACAGAAAAACAATGCAGCGTCTAAAAACAGTAATTGAGCAGCCATTCCCATGCTCTACCCGTGACACTGACAATCAGCCTCTTGGCCCTGGTATGTTCCAGCTTTGGGCTCTGGTCCTGGTTCTGGATTAAGGACTTTTATTTGTCTGCCATTGCTCAGGCCTGCTGTGTTTACTTACAGTCTGTTCCCTGACTCTGGATCTTTGTCTGGTATTTACTGTTGGCCACTGGCATTTACTTTTACAACAATAACTTTCATTGGTAGGGCTGGGTGATATGGGCCAAAATTCAAACCTCAGTGTTTTTTAGTCGAGTGGCCATCTCAGTAGGTTTTCTGCAAAGGAAAAGAATAGCTGTGAGAATACCAGGACAACAAAAATTACATGATTCCTATGAAAATCAGATTCTGAATATTAATATCTGTTCGATAGCAACCAAAAATAGAAAGAGATGCCCAGTATTGAGCATTTTTTTGTGAGTAAATCTTAAAAATTGCTGCCAAGTTCCTACACCCTGCCAAAACTGTACAAACATATTGAGAACGTTAGTATATATAGTAATATATAACATGGATGGAACTAGCTAAGAGAGTTCATTGGTGATACAATTAAAAACAGCAAGCTTTGTGTGATTAGGAGTAATGTATTTGTTGCTGTGGTGTCAAGCAGGGGTGGTCGATATGGATCTAAAATCAAACCTTGACTGTCCTTACCTGGATGGAAGTACTCAATATTTGATGCACTTTTATGTAAAAACAGCACAGGGTTATCACAGTACCAGAGTTTTAAACTTTATTACCTGATACTATCAAGAATCAAACAATATAATACTTGTTTTGCTCCATGGCAACAAAAACAAGTCCTAGACCCCCAATATTGTTTTTTTTGTTTGTTTTTTTTTACCCTAGGGCCCTACTCTGAACCCAGTGTAGAGTGTATTGGCAGTGCAGATGTCTTTCCTATTTTCTGTCTGAAACATCTTCTATCTAAAAACACCTTTTCCATAAAAAATGTTTTTAGTATTGTTCTTTGCTTCTTTGTTTAATGAAGAAATATTGTCCAGTTCATCAAAATGGCTACTAAAGCAACTAGCATCTATGCCAATCTCTGTATCAGCTGCCATCATTCACAGGCTTGCCCTCACTTTTCACTAACCTCATGCTCCTGGCTCCCATCTCTTAAAGTGTGAGCGCAAATATAATGCAGAATAATATTTGCAAAATTGAGAAAAATCATGAAATCAGCAGAAATGTTTGGGACTTCTATTTATACTGCCATAAGATTAAACACATATCAATAATTATTTGATTTTTGCAAATGATATGAATGCCTAAAAATTAATTATTTTAAATAACCATTCAGATTCTTAATTAATTTCCACTTGAAATTTAAATTAATTGTCTAATGTATAACAAGCACACAACTGTTAGTGGTAGGTAATGTAAACATTTTTTTTCTTACTAGTCTTCCATCTTTTTTAATCAACATAATCTGTATTAATAAGAAATACTTTGACAGGGTGCTGGTTTGGTTGAGTGGGTCGCATATACTAGGGGTGCCAAATTATCGCGTTAATAGCGATTAATTAATTACAGTCATATTTAGCGTGTTATGTTTTTTAATCGCGTTAATCTGATTTTTAATCTGATTTCACTGTTTCTGTATTTTCAGAGGGCAGGGTCTTAAAATACCAGAGCAGCTGGTGATTGGACAATCTGTCCGCTCGTCACACTCTTCACAGACCAATCCATTTCAAGCCACAGTATGACGTAGCAGCTCGACCCTGTTGTTAGCCGCTAGCTCAAACTACGAGTACTTCAGTCCTTAGACTATCATCTCATCTTACATTAAATTATACCACACAGATGTATCATTTGCCACTTATATGTGACATGAATCTCGTCAAAGACAATACCCACCCAGTTCTCCCGGTAAACTTCTGAGGAGGGCGTATTTCATATTGTAGGGTAACCATGACTCCGGCCCGGCATTGTTGGCACAGCATTTCCACATCTCTCTCCGTTTCCCAGCAGTGATCCCCCGGTTGGGAGAAGAGCAAAAACATGATTTCCCGTAAGCAAGCTTGAAGTGACCTTCTTTGCTCCTCTTTTAAAGGAGAAATCGAGTCCATTTCAGATAAAACTGCAGATCTTGCTGTCTTGCCGCTGTTGTTTCAAACATGCAGTCACTTCCTGCTGTTGTCCAATCCGCAGCTCCCGCCTCTGTCCCCTGATTGGACTGTTAAAGTTGGAGAGTTTTTATGCATTGGGCTTCTTGTGCTTGAGTTTTGGGGGGTGGAGAACAATCTTTTGATCTGCCACAATAATCTAATGAATGTCAATTAAAATACCTCAAGTTGAGGGCTTTTAACAGCATTTTTTTAAGTGAGATTAAAAAGTGATTAATTATATTAATTAATTACCAATCATAATTAATTAATCTCTCAATTATTAAATCTCCTGACAGCACTAGCATATACCATATACAGTATGAAGGCTCTTGCCAGCCAGGTTCAATTCCTGCCTGTGATCCACTTACCGCGCACCCCTGATCTCTCCACCTCTTTTTGAGACTATATACTGTCTCACTGCCATCAATAAAGAATAAAGATGCCCAAAACCATCTTTGAAAAAGGAAGAATATTGTCTTTCCTTACTTTTAAACCTAATTTCCCAGCCCTAATTGGTTCTCATTCTGTTTTCATCAGAGGTTTGGACTCCTGTGTTTTCCTTTCAGTGGAATTTGTGGTGTTGTGTTTAATTATTGTGACAAATTACTGCAAAGAAAACAGCCCTGCAGACACAAGCGTTTATGATCTGGCATGATGGAGAGGCTTAAGTTTTCTCTGTGACTGCATTGTCAACACAGGAAATGGATGTTCAAAGACTTTGCCAACTGAAATAGAGCAGTGTATAAAATAAAACAGCTCAGAGGAAACCTCATATCCATAAAGGTTGTTGGAAAGTAGTAACAAGCTTAAAATGGTCCCAAAAGAGGAGAGCGGGGCGATCAGTCATGCTGTGGCAGATTAAGATGGAGATAGATTATGTCCTTGCTGCCTTAGTTGACTTAAAAGGAAACTCTACATCAGTAAGTCGGCATAGATCTCTCTTTATGAAACAATGTGTACTGTAAATATAACTGTTCTCAAGGTGTGGGGAGTGCTTACCCCTTTTAAGGTGAAGATACAGGAAGAAACCTTCTGCCATGTTCGCCATTGACAAATGAAGTTACAGCTCTCTGAACTAATTTATGGGGTTTGATGTAGCCGCTCAGTAATAACCCTAACCCTGACCCCAGTAACCCTAAGCCTAACCAATTACAGGTCATTTCTCCCATCTAAAGAAAAGAAAACACTTGATTGAATTTATTTTTCTATTAATGATTTGTAATCATGATGGATGGTTGGATTGATGGATGGATGGATGGATGGATGGATAAATGAATGAACATGGGACTGACAGATAATGTGGATTAAGGGATAGGTGACTGGATAGATCGATGAGTGGGTGAATGTGTTGATACATAGATTGATGATTGATGGATGGATGGACGGGTACCTTGATTATGGGACTGACAGACAGATTAGCTAGTTAGTGGATTGATGGATGGATGGGCAAATGGGTGGATGGGCATATCATAGTATTGGCAGGTTATTAGTTGGTTGATGGATTAATGGATAAATGAATGAATGGATGGATGAATGAATGGATAGATTAAGGATGGATGGATTGGTGCCTGGATTGGATAATAGATGGATTAATGGATAAAGTGCTGGTTGATGGATGGATAATAACAATAATATTACATTTTATTTAAAAGCGCCTTTCTCAGCACTCAAGGACACTTTACAGAGAATTAAAAACACAATTAAAATCACAATTAAAATAAATATAAACAATAGACACAAGTGATGCAAAGTTAAAATGGATGTGGGAAATTAAAGAGAATATACCATTTTGAATAGATGGATGATGATGGATAAATGGGTGGAGAGGGGGCTTGATAAATGGAAGTTTATGGATGGATGGGTATGTGGGTTGATGGACGATGGATGGATGCATGGATAGTAAAAAAGCACAGTTAATGATGGATGCATGGATAGATAAAAAAGGTGGATGCATACACTGATAATGGAACAGTTAGTGGAGGGATAGATGGATGGATTTAGTTTAATTATTTAGTGCATGACCAAATTCCTTCTAAAAGTAGCCTTTTTTTTACAGTCAGAAAAACTAGTCAATCCAAGATGGGTAACTTTTCAACCTGGAACTGTCCTGTCAAAGTCATCAGTCACATTTTCATGTAGACCCACAGTCACCTGCTTTCAGCACTATTTGGCTTTGGCAGCAGTTCTTCCACAAGAAGTGCTCTTGGCTGTACAACACTAGTTAACGTGCCATTTCATCTCATTATTATACGTAGGCTTCGTGTCTGCACACAAAAAGGCCCTGCAGAGTGATGTTAAATCAGCCAGAAAAAGTCATTATGCAAACTGGACAGGAAAGCCATCTCACGAACTTCAGCAGGGCCACATACCTCATCAGAGACTTCTCACACCCCAGTTGCCACTTTTTCGAGCTGTTACTTTGGCAGGCGCTATGGGTCAGCAAAAAGATGAACAGTCAGTTCATGAATCAGAGTCAGTTTCTTTCCAAAGGTCAAGTCCTCTCTAAACACTCATTAAAAATGGTAAGTCTCTATTACTGCAGCTTTGCTATCTGCTAACACCTGGTAGAATCCTCATGTCTCAGTTCTTATACTTAAACTTTTTCAGCTTACAGTTTGTTTGAAATGTTTTTTTTATTTTTATTGTTTGCTTTTGTGTTTTAGTCTTTGTCAATTACACACAGAGCTTACAATGACTATCAAGGCATATCCTGGTTATGACCTTGATCAGCCCTCAGCTAAAAAGATGTCTTATACCATCTGAGCATGTTATTAAGTCAGTGCTGCTACTGCCTGCATGAGCCGAAAATCATGAAAATAGGAGGATGGACGATTTTACCACTTATCTTGGCGAAGAAAGAGAGGAAAATGGTAAATAGAGAACTACATTTAAATAGTTTCAGCTGATATATTTGTCCACATTTGTAGAATATGCCACAGACAAGATAGATGTGGTTTGATCATGCATCCTGATGTGCCTTTCAGAATAAAAGCATAGTTTGCCATTTCTGTGGGGACCTTCCCTTGGTTTATTTGAAAAGCTATTATTCTGGAGTTTTCAGGGGTCATCTTTTCAACGAATCAAGTCACTTGTGGGTAATTGTTATTTCTAATCTTTCCATTAAAACTCTCTGTTAGGGACATTGTATGAAGAGAGAGAGGGCTGTGGCAGCAGGTAGATAAAGTCAAAACATAGGTCACACATTTGCCTGGTCTGAAAATCATAGCATTAAAAGCCGTAACTGGCATGTGAGTTGCTATCATGGCTTTAGTGTGTTTCAGCCTTAAGAGACAGGAGAAGACGATGACAGATTGCAAACTACTGCAGATATTACATGTATTGTTGTTGCCTCATGTTCAGTGGCAGCTGTTGAGAGACTTTAGGTTACGAAAATTAGGCTATCATTCATCCATACAGCTGTTATTCATCATCCGTCCATTTGCTGCTGTAATCGGTTAAGTAATGTCTTATTATTGCTCTTGCTCTGTGTGTGTTGGCTCTGTCATCTGTGTCTGACAGGCTGGCAGATGGGTGGCTCATTTTCTCGGTAGTCGGGTTTGTAAGGTTGGTATTTATTTAAGTATAAGTACATAAAAAAATAAAAATAAAATGATATACAAACCTTTGAGACTTCCAACACATTTCAAGGTGTTTAGTAGAAGATGGGCTATGGTCAATGTCATGAAGATACTGAATTTAACTGAAAGTTTCTGAAAATAAAATCTTATCTGGTGGATCACAAGCAAAGACAAGAGCTTCAGCCTGCAGCAAAGTAAAACTAATTCTATCTCCAAACCCCTCCTGTGATGAATTACATGTGGCAGAAGCTAATTTAGTTCACCAATATGAAAACAGTTTTCTTTAAGAGGAACTGTCACCATGGTGTATTGTACAGCTGCTGTGCTTTAACCTATAGCAGAAAGGGCGTGCATGCTTTTTATCCCCTTAACAAGAGGCACCTTGTGTTCCTGGCTTTATGGAAACTTCTCTGATTAGAAGTAGAGACCTTCTCTGGTGTGCTCAACCTTATTTGGGTCATATGCAAGCTCCTGGTCATTCAGAACAAAGAGCTTGTGTTGACTATCAGAACGGCGGATTTTTATTCAGTGTATTTTTCCAATCATTCGGAACAGATGCAAAACAAATCTTTAACTGTGATTACTGTACATGTGAGCAGAGTTATTTTAGTCTTCTTTGTTCTTTCTCATTTTTTTTGTGCATTCATTGCTTTGCTGTTTCAGGATTTTCCAGGTTTGTATAAGCCCGCCAGACTAATCTGAAAATACGAATTACCCTGATACTTCTCAATTCATTTTGATTCCCAAGAGCTGACTCATGGATGCAGTTTTCAAGACAGGATTTAGTGACCAAAAGCATCAATAGAAACACATTCAGACTAAGGACTTCTTCCAGCGTTTCCTTGTGGCTCTCATGTCACAAACACATGCCATCTGCAAGATAGTATGATGGTTACCAGTGACCCTAATGCATTGATTGTAGAGCAGCATTCTACTTCCTCATATGTTGAGGGATACATTGATGACTGAGCCACTTGCTACACCTGACTTTTGGTGTATTTAAGTTAAAGTTTTAGGGGTTAGGGGTTGGTTATCACCTGTCAAGGGGCCCTTGTTACCCCGGGCTATCACTGGATTCACACCTAGTCAGGGCGAGAACCTTCTGAGCAGCAGAGATGGGAGCCACTGATGGCTTATCTTCACTGTCATACACAAAACAAGAGTAAACTGCATGAATGTTCATGCTTGAAGATGAATATTCCAATGTACTTTGTAACTGGGACCTTGTGACAAAGTAAATATGGCAGAAAATGTGAGTGATTGACGGTATTTGCTGCTGTAATCGAAATGTCTTTATTCATTCAACTGTATCGGGGCCAGTTCAAAATGGGCAGCGGGCCGCAACTGGCCCCCGGGCCATAGTTTGGACACCCTGTGTTATTTAATCAGTAGTACACCTTTACTAAACTTCTACTACACAGATGACCTGTTGTAATTGCAAAAATCAAATAAAGCATAAATGGAAGTAACATCAGTAAGCGTCTTTATGAAACCTACTGCTGACTTTCTCTATAACAGCAGAAACAGAAAATAGACTACTATTATGACCTGCTACTTTTTGTGAGAGGGGAGAGGCTACAAAATCATTCATCCATACACTCTCATTCGATATCCGTCCATTTTGAATTTGGAGGTTGGAGGTAATATCTATTGTGAGGGGTGCCAGTGGCTGAGTGGGTTACATGAGCACACTTACCATGTATTGAGGATCAAGCTAAAAAAATGTCTTCAAAAAGAAATAGTATATACAGTGCTTAACAATTTATTGGACCACCAACCAATGTAAGGCTTATGCCACAGCTGCCCTAATTAACAGCACTGGTAATTACCAAACTCAATCAAAATCATTTTTATGTTTCTGTGAGGCATGATGCAAGCAAAGCTGTCATGATGCCTCAGATCATTTATGTAACATTTGTGCAAATACCCTGTAAAGTGGTCTTGTGTTTCGCAAACTAAATCTTTACACACTTAGCCCTCTGTTAGGTGAATACAGATCTTGATATAAACCCTCTAAAGCCCACTTCAGTTGGACAAACCTTGACTTAAGTTCTGTACTTCTTGGCATCTGTCCTTAAACCTACATGTTTTAGTTTTTTTTTTCCTATGCTTTCTAAACATCCCAGGGAAAAGTCAGTTTTCATAAGGTAAACTAACTACTGACATTGTAATCATATGACATCTGCTCCAGATCCATGGATGGTTTTTTTAAGACAGAGCTCAGTAACTAAAACCATCAGTGGACATACATCCAAACTAAGAACCTTTACCTCTCTCTTTCATTGACATGTTCTCCAAGTGTTTCCTCATGACTCCTCGTGTCACTCACAAACACATGAAAGTTAACATCTGACTTCAATAAACAGTCCTTCGTCCTGCAGGTTTGAGCCCTTTAGATGTAAAAGATTAACATGCTGTGCTTCTTTCCTCTCCTCCCTGTCACTCATAGATATGTGTTTCTGATGGGGCTCCAGGACCGAAACGAGAAGCTCTTCTACCGAGTGTTGACGTCAGACATCGAGAGGTTCATGCCCATCATTTACACTCCCACTGTGGGCCTGGCCTGCCAGCAGTATGGACTTATATTTAGAAGACCCAGGTAAGAAACACTTGAACTTTAGAAAGTACATTTCCATGTTTGAAATGGAAAAAAGTAATAGCTGTGAAGAGGAAGGCCCAAAGGAAGTGGGTGTTTCTGCTCGTTCTCACCCTGCCAATCCTCCACCGCTCG
>JBAMNC010002510.1:0-23300 GCA_037902135.1 Cetoscarus ocellatus | reverse complement strand
CCTTTACATGTTTAGATGGAAATCTTCTATCTTGGTCAGAAGTGTCACCTGATGTTAGAGTGACATGTCCTTTTTCAGCTGAACCTTCTTGTCTGTTAAAAAAAGAAAGCAGCATATTTAAATTCTGTATTAAGTTTGCACTTTAGAAAAAGCCACCATTATAATCTCCACCCCCTTTTTAACAAGAGCTCTTTCATAAATAAAATAGAAACATAAACTTATTGCTGGGTTATTTTCCCTGAATCCTGAAGACAGCGAGAGAACCTCCCACACAGTCTCGCTTCATACTGACAAGTTTATTCAATCACACGTTTGGGTCATGGGGAAACTTTTAGGTAATGGTGATGACCAAAACGTTGTGTAACTGAACAAACTTGTAAGCATTAGGGAGACAGTGTGAGGACCTTATCTTGTTGTATTCATACAGGTGTGCAGACACGTCTCCACCATCATTCTATAGAAGAATGAATCATCCAACGTAGTTTTGTTCTTCTATGATGGTGCTGAACAGCAACCACTACTGGTACTCAATGGGACATTTTTCTGTAAATCAGTTGTTTTATTTCTTGTGTGCCAACTTTGTGTGGGACTACAGCTGAAAATCTGCAACCTGCTAATTCTGGTACTGTCATCTCTTAATTTGTTCAAAGATCAATGACCCTCAAACAACATAAAACACAAAAATACTATTTAGAGCATCTTATTTGCTTTAAACTTAAAACTGCTTACTTTTAATTACAGTTAAGTACCAGTGTGTAATAAAAACTGATGAAGTCATTCATCCTTGGACAGAAACAAATGGGACACATCAAGAATCATTCAAGTCAACTGCTGACTCTTCAATCCTAATCAAATAGTGAGGCCAGTGAAGAGTCTCAGCTGGAGTCTATGTCTATTTTGTCACTCATGTTGTTTGCAACTCACCAGATATTCTTTCACAAGTCTCTCATGGTCCTTCAGGTAGATGGACAAAGACTTGAGGATGCACGGTTATCTTATGTGTACCCATCCTGTAGAAAAAAAGACCACCTTGTAATTATTTTCCTGCATTTTTTTGTTCACAGTTTGGAAATTAATGAACCCATGGGCCTGGCGTCAAACTGGCCATCTTTCAAATTTGACCCATGGTTTCTTTTTCCATTGTAATACTCTAGTCTCAGGAGTTGAAAAGGCAAAGGGCCCATCATCTATACAATATTTTATGAAGGTCAAAAACAAAATAAAGCATTCTGCTGGTAGAAATGGTTGTTGATTTTTACCAAAAAAATGTTCAGTTTATATTACCCACTGCTTCATCATCTTTGACCAAGCTAATAATTATGATCATCTAATACAAGTGTTTTGCTGAGGTTGACATCTTCATATTCTTGACAATTTTGCTCAACACATGTAAAAAGAATTACTGTAACCTTTAAAATATAAGTTTGAAAATCTCCATCAAACTTGATTGTTGTTTAAAAGAAAGCATTAAAAGCATTTCATAAACAGATCGACCCACAAGAAAGAAGTGAATTAAAGGTTTATCTTCAATCTTCTTTCTTCTTTCTTAATATAAATGACAAAAAATGTGATTAAACAAATAACGTATGGGTAAATTATTTAAAATAGACTTTAATACCATTTTTAACAGATAACTATTAATTCTGATCATTGTTCTTATATTATTTTTTTGACATTTCTTCCCAAATAGCTCATCCTAAATCTGGCACTCCTCATGCAGACTCCTCTTCCTTTAAAAGGATAAGTTCGGTTTTTACAGCTTTCACATAGTTTATAGAATGAAGTAGAACAATATACTCACCCAGATCCAAACAGTGCTTCAGGAGATATTTAGATCCAAAATCGAGCGGCGGACATCCGTATAAATGGTAGCAGACGGGCATGTATAGCTGCTCCTAAAACTGCATTAATCGTCCAAAAACTCATAGTTTTCACCAACATTTCATCATGGTCCGCTCGCGCTACTCCTCCACGACAGTCCGGTGTCACTCCATCCATGTTTTTGTGACTGTGCTGACCTCTGAACTGAAAAGTTTCTTGCCTCCGCGTCCTCCTTTCGATGAGCTCCTCATCTGTATACTCTGGCTCGAAACTGTAAGGACATCCATCATATTCAAAGTTCTCGTCCACAACATCTTCATCCGATAGATATTCGTCCATTTTTGCACATAACTGGAAGAAGAAAGTTATTGTGTAGCCACGCTCGCCGCTGAAACAATGAGCCGTACTGCGCATGCGCGCACACGAAAGAAACTTTTCAGTTCAGAGGTCAGCACAGTCACAAAAACATGGATGGAGTGACACCGGACTGTCGTGGAGGAGTAGCGCGAGCGGACCATGATGAAATGTTGGTGAAACTAATGAGTTTTTGGACGATTAATGCAGTTTAAGGAGCGGCGCTACAGATGCCCGTCTGCTACCATTATACGGATGTCCGCCACTTGATTTTGGATCTAAATATCTCCCGAAGCACTGTTTGGATCAGGAAAGCCTTCTGGGTGAGTATATTGTTCTACTTCATTCTATAAACTATGTGAAAGCTGTAGAAACCGAACTTATCCTTTAAGTTCACTTCACACAGCACCTCCTTCTCTCTCTCTGTGTGTTTGGCAGAAAGCCCTTTTGACAACACTTCTGCTTTTGTAAAGTTTACAGTATTTGTTGAGAGTCAGCCTCGTTACAGACAAGAAAGTTCTTATTGTGTATTGAAACAAAACAGAGCAGGAGTGGAGCACTGCAGTCAGACGCTGCAGGCTTTACGCACGGGGGGTGCACTGAGTATTACGAAGATCATCCGCTGGTTAATCGATCTCAGCCCGGACATATAGATTATTGTTACTGATTTGACAGCAAATATAGCAGGATAAACCACTAAGATAAAGTTTAATTGTGAAAACTGCGTTTTAGACAGTTACATCTGCTCTTTACCGCTTAACCTGTTAGAGCGCAGGTGTGTGTGTGAGAGCGAGAGAGAGAGAGAGAGAGAGAGGAGCTGTTGCAGAAATGATCCAAGCCTTCACTCATTTAACTTCATTTATAAACATTGTCTATTTATTTAACCGTGCACACCTCTAATATGTGAGTGCGGAGGTGAGCAGTAAATTCATGCAGGATTCTCCTCAATATGAGTGGCAGACTTGCATATTTCGTACAGGATTCAGACCCTGACATAACTCATCTCTCATGGCAGGGTTAAAAAGTTAAAACGAATTATGTATCTCTATAATTAAATAAAACTTGTCAAAATATCAGTGGATCAAGCTAGCACTAACTGTGACAAACAGGTCACCAAAATATTAAACTAGACAAAGCTATTTGAACTGAAATCTCTCACAAATGTGCAATTATTAATTTATATTACTCACCCTACTGTATCAAATAAATTCATGCATGAGTATATGAATTACTTACATTGAAATCCGAAGATGACAGACGATTAGACAGCATGGGCAACTGTTTGCTGCAGCCATTCCGTTGTCCCGCTCTCTTCTCTGCATCCGGGTAAGAAAATGCAACATGCACAGTAGCTGTGCATGCTATTAAAGTCATAGGTTGGATGAATCTCATTCTCATTGGACTGACATGTATTGATTTAATTCACTTGACTTTTCTTGAAGGCGTGTTCAACAAGCAAGAACAAATCATTTAATGAACATAAACACAGTGAATTCATTTAAATGAAACATATTTCTACTTTATTGATAAAATGAGTGCCCTTGTTGATTTTTTTGAGTGTAGACAAACACACATAAAGTTGAGAAGTTGAGATTAAGAGGATAATTGAGTTGAATAAAGTTAAATAAGCTGTACAATCATCAACTTTACCTTAATAACTCTGGTGCTTTGTTTAGTTGCATGACGCCACTTTGCTGGCTGCTTAGCTGACTTTTCCCATGTGTTGTCAACATATTGGCTGTGGGGGTCTTTGACTATTTCTGTCCACAGCTGGATAATGTTCAGTCTGAATAAAATATTAGTATTGATTATTAATTCATTTAACCAATACAACAATACTACCAGCACATTTGAAAAGGTTGGTGATAATATTGGCATGTTCTTGAGGCTAGGATATTAAACCTTGTACTCTTTGCTGCTACCTTTATCGCCTTAGAAGAAGATGATGAGCAGAGTCAAGTTAAAGACATTAAAGGTAACTAGAACGTAACTACAACTGGTTAGGAAATATGGCTCCCTTTATATTGTATTGTGTAAGCCATTATTCAACAATGTTTCTTTGACAGCTGCATGCGTAGCTACTTCACTTGTTAACCAATACAACACGATCAGTAAATATTAAATAGTAATATATAGCAAATGCATGACTTGTATTTATCAAATTGGTATCAATTAAATAAGATAAGACCTGAGCATATCAAAAAGACAATATAAGCCATCAAGTAATCTCTCTGATGCCCAAATTAACTTTATCCACCAGCCAAATGTCGGCAATGTTCAAATGCATCACTATTGTCAATGAGTGAAGCAAATTTACCTCCATCTTTCATGTTTTAGTACATTTGGTGGGTAAAAAGAGCTAATTTTGGACTGTTAAACCTTTCCCAGCTTATGTTTCCTCATCTTTGTTGTTAATAATATTACTATTAGCCAAATAAGCATCAAACAGAACTTACCATCTGTTATTTGGAGGCTGTTGAACCTGGTGCTCTGTCGTGTTAGACTGAGTCTGGTGACTACTGGGTTCATTAGCACTGTCATTCATGGAAGTATCCAGTCAATGCTACTGCTAGTGCTAATACCTTGGCTGTTCTTTGAACAAGAGACACAAACTGAGGAAAAGTCTGTAATTTTGCAGCACCTTATTCAGGGGATTGATTTTTTTTTTGACCCTCAGCTCCTCAGCACCACCCTTTAGTTTATGCTCCATTTTAGTTAGCCTTCCTCCATCTAGCATACTCAGGTCCATAAGCTGTGCAGATGATTATGGACTGGAATAAGATGATTGGTAATCATAACAGGCAGTGACAGTACCTTAGAACAGGTATGGCCTATTAAAATGGACCAGCCCAGCCCCTCCTCTCCTCTTTTGACATTTCCCAGTGGATCCTGGCCACTTCACCTTGAGCCATGTCTCTTATTGGTGGTGAGTCCTGATGACAGGTTCAGTTAGATACAGTCATTACCACAACCTCTTCCTCCACTGACCTGCAGCTATCCTGCTCAGCATCAGCCCTTTACACCTCTCTATGTAGAGCCTGTGCTCCTGTTTGTTGCTCTGCAGCTCTTCTGATAGGTTAACTTTCTGTGGCATGAACTGAAATGAACTTTTGATTGTTTTAACACTGGCCAATAATTTTCTTTTCTCTATTTACTTGGTACTTTCAGGTAAAAAGCCAGTCAAGAGTGCGAAGCAAGAAGACTGCCCGAGAAGATGTGGTCAAAAACTTGCCTCCAAACCTGAGTGCAGGCAATGCCAGCAGGCAGAAGACCCTGTGCTGTCACAACGAACTGAACAAAATATAAGAGACTTCGTGAGAAACCGAATAACCACAAACAAGAGGCAGGCTCAGAGGAAACTTTAAACATGTACATGTTGGCGTTTACTTAAATTTCCAGCCCACTAAGTTATGGTTAACTTGTTTCATAGAGCTAATGCTGCGTTCCATTAACCTCCGAACTGAGAAGAGGGAAGTGGGAATGACGTCATCTCAGAGTTATCGGTGTTCCAGTTACAAAGTTGGAAAAAACGTGCCGATCTACCAGGCTATTGTTAGCTGTTGTGTTAGCCGTTGTTAGCACGCCCTGCATTGTAGTTCACAAATACCACATGAAGAATTTAAATAACACTATAGCAGCATTTCCATAAATAAAAGTTGAATAATACTATGTGTACGGCTGATTTAGTGCGACAAACACTCGTCAGAAGTGCAAATAAATGGAATATAACAGGAGCTTAATAACTGTTTACACTGGGGGCAGCCATCTTTGATTGTCAACTCGGGGGTGGTGAGGATCCCCCAAGTACCCAGTAGGAAATTCTGACCTCGGGGGCGTTCCAGTTGAAATTTCCTTCTCGGAACTGGAAATCCCAACTTCCAAGTACAACTAAAACGCACCATAGGCTCAGCAGGTTCTTATTAAACACAGCCATGGTGTCACTTTTTTAAAGGACCACTCCAACATTTTTGTTGTTTCATGTCTTACCTCAGTCCCCAGTCCATGACAAGCAGGTAAACACGATTTTTTTGACTGTGTCCAGTAACCAGGAAGAGACGGACAGAGATCACTGACCACTAGCTTAGCTTAGCTCAAACACTGGGAGTATATGGGTACACTGTAGATTGCCTCTGCCTATTGTCATTAGATAACTGTAAACGGTTCTTTGTTCTGTTTTTTTGACCGTGTGATGTCAAGTTATCTATTTTACATTAAGATTAGCATTTTATGCATTTTTTTGGTTTGCATGCAAACCTTGTTAAACCTGCTGACAAGCATTTCTGCCATGGTTTGTGCATACGCCATGTGGCCTAATTTTTTAAGTATTTCTTTAAGAATTGTATAAAATGCTAATCTTTATCCAAAAATAGATAACATAACATCACGCGGTCAATAAAAAAACTGAACAAAGGACCGATTACAGTTATCTAATGACAGTAGGCAGTGGCAGTCTACAGTGTACCCATATACTCCCAGTGTTTGAGCTAAGCCAAGCTAGCGGTCAGTGATCTCTGTCCGTCTCTTCCTGGTTGCTGGACGCACAGTCAAAAGAATGGTGTCTACCTGCTTGTCATGGACTGGGGACTGAGGTAAGACATGAAAACAACAAAAATGATGGCGTGTTCCTTTAAAGAAGTGACACCATGGCTGTGTTTAATAAGAACCTGCTGAGGTTATGGTGCGTTTTAGTTGTACTCGGAAGTTGGGATTTCTGAGTTCCGAGAAGGAAATTTCAACTGGAACGCCCCCGAGGTCAGAATTTATTTAAAAAATACTTAAAAGTATGTGGTATCTGAACTGTCTGCTGCACCTGAAGAATAAAATCAGTGTTCAAGTTCCCAAAAACAGGTGATTTTTTGTTTTATTTTCAGTACTTTACCAAAAACATACTAACTGAAATTGTTGTTTGCCCTTACAAACCTATCACCTATGAATACAGAACACTAGAACATAGAAAATATTAACAGTTTTGAAAAAAATGGACACCTTACATCAAGGAGGTGTTTTTTGTTGAAAAAATAAGTCAGTGTCTGTTTGAAGGTTGCACGCTTGAGAGTTAAAGGGTGATATTCTTAAAGATCACTTTCTTGCATCCTTTTTGCAGTCAGATCTTTGGATTGTCACTTGGAGGTACTGAAAAATTGAAATCATTCACTTTTTGAGGTCCTAACAATGCTGATGATGTCTGGAAAGGCTGAATACTATGTTGTGTTTGTGCATTAGTCTCAAAGGAGGAGCTGAAGGGGTGAAATCCTCCTCTGTTGAAGTCTAAATACTGTTTTATGGTTTTGTCCACTTAATGTATAGTGATGTCTGGTGGGAGTGTGTATTTATGCTAATTTATGTTAAATAGGGTTGTGGTGGGCGTCACTTTCTTGTCCCTTTAAAGTCACCATAAACCTGTTATGGTCAGTGTAAACCACAATCCAAAAGTTGGGTTAAACCACCACCCAGTCAGGTGTGATATCTCAGGCCCTGAAGCTTCTTTCTGCAAGCTGAAGTGTGCTAAATTTTTTTCAATTTTTTTGCAGTGTTTTAGCCTTACACCCATGGCTCTAAGACCTTGGGAAAGGTGTGTCAGTGTAAACCACCAACATACCCGTTTTTGGATTTTGTCGGTCTATGCACTGTAAACCAGTATACGTGTGTGTGTGTGTGTGTGTGTGTGTGTGTGTGGTTGTGCATACAGCGCAGGAATGTCCACAATGTGACAGCATAACCACAAACACCTGAAGACCCCCCTGAGCCAAAACATTCACTCCCAAGTCATTATTATGAAGCACAAATACATGCAGTGTTACATGAAGTTAATTCAATTTTATCACCAGTAAAACAAGCCCTGTATCACCAGATCCAGAACAGTTCCAGGATCCAGACCAAACTCAGCACATACATGGAGGTTTTTATCCCGTATGAACACACGTTTTGGGAACATCACTTAATATTTTGAATGTCTTCAATGGGATTTCACATTATAAAGTTCAATGGTGTTTTGTGACGTCAATCTGGATGGGATCCAGATGAAATTTACCTTGATGATAGAGACATGGACTCCATATTATCCTGAGAAACTGGAAGTGAATCCATTAAAAAATGGCTGAGATATGTTTTTTTTAAATTCCACCAAATGTTAACTTATGGGATTCTTTGAAATTGTGGAATTTGTTTGCATCCAGACAAATATAACACAATCAAATATCACCACCAAAATCTAATCATTTCTTTTTTTTCAATATTATTTTTTATTAACGGATTTGTGGTAACAAGAAGGAAAACAATCATATCCCCTACCCCATTCTCAACCCCACCCCCCACACACAAAAAAACAAAACAAAAAAAACAAAAAAACAAAAAAAAACAACAACACAGTCACCAATACGTACACACACACATCTGACTGATGAGGAGGGGTACTGACAAAAAAAGAGGAATTCATCATGACTCTTGACAAAGGGCACAGAAAATATACAATCTAATAACTTCTAAGTTGGGCAATTACAAACATCTCCTGAAAATGTTAACAAAATCTGTCTAGTTGTTTTTGCGTAATCTTGCTAACAAACAAACAAACAGACAAACACACGCTGGCAGAAAACATAACCTCCTTGGTGAAGTTAATAAGCATTACTTGAGTGTGACTGCAATGCTTCATCCCACTGCAAAACCAAATAAAACAGAAGATGCATGAAGCAGATTTACGGTCCATCCTAGTTTGTATATGTTTGTAAAGCATGTAGCCTGGGCCTCTTAACTCAGGTTAGTAAGTTAGTTTAGGATTTTATTTCATTCTGTCATTAAATAAAACATTCAATACAAACAAAAGAAATCTCAAACGTGAATGAAAAGGAGCAGAAAGAAGAAAAATCTTAGTCTGCCCCTTTCTCACAAGATATTAATTAACTAAACACGTAATACAAATAAACAAGAGCTGCAGGCCAACATGCCTTTTCACATTTCATTATTTTTTAATTATCAAAAACAACCAACAAAACAAACAAACAAACAAAAATGACCACATGTTAATTCACATTTTGCCACAAAACAAACATAGCAAGATTTAGATTAACACCTTTCCCTGTATTTACTCAACATACTGACTTTGATACCTTTCTTAAAGACAAAATTCGATTTGCGTCTTTAGTTTCTTTGGTCAGATTGTTCCGTAAACTGATTCCTCTCACTGTAACACAGCGCTGCTTCAGTTTAGTTCTGAATCTTGTTTTTTTAATATTTCAAATCCTTTTTAATCATAGCGACTTTTCTCTTTCTGTCCTCATATCTCAGTACAATCAGGAGTTTATTTACCCAAAATCAAAGAGTTAACCTTACACTATATTTCAACTCCCCTTGGAGAATTTATGCTTCAGTTTGAGTAAACATACAGTCGCAAATCAAACATTTTCTCATTTCAGTCCAAAAAACATTTACAACAAACTCAGACTTTAGTAGAGACAGATGGTAGGACTGACAAACAGATGGCAATATCACTTCCCCACAGGTTCATCCTCTTACAGTGGGCAGAAGTAACCCACTTAAAAACGGTTGATTTAGACGTTTCCTCTAATGGTCTCATTTGTTAATGCTATCTTTATCAGACTGACGGCGCCTTAATGATGTTTACAAGCAGCTCAAGGAACAACTTTTTGCTTTTTTGAAGTATGATAACAGTTTTGTTCCTTCTGCTCCCACATACAGAAGCACGCAGATACTCCTTCACCTCTGACCTTAATGACCCCTTCCTTGACCCCTCACAGCAGCTCTTACGGGCACATTCAGCCTGAGGATCCAGAGGCCAGTGTTGTAACTACAATGTCAAGCCCTCTTCCTCAAGTGAAGTGGGACGTAGTGCAGACATGAGCATGGCATGACATGAAGAAGTGGCTGTGTCAGGAAATAAGAAATCACTGGCTGCCATGTTATAATTACCACCTCTGCATTCCACTCTGACAACACTGAGAATGAATATTCTACTTTCATTTGAAATCTTGTATTATAATTATGGATCAAGCTTTTCTTCAAACATTTTTACAGTCAAATGTCAACACATCATATTTAGAGCAGTGAAAATGATTTAGTTAAACATGCTTCAAACAATCAATCAGTCAAGTTTTACTGGTCTAGAGCCAGTATATACATATATACATATTTAAAAAAAATATGGATGTATCCATCCAGGCAGAGACAAAGAGACTGAAAATAAGAAGTTATGATCCTCATCACATTTGTCTCTGCTGAATATAAATTCAGTCAGTCTTTATTTGTATAGCACCATGTTTGTCTTTAAGCCCCTTGAGATGTGGCATCTCATTTTCAAGAGGGTCCTCATATCTGTATGGTTGTAAAGATAGTTACTATGGATGTATAATCAATACAACCATGGATAGAGAGATAAATCTAATATTAACAATAATTTCTAAAATGAATATAATCTGGAGAGGATTGATGAGAGATGCAGCATCCTGAAGGTGAAAGGTGAATAACTTTTACACATTCAAACTGTCAAAATTTTAAAATATTCAAAAATATTCAATATAACAATCAATCAATCTTTATTTGTATAGTGCCAATTCATAACAAATGTTATCTCAAGACACTTAACAATAAAGCATGCTGAGGCCATACTCTTTATTTTATAGATACAAATATATGCAAATATACATATATACATATATAAAATACACATATACACATACATATATCCAAAACCCATGAATCCATGATGGGTTGAATGCTTTGAACATCTAGCCTTAAATAAATGTTTTTGGACTGTTTTTACTGCTGTTCGTTTGTGAGCCATTCTGAAATTAAAAAGACTCGACTCGTTCGCGACCGTCACATCTCTCGGGAAAGCCACCGTGGAAGTAGGTCAACAAAACAAAGCCTCTCTTTAGGAGTAGAAGAAGTTAATATGAAGATAATAAAAGATAACGTAACATAAAGGGGTAAAAAAAACGAGTCACAGCAGACACACAAGACCGTTTATAGTTGCTGAAGAGTTTATCTGTTTACTGTAGGCAGAGGCAGGCTAGCGCACTACCCATGTACTCCTAGTATTTGAGCTAAGCTTAGCTAACTAGCGGTGGGTGAGCTCTGCCAGTCTCTTCCTTGTTACTTCACACAATCAAAAGACTGGCGTCTATCTGCTTGTCATGGACTTGGGAGTGAGGCAGGACACGAAAAGAAAACAAATGTTGGAGTGTTCCTTTAAGACTTTACAGCTTTGAAGCCATGTTTCCTCAGGAGTGACTGTAGACCTGGATTTATCACCAACAATCTTCACACATTCCTATTTTCACTTCCAGTACATGTGATTTTCAGCAGGTCTGACATATTACAGACGTCACCGACAGGCCGGTGCTCTTGATGTGTTTTTCCCATGACATTACACCATGTCTGTGTCATTTACAGCTTGACAAATCTCACACATTCACAGATTTCCTCAAAGATTAATATATTTCTTGTCAGCATTGCTGCCGATGCAAAGGAAAGTCGGCCATTTTCCCCTCAGCCTCTGAAATTCTATTCATCATAACTCACATTAAGAAGGGAGCTAAAGACAGTTTTTGAACCGCAGCCTCACCACACGATGTGGGCAGAAGAAGGCCCACTTTCTCTCACTGCCGGCTGTGTATTTATGCTCCATGCTAGTGCGTGGAGAATGAGATTGTGGGTCTGCTTCTCATTATAACGTCTGTATGTTGAACCGACAAAAGCCAGGCAGTGCCACTCTCCTCTCTGCAGATATGGCTGGAATGTGTGTGCTGTGTGTGTGTGTGTGTGTCTGTGTGTGAGTGTGTACTCCCACGAGTGCTCTTCCAGTTGTGGTTGTTCGTGTTCAACTAAATCCTGTCCGCCCATTTGTCTTTCTCTGCCTCCCTCCCATCGCCCTCTCCATCTCTGTCTCTCAGCCATTTTCTGTTAAATGAATGATGGCTGCATGCCTGACCTCACATCTGACTAATGTGTGTGTGTGTGTGTGTGTGTGTGTGTGTGTGTGTGAGTTGGTGTGCTGCAGCTTAGGGTTGTGTGGGTACCTAAATGTTGCTTTAAAGGGAAAATGCTGTTCATGCGCAATAAGATACTTGGTGTGTGAATAAAAATAAAAACAGACTTTAGCAGATGCTAAACTGACTTTTAGGGATGGCAGTCTGACTTCAGGACATCGTTAATGACTGATGAAGGTTTTTCCGAACAAATTTAAAATACTAGAAAAGCACTCAGAGAGCAGACTTCCGCTGGCTTTTCCACAACCCCTGTCAAAGATACAATTCTGGATCACTAGATCACTAGATCCAGGATCACTAGATTCAATATAGTGCCAGGATCCAGACCAAACTCAGCACATACATGGAGGCTGTTATCCTGTATGAACTCAACAAGTATTGGGAACATCTTTTAATATTTTCATTTTATACGAATTACTGAATGTCATCAATGGGATTTCCCATTATAAAGCGCAATGCTTTTTTGTGACATCAATCTGGATCCGATCCAGATGAAATTTACCATGATGATAGAGACATGGACCCCAAATTATCCTGTAAAATTTGGAGTGAATTCATAAAAAATGGCAGATATGATTGTTTTTTAAATTCCACTCAGTGTTAACTTGTGGGAATTTTTTTGCATCTGGACACATATACGTATCACCACCAAGATCTAATCATTTCTAATTTGGGCCATTACCAACAACTCCTCAAAATTTCAGCAAAATCTGTCCAGTAGTTTTCTCGTACAATCTTGCTAACAGACAAACAAACAAACGCCATCCAGGCAGAGACAACGGGACTAAAATCTCATTTGTCTCTGCTAAACATAGATTTAGTCAATCAATCTTTATTTGAATAGCGACATATTTCTCTTTGTTGAATATAAACTTATTAAAGAGAAGCCCCTTGAGATGTGGCATCTCATTTTCAACAATTAATAGCAATAATGAATTTAATCTGTAGAGGAATGATGTTGATTAACATAGCAGCATCTTCCAAACTGCTTTACTGACTGACTCTTTAAAGTCTGTGAGAAAGGTGTTTGCTGTTGTGGAAGACGACATGACACCTTTGTGTAGTGTTGTGTGTTAAAGATGGAGACAGAAACAAAGCAGACAAACACCATCACTCTCATCTGATGTGTTTATTCAGGTGGAGACGTGCTCAGAGTCAGACAGGTGCTGTGACTGACAGCCTCTGTCTCAGTCTGAGCCGGCTGGCCTCGGGGCTCATGGTCGTATCTACCTGCTTGTGTTTGTAATGCACTGTGATACCTTGTAAACCCAAGAGAACGCCATCCGCGGTCGGTGTTTTTGTGTGTGTGGGTGAGAGTGTTTCTGTCTAATCATGGGGTAATATAATCAGTCGGGCCTGTCATGGCCTATTAGGGCCCTGCAGCCATCATTGTTGTCAGAGGTCTGCCTTATACACCAAAAATACATCATCAGCAGTACACCAGGGCTGAAAGATGTCTGAGAATATGACACTGCAGTATTTTTTCCACCTGTGAGATATTTTTACTTTGTTTAAATCCCACCACGCATCAACGGATTGGGATTGACTGGAAACCAGTTCAGGGTCCATCTCTTAACACCAGAGAAAGGCTTCAGCCAAACCTCAAAAGGGATGTGTGGTATATAGTGATTTTAACTTTTATTAGTCCTGCTCATGGAAAAGTCTTTAAAGGACATTTTGTGGAAACTTGAGAGAGTTTGGACATATCAGGATGGCTACCACAGTTTATTCAGCTTGTGCATGTGATGCCTTCATTTTAAAGCTGTTTCCAATCCATGGATTTTGTATGTTATGAATATTAAACCTGCTTTTTTACCTCTTTTGAAATCTAAAACAGTCGCTCATAAGTCTTTGATACATAACCCTTAAAGCCTGTTGTATCATATTTGTTACCTTTATGATACCTCTATCTAATCAATATGAATAACAAATTACTAAAAGAAAAAAAAACATCTGAATACAATCAGATAAATGATAAAAATGTCCTCAAGTGTATTATCAGTTGCCAAAAACACGTAATGTATTAAATGAAATACTAAAAAACATATATGTTAAATTTTATGGAAATTTTGATTGTTTTGGATTTCAGTAGAAAGTGAAATAAACATTTCAGTTCCAAAAAATTAGAATTTTCTGGCTTTAACTTTTGTTTTACAGACTTTTAAGAGATAAAATCCTGTCTACAGAGGGACTAAAAGGTTTGAAAATGGTCTCTGAGACGACACACGAAAACACTGAAAACACTGTAGTATATATGCCAGGCCTGTAAGTGGCGCTGTAATGCTGCTGCAGACACCAAAACCAGAGAAGACATGGAGCTTACATCATGAGAAAGGTGAACAAACTCTGCTGTTCTCCGTGTCCTCTTGTTGCTCACAGTGGTCGTTGAGGAGCAGAATATTTTGCTGCTGAAGCCAAAACAAGCTCAGGAGCTTCTGCAGCGCGAACACAACATCGTGTCCTAACATTGTTTCTATTGTTGGGGTTCATGCATGCGGTGTTAGGGAGAGGTGGACGTATGACGTCACCGTGTCTGAGACTATCTGTATTCGTCGTTCACGCAGAAACTCAAGACCGGTGTTTTTTAAAGACTATTTTTTGGGCATTTTGTGCTTTAATTGATAGGAGAGAGAGAAAGAGAGAGAGACAGTGGAAAGGCTTGTGAAGCAGAGCAAGAGAGAGAAAGGGGAGGCCACAGGCTGGATATGAACCCGGGCTGGCAGAAGCATGTATATGGGTCGTACCTGGTTGCAAACCAAACCAGCACCTCCACAAGGCTGGTGTTTTCAAATTTATCCACTCTGGGACCCGTTATCCAAAATATGCATTTTTAGGCATCCAAAACGCTGTATCCATGGTGACGAAATGAACAGCTATACAAGTAAAAAGTTATGTGCAGATAAGCCTGAATTCATCTCCATGTAGACGGCCCCTAAGTATGATCAGGTTCTTTTGATGCTGCCACACTTTTAAAAGCAAAACAGAGGGAATTTTGGTCTTCAGTTATGCTAATGTAAACTTTTCATTCTTATACGGTCTTGGTCTTGACTCAGTCTCGCCCTGCCTTAGCCTTGGTCTTGAATTCGACATGCGACACAGAAGACAATTTTTCAGAACTTGACTCATTTTACAAATGTGGAAGACCACAGCGAGAGGACAGTTCTGGCTGATTTTTTGCTCAAGCATAATTCTCTTAGCAAATAGAGCAGATGATTCAGTCAGACTGTTGGACCACTCACAACCTCACAGGAATCCACAGAGTACCAACAGTCAAAATACTGAAGCAAAATTTACTGTTGGCACACATTTTGTTAAAGAAATTAATCATATCTTACATTAAATTGATTAAACAAACAAAAAAAGCGAAAAATCAACAGATTTTTCCTGCTGGGCCACCTGGCAGGAAATAGCACTGATACATGCTGACCATCAACATCCTCATCTATACATTACACATCAAAAACAAACAGACGAACTGAAAAGGAAAAGAAAACAAGAAAACTTTTTGTTGAGATTTTGGCTTAATTAAGGTAAAACTGTGTTAATATTTGCCATCATGTAAAAAGTTTAAAAAGTAGAACATAAGAATAAGACTTTACTGTCAAATGGAAACACATTGAACGCAGATAGGTTGAATGTTGATCATTGATAGAAAGAAAGTTTTTGGTCTGTGGGACAAAACTGGAGTGCCTGGAGGGAATCCACGTATGCACAGGAAGAACATGCAAACCCCACACAGAAGGGCCCTGACCGCCCCGGGAATCAAACCTGCAACCTTCTTGCTGTGAGGCACATGCACAACCTGCTGTTGCTGTGCCGCCCACTATTAGAGATGAGAATAAAAAAACAATTCCAGTTGAGAATTGATAACAACTAGCTCAAGGAATTGATATTATTAGTCTTTATGCTTAGCAATTCCCTTATCAATTCTTTAATCAATCAATCAATCAATCAATCAATCAATCTTTATTTGTATAGCACCAATTAATAACAAGTGTTATCTCAAGACACTTTACAACAGAGCACAAAGCTCTTCATATTATGGATGCACATATATGCATATAAAATACACATATACATATATATACAAATATATACATCCAACACCCAACATGAATCCATATAGCCAATCATGAATCCCTCCATCATGGTGGCAAGAAAAAACCTTCTGTTAAGCAGCAGGAAATCTTGAATGTGGACCCCAGTCTCATGATGAACAGCAAATCCACACGATGCTGTGTTGGGTGTGTGGGCAAAGGGAGGGAGGTAAGTGGAGACAAGTGGACTAAAGTAAGAACTAAAGTTAGTGACAGATCAATGGACCAATCATAGACCTGTCGTCATCAAATTTGTTTCTGCTGGAAACAAATTTATTAGAGTTTAGCCTCTTGAGATGCTACAACTTGTTTTCAGGAGGGTCTTCATGTCTGTGTGGTTGTGGTGATAATTTTATAGAAGTATAATCAATAAAAGTCTTACTGAAAATAAGAATTTATGGTAGTGACGAACTCATGGGTGCCCAGACCACAAGTGCATACCTACCATATTTGTCTCCGTTAAGTATAAATGTATTAATGGTAGACCTCTTGAGATGTGACACCTCATTCTCAGGAGGGATCTCATGTCCATGTGGAGATCCCTCCCTAGAGATAGTTACTATAGATGTATCAACCATGGATAGAAAGATCATGCTAATATCTACATTAACAGCTATAATGATTATGAACTGGAATGAGATGGCCAAATATGTGTTATGTCTGTAATTGTAGTTATTGAGGCTTCGTGACTCCACAGCAGCAGGCAGTCTCCACCAAGGATCCCAGACCACCTACAAGACCAGAGCCAGAGACGAGTGCAGGAGCAAATAGAAAGGGGCAGAGGCAGATATGGAGAGAGAGTGTGAGAGAGAGAGGGATAGAGCCCAATGTGCCAGATCCCCCCGGCAGTCTAAGCCTATTGCATCTTAACTATATGTCTAAACTATGGACTATGAGCTGGTCCCTAACTGAAAGCTTTATCAAAGAGGAATGTTTTAAGTCTAGCCTTAAAGGTAGAGAGGGTGTCTGCCTCCTGAACCGTGGTCGGTAAATGGTTCCAGAGAAGAGGAGCCTGATAACTGAAGGCTCTACCTCCCATACTACTTCTAGAGACTGATGGAACCACGAGCAGGCCAGCATTTTGGGAGCGTAATGTTCTAGAGGGGTTGTACGGCACTACAAGCTCTTTGAGATAAACTGGTGCCTGTCCACTGAGAGCTTTGTAGGTGAGAAGAAGAATCTTGAATTCTATTCTGTATTTAATGGGAAGCCAATGCAGAGAGGCTAATACCGGAGTAATGTGGTCTCTTCTCCTAGTTCTAGTCAGTACACGAGCTGCAGCATTTTGAACCAGCTGAAGCGTCTTAAGCGACTTACTGGGACAGCCTGAAAGAAGAGAATTACAATAGTCCAGTCTAGAGGTAACAAAAGCATGGACTAGCTTTTCGGCATCATTCTGGGACAGGATAGGCCTAATTTTAGCGATGTTACGAAGATGAAAAAAGGCTGTTCTTGAAATTTGCTTTATGTGAGAGTTAAGGATAAATCCTGATCAAATAGAACCCCAAGATTTCTAACAGTTGTGCTTGGCGTCAGGCTAATGCCATCTAGGGCAGTTAAATCATTAGAAAAGGTTTCTCTAAGGTGTCGAGGGCCCAGCACAATGATCTCTGTCTTGTCTGAGTTAAGGACACCTCACAGGTTTTTGGTGGCATTGTCAATCAATCAATCAATCAATCAATCTTTATTTGTATAGCGCCAATTCATAACAAGTGTTATCTCAATACACTTTGCAATAGAGCACAAAGCTCTTCATATTATGGATACACATATATGCATAGATACATATATACATATAAAAATACACATATACATATATATACAAATATATACATCCAACACCCAACATGAATCCATATAGCCAATCATGAATCCCTCCATCATGGCGGCAGGAAACCACCAAAAACATGTGAGGTCAACTCTTCTCCATCCACAACGGAATCAGTAAGAAAACTGATAAAGAATCAGATTAAGCAGAATCAATAATGGCATTGGTATCCATAAAATCTTAGTGATTCCCATCCCTGATTTTTATGTTTATGGTTTGTCATGATCAATAAACAAGTTAATTCATATCAGCTTTACCCAAGTTCCCAAAACTTCTATTAAAATAAAAATAAATGAAGAATGTCCATGGCTAAATTCAGGAATTACAGTGACGTTAGCAGATGAGGGCATTTTGAACGTCCCCACTGAGACACCAGCTCTCGCTTGCATTTAAAATTTATTTATTGTGCAACTACACGGAGAGGAACCTCCTCAAAACTTCAGCCATTTTGGTGGTGAAAGATATATGAGACTTTTTATTATAGAAGCTCCAACAAAACAAATGTTTTTCTCACTGAATTAATGAGAACAGTGCAAACGATTCAGCTCAGCCGAGACAATCATCGAGCTTCACTGAAAACCTCTCATTACTTCTACTTATCTCTCGGGTGGTGTCTTTAAAAATGTTGTTTCGCTGCAGACAATAAGCACAAAACAAAAATTAAGAGGACCACGTCACCAATGGACTGTATCTGTGGAGACGATGCTGAGCTCCTGTGGGAAAAGTATGTTCAGATAAGCACAGGCGGGGGTTGTTGGTAGGAGTGGGTGAGAGTTCAGGAGTACAACCAAGGCTCATCGAGGTTTCTCTGTAATCTGGATGACGGCTTCCCCGGCTCGACACTGAAACATCCCCCCACCACCCACCCCTCCTCCTCGGCCCCAGCCAGAGAAGGGCCGTGTCAGTGTGCTGTGGGTGGGTAAGTCAGTATGTGGGTGGTGCTGTGCTTGATTCACACAACAAACTCATGTGGCTTTCTACTCTCTCCCTCGCCGAACTGCATGTCGATGTTTATGTTTGTTTGTTTGTTTCTGGCATCATACTAGCTGACAACAACGAAGTGTGTGTTTATTTCCAGGCTAAAGCTCTCAGTTGATGGAGGGAGGCTTTTTCTGTTTACCTTAAGGATTGCTGAAAAAGATGAGGTGAAACAGATAGTTTGACCTACTTGAGTGTTCGACTCACCTTGTGTGCAGAGCTGGCAGGAGGCCTATTTGCCGGGGTTTCACAAAACAGCTATCACTTTACAAAACCAAAAGTCGATTTTGGCTTTACAAAACCAGTCAAAGCCTAGTTATTACTTTACAGAACCCATGCAAACCTAGTTTTGGCTTTACAAAAGCAGTTAAAACCCAATTATCACTTTACAAAACCTGTGAACACTCAATTATCACTTTACAAAACCTGTGAACACTCAATTATCACTTTAACAAAGCAGTGAAAACCTAGTTATCACTTTACAAAAAACATTGAAAACCTGGTTTTGGCTTTTCAAACCAGTAAAAAGCCAGTTATCAGACTACAGAACCAATGCAAACCAAATTTTGGATTTACAAAACCAGTGAAAACCAGGTTTGGCTTCACAAAACCAATGCAAAGTCAGTTTATCACTTTACAAAACCAGTGAAAACCTGGTTATAGCTTTTCAAAACCAATGAAAACACACTTTTGTCTTGACAAAACCAGTGAAAAGGTGGTTTTAGCTTCACGAAACCAGTGAATACCCAGTTATTCACTTTACAGAAACAGTGAAAAGTCAGTTTTGGCTTTACAAAAAGCAGTGACAACCCAATTATCATTTTACAAAAACATATGAAAACCTATTTTTGTCTTTGCAAAACCAGTGAAAACCCAGTTATTCCTTTACAAAACCAATGAAAACTCATTTTTGTCTTTACAAAACCAGTGAAAACCTATTTTTGTTTTTACAAAAGCAGTGGCAACCCAATTATCACTTTACAAAACCAATGAAAACCCATTTTTGTCTTTTCAAAAGCAGTGTAAACCCGGTTATCACCTTACAAAACCAGTGAAAACTGTCCATATTTTGGCCAAACTCCCGTACAATTGTCAGATAAAGATGGAAATGGCCATAGCCACTCTTTGAACATTGCAGCAGTTGCCAAATAAACAAAAACTCAATAATGAAAAAGTTCCTAAGCTAATCACCAAAAGATGAACTGCCAAGAGAACTTAAATATGAAGTTAAAGTCATTTAAAATTCAACATTGTATTCAGAGCCATGCAAATGTTTAATTAATCAGTCTAAAAGTTTGGGATGACTGGCTCATACAGGTTTTAGATCATTGAACATTCCAGCTGACAAAGAGAAAGTCAAACGGAGGACTCACAGATGAGTCACACTTTCTTTGTCCAGTTTATGGACAGGGCTATAAATCAGCAGAGCAGCGAGGGCGTCGAGTGGCTGTGTTGATGTGCACTCTGTGGCTGTTTGAAGAGCATCTGTTTGTGAGTCTGCAGCCTGCTTTGTTTCAAGAATCTCATTTTTGATTTGATGATATAAATAGATGATCAGTTAATGTTTCTTTCTCCACATTGCTATCGTTAATCTTGCTCCTCCATGCTGTAGCTCTTTCTTTTAATGTAGGGCAGAGCAGAAAAGGGTTGTATCACCATTTTTTTTTCAGTATCAAAATATCAATTTTATTTGTAAGGGAGAGATACAGTATGCACCGACAAACTGAAAATAGCCACCCAATGCATGTATCATAGTGTTTGTATTAAAGGCTTATTTACAAATTACCAACCAAAACTTAAATTACATAACCTGACAAACCAGATGGACCATTCAGTATATTTCACTAGTCCATCTGGAAAGAGCCCATAGAAAGTGTTTGGGGAGGGCAGAACCTTTCAAAAGCATTTCCATCAGGTGATTGGCTGATTGTTCCATCAATCACATTCATATGGACCAATAAGATCATGAAGTAGGAGGACACTACTGTCACGGTGTCAAATACAAAATCTAAGCCACTTTGTAGAACAAACTCTTGCCCAAACCGTTCAGAAATGGATCAAAAATATCCTTAACTATAGTTTGTAGTGTTGGTATTTGTTTTTCATTTAATACAGAACATGTGTGTGGATGTGGAGGTCTACCATGAAAAGCAGGAACCTACTATTTTAGTGCTTTTAAACAATTTTACTGAACAAATTTGGGCAATTTTTATGATTTAGCTGTGCCCTTTTGTGTTTTTTAGATCTGTTTTAGTGATTATTATACATTTTTAATTGAATGGTTAGCATGCAGACTTGGAAATATCCAAATCAGTGTTCATTTTGACAGCACTTTTAAATTTAGTTTTAGCTTTAATCTTTTGCCTAAAATATCTCTTAATTTTAGTCATAATTTAGTCATCCAAATTGTTTTAATTTTAGGCTAGTTTCAGTCTACGAAATCTACTGTAAATTTAGTCGACTAAAATATGAAGTGTGAAGTGTAAGGCATTTTATAAGTTTTGTCGACGAAAAGTCAGTTAATTTAATTTTAGTTTTTGTCCTTGTGCACTTGTTTTTATTAGTTACTGTCTAGTTTTCATCAGGGGAAAAAAGGTCGTTGACCAAAACTATGATGGAAATGATTAGTCAACAAAAGTAACACTGACCCAAATGAGTGGTCTTACTTTAGAAACAGTATAAGATTGATTTTTTTCCAATAAGGGACTTGGACTAAGTGACAGACGGAGCAGTGACATTGTGTCACACACACACACACACCTGTCTGCTGCAAGCTGAATAGGGGAGAGACAGAAAGCCGCAGTCTGAAGTCACTAGAAATATGCATGGAAATCAATGCATAGAAAAAAAAATCATTTGGACTATTTAAAGTATGTTTAGTCAGACTGAGGATCTGATCTGCATCACCGCCCCCCCTCTGCAGTTTCACTCTCGATTCCACTCTCACAGGTGATCCTTGCATGGAGAGCTGGGCCGAGGGCTTGTTTATGGTTTTGTAAAATCTGCTAAGAAACATCCGCTGTAGCTAATGTAAGAACATGATTACCTCTGCCTCCACCACTGACTGTGTTTTCTCAGGCTCTCAGTCTGTCACACATTTGAGCAGATTGTGCAAATGAACATTTCATCATTCTGTAGGTGTGAACAAATCCAAATCAGTTCCACAAAACTGAGGTACTGCTTCTTTTAAGGACTTAATCTGAGGTTTCTGTTTCATTTTGAGCACGACTCCTGCTTCACTATGAGGCCATGAGTGGAGCATAGAACTACAGGGGACAGGAAAAGCCCCATATTTCACCCTGCTTTAGTAGATCGCAGAAAAATTGTACTTCTTCACAATCTAAGCTTGTTTTATTGCACACCCCGATTGAAATGCTTGATTTTCACATAAGGTAGAAAAGTTGCTCCTCCAAGCTGCACTCTTTCTGTTTTGTGCAGTCACAGCTGAAATTCAGTGTGTGCCCTTATGTACAGCACACAACCACTCAGTGATGTTTACAATAAGTGTGCAGGGAAAACTGTTGTTTGAAGGGCATCTTTTTGTTATTAAATCCCAACAATTAAAGCATCCCCTACAAAGTTGTTACTGAAATAATTTCATAGTTATGCCTACATCTGTTTTTACAAGCCAAAACCAGAGGATATTTAAGCAGAAAAAGCCAGTGTCCATTGTATTTGAGGCAAACTCAGAGATGGAAAACATGCCAACTTTAACAGAAATAGATAAAATATCTAATTTGCTGCATGTGGCTGGCAGCTGGATGGATAAGAGGGACTGATGTCACTTATATATAGGGATGCAACTGACAACTATTTCTATTGTGAACTAGTCATCAACTATTGGGTCGATCAGTCGACCAGTCAGGTGCTTTTTTTTTTTTGGCCCCTACAATTACCCTATAGGGTCTTATTACCTTGTGATGCAAGTATTATATTATATAAAAAATGATGCAAAATAAAAAGAATAATTATTGTTATTTCTGTCATTATTATTAAGTAAGATGACTTACTCCACTGAATCATCCACTCCAGAAAACAATTTAATGTCCGTGCATTTCACTTAGAACATGAAGTGATCTAACAACTATCCATTATTATTGTAATCAACGTGGGTGTGTGTGAAGGAATAAATCAGTCAAAACAGGTTCAGGGTCTTTCTCATAACTTTTAGTGAGCTTCAACACCTAGTACAGTCAGCTCATTCCCCCTCTGTCTCCC
>JBAMNC010002509.1:0-23342 GCA_037902135.1 Cetoscarus ocellatus | reverse complement strand
AGATACACAGGCAGACATACACAGAGACAGGCAGACAGATACACAGGCAGACATACACAGAGACACAGGCAGACAGATACACAGGCAGACATACACAGAGCCAGGCAGACAGATACACAGGAAGACAGAGACACAGACAGACACAGAATCAGACAGACTGACACACTCAAAGCACTTGGGACTTGTGTGTGGCACATTTGGCACATGCCTCGTTTTGGCCTGTTTTTTGAATTTGTTAGAAATAAATAAAACATGAGTAACATGAATTGACATGAGTGGTATTTATTGAAGTCCTCCAACATGATTACAACTATTTTGTGTTTAGTATATTTAACATGAGTGATTTTAGTAAATGGAACAAAATGGTGTTTCATACACTCAAAAAAATCATTTGTTGGGTGAACATAATAAAATTATGGTAAGAATTTCCACCTACTTAAAATGCTTTCATTTAGCGAGATACAATTGTGTTGAACCTACAATTAGTTTGTTCAACACAAATGTATCTCGCTAAATAAAAGCATTTTAATTAGGTGTATATTCTTTCCATAATTTTATTATGTTCACCCAACAAATGATTTTTTTGAGTGTACATTCTACATTATTAAATTAAACACAATTATGATTAATAAATTCAATGTAATGTTTAATAATTTCAACTTAATGATGTTTAGTAAATTTAACGTAACAATATTTAGTTAATTTAACCTGTTTAATAAATTCAGTGAAGTAATGTTTAGTAAATTAAATGTAACGATATTTAGTAAATTCAACATGTTTAATAAATTCAATGTAATGATGTTTAGTAAATTAAATGTAACAATATTTAGTAAATTCAACGTGTTTAATAAATTCAATGTAATGATGTTTAGTAAATTAAATGTAACGATATTTAGTAAATTCAACGTGTTTAATAAATTCAATGTAATGATGTTTAGTAAATTAAATGTAACGATATTTAGTAAATTCAACGTGTTTAATAAATTCAACTTAACTGTATGATGTAGCACTTAATTAAGACGGTTTGCTGAAATTTAGTCATGCAGTATTTTTCAAATTTAAATAAAATAGTTTTGTGGGACCGGTTGACGTTATCTTATTATTTAAATCCAATGTTCTGTTTCTTTGAGTGCATGACCTGTGACTGAGACCAAGCTTTCTGACACTGGGCAGCACATTTGGCTCCATATATGTATATATATATGTATATGTATATATATATATATATATATATATATATATATATATATATATATATATAGATAGATAGATAGATAGATAGATAAGTGGATAATATGTATGTGTTTGTATGTATATATGTTTATATTTATATATATATATTTTTATATATACATATAAACATATATACACATATATATAAATATATATATATATATATATATATATAGATGCCAATGTAACACTTATTGTAAGGATAATAATGATAACTAGAAAAATTGCATTTCCTTGCAGCAAATGCGTTGAAATGCTGAGTCTGAATGCTGGAACTGTGAAATTAAATGGCTGAACGCAATGCAAACAAAGCTGAAAATGTGAAAATGTTACATGAAATAGTTGGAAGCAGTAAAGTACAGCTGCAAATGTGTGAAATGTTTAATAAAAATGGTTACAGTTGTGAAAGAAAGCTGAAAATGAATAAATGTGAAAGGAAATTGCAGAAAGCTGTATAAATGTTTGTCCACCATGAAGAAGTTGTAAACTATGATTAAAAGAGTAAAATCTGTTAGTACTAAAATGACAAAGACTGTAATCAGTAGCAGAAGTGTGAAATATGTTAACAAATTTGCATTGTGAAGACAGGAAAAGGAAAAGGAAAAGTAGTATGGAAGTGAAAGGTTGAATCACTGACAACATGTGACATCCAGACTGAGAGGACAGCAGCCAGATGCATACAGCAAGGAGCTGTAGTGATCAGCAGTCTGTGTTGGACACACAGTTGAAAAGTACAACTGCCTTCACCAGAATTTGAACCCGGGCCTCTGGAGGAAGAGTCAGCAACTTTGCTGCTATAAATATATATATGTTGAATGTTATGGAAATTGTGATTTTGTTGGATTTCAGTAGACAGTGAAATAAACATTTCAGCTCCAAAAAAAAAAAGAATGTTCTGGCTGTTATTTGTGCATTCAGGCTTTAAAGGGTTAAATTATGAAGTGCAATTGAATATGCAGAATTAACCTAGATGAAATTTTCCTTTTGTAACTGAAAAATGTTTTGGCATCAATCTGTAGGCTACAAGTCCACAACACTAAGAACTATCCAGTATAAAAGCATCTGACTTGAAAATTAATGTAAACAGAGGTGATTTTCATTGGAGGACAATAAGGAGTGGACATTAACGGTCAGAATGTCATTAGAAACTGGATCTGTTCAAGTTAACATCTAAGTCAAAGTTGTCACTACTTCATTTTTAAATCAACAAATCTATACTAGAACATCACACTCAAAGTAATAATAGGCTACATAAATGAATTTTTAAATCTGGACAGGAATATCTGAGTAGAGAAATGTAAAACAGTGTAATATTTGTGTGTAGTCTGGTTTATTCTAGTGGGTATAATCTGACATACTCTGATGATGTTTGTCCTCTTAGGGCCTCCATACACTGAAGACATTTTTACCACAATTTGAGCAGATTAATACACCGTCCACTGAAAACAGCTCTGAGACCCACAGTGGGCCTCCACCTACAGGTTGGGAACCGCTCCACTGGTAGACTGTATTTGAAGCTTGATCCTTCAAAGATTGTTCTGATATCATGGAGAATAAGTGATGGAGGATCACTCAGGGTGAATTTATTATTTAGAAAACAGTGAGTTAGTGAAAACAAGAGCTGGACTGATGAAGAATGTAGAGTTTTGATGAATGAAAGGCTGACTCGTCAGTTTTTGAAGTCTTTGTGTTCACTTGACATGAGCTGTCAAGACACCGTGTGAATGGTAAAATCACACAGAGTGACTGATGGTCCCTCACTGTCCCTGCGATGTGCGTCTATCTGCGTCTTTATGCCCACCGGCAGACGGAGGAGCGCACACACACACACACTGAGAGAAAGTGAAAGTCACACAAGCATGCTGCTATACGTATCCTTGCACATTTTGTAGTGGTTATATGGTATTTCAGGGCGTTTTCTAGTGGGTATATGGCGTATACCTGCGTATCCAGCCAGAGTCTGGCGGACTGTAGAGCAGACTCCGCGCAGAATGTCCGCGGGCGTCAGAGCTGTCAGAGTCGAGCGCACTGCCGCGGAGTATTTTCTTGTGAAATGAATGTGAAAGCCTACATTTCCCACTAACCTTGCGTATTGTTTTCCATTTCTCTGTCATGACGCTGTAGACTGATGACTAGGAAGAGGAGCTGCTCTGCCTGCTGACTTTGCAAAACACTAACATGAAGAGGCGGAGGCAGTGTGACATTTAATGTGGGTCGATGATAAAGCTGGGGACTTCCGGGTATACGACCTAATGCTGTGCCAAAACCATGATAGCTATCAAAAAAAGGACTGCACCATGAGCATCACAAGAATCAGCTGAACGATTGATATAAGCTTCGTGTCTGTACTGTAGAAAATGTTGACATGAGAGGAGTTTAAAAACGGCCTTCAAAGTGAAGCTGTCGGCGTACATCAGCCTACATTTCCCACAATCCTTTGTGCATGTCTGTGTTATTACACTGTACAGTGAGGATGGGGGCCAGCTGGCTTTGCAAAGCAGTAACACAAAGAAGCGGAGCTGTTGTCACGTTTAATGTCGATGTGAAAATACATGGTGAGCAGTGTTTTGTGTGACAGCATTGCGTGGAGCGGACTCAGCGCTGTCGTATGGCGTCGTCGTACATCCGCCTACATTTCCCAGAATCCCTTTCGCATGTCTGTGTCATGACGCTATACACTGAGAAGATGAGGAGATGGAGGTGATGTTACGCCAATGAAATGTGTGGGCCTCACAAGCAATGCGTGACAGCTGGCAGGCGTGAATTTTTGAGGGCTAACATGTCAAAGACTGTAATGAGTAGCATGTCTTTACGTATGTTCTGAAATATGCATGATAGTATAAAATAATCTATACCAGGAATCGAACCCCAGTCTCCATATAATAAGACAACTTTGCTAACCGCTCAGCCAACAGCTCAAATAGTTCACAATGACACACCCGCCGATACAGCAGCAGACTATGTAATGATGCTGTAAGCTTGTACAGAGCGGTGAAGTTAAGCTGGGTACTTCCGGGTATACAGGCTAATGCTGTGCCAAAGCTGTAATAACTAACAAAAAAAGGACTGCACCGTGAGCATCCCAAGAATCTCCTAAAAAGATTGATATAAGTTTCATGTCTGTACTGTAGAAAATGTTGACCAGAGAGCAGTTTAAAAACGGCCTTCAAAGTGAAGCGATCAGCTCTCTGGGGAAGAAAATTTCAATGGGACCAGACAGAGGACATTGCAGGATACCCGTGGCTCTGAAGCTCACTGAGACAAAATGATGTCAATGTTGAGGTTGAAACGAATTTCAACTGAAAGAGGAGAAGTGTAGCTTTATTTTGATGTATAAATCCTATCTTTTGAGTAAAGTTTGAGGCTTTTATTGCAGTTTTTCGGCTATAAATTTTGGAATCTTTAGACAAAGCTCACGCCCAAACAGGTCATGTGACATGCTCTAATAACAGAGAAATCCTCCAAACTTAGTGTTGCTTAAACAGTGATATCTCAAAAACTGTACAAGAAAGCAAAAAGCTGAACACATGTAAAAATAGTTGAGAGATCAGTGAATCTGTCAAAGCAAGAATGAAGTCTGTAGGTGGAAGTATGCCGAAGCTGTACAGCCTGAAAGTTGAAGCACTTTTCAGCAGAACTGCATAAATCTCCCATTCATTTCAATGGGAAAATATCTGCAGAAAATGATTTATACTGTAAAAACTGTAACAGTTACACGTGTGAAAAATACAAGCGCAATTCTCCTGAACATGCTGCAATACTCAATTTTTTCTGTGAAAATCTGTGCAAATTTGAAGGCTGTGAAAAGGTCCAAATAGTTGAGGGAAGAAGAAGAAGAAGAAGAAAAAGAAAGTCGGATAACAATATGTTGAAATGCTGACTCAGCATTTCAACATAAAAAGCAGAATAATAAAGTCCTAGAAGAACAATAAGTTGAAATGTTTAACATTTCAACTTAATAATGAAAATAGTAATAACAACAACAGTAACAACATTGTTATTATTTTTATTAATAATGACAGTTATAATAGTAGTTATAATAATAGTAATAATAACAATAATAGTAAATCTTTTAAAATTTGCATTTAATTTTATTTAATCTATATCATCATCCCTGTAGTATCTGTTAGTTGTTGGTGGGGTGTATTATGTATAATATATTTTGCTTTTTAACAATGACAGATGATTTGGCCTATTAATAAATGTATAAATTAATTATTGTATATTTTAAAAAGAAACCATTTGATTTTTTTTTTTATTCCTTTCTCTCACACACACATACCCATACACACAATCATGACCCTTCTGTACACACCAATACCAAAAGACTTCCTTCATATACTGTAATTGTTTTTGTCTGCTGTGAGTATATTCAATGTCACTATTTCAAGCACAGGAAAATGTACGTGTGCCCACACACACAAATCATCTCATCTAACCTGTTGACATGAGTATTAAACTTTGAGTAAGTTTTTTCCTCAGTTGGGTTGGAATAAAACTAAAACACGTGATCTGCCTTCAACATGGTGCTGGTTATTGTAACCTTAGGCTGCACAAAATACAGGATGTGTTGACTCCAGTTGACTCTGGTGCTAGCCAAGAGTGAAGACACCCATCCACTATGGCTGCGACACTGGATTACACTCCAACACGTAATGAGACGTCTATGTATATTATGTCTATGGGCCAGCACCCTGGGGTGCTCTGGTACTGCTGATCACTGTGTCAGACGTGGTGTCTTTAAGCCTGACGTACAGCGGCCTGTCCGTGAGGTAGCTGGAGATCCAGGTGACCAGGCAGGGTCCACTCGCTTCCTGTTCAGTCTGTCCTGAAGCACAAGGAGCTGGATGGTGTTGTAGGCATTTGGCTAGACCCATAACCTGTCACTGCTCAGATCTTGGCTGTAAACAGCTGCATATACACTGCCTGGACAAAAAAAAGTTGCCACCTAGATTTAACTGAGCAAATAGGTACGTTAAGTTATTTAACCCCAGCTGATGCAATGAGTAGCTTCTCATTTTTTAAACAACCATGTTGAAAGACACATCCTGTGTTTATGGGAGAGATGTTAGTCTGTTTAAGAAGGGTCAAATACCTGGGTGTTCATCTAAGTAATAAACTGGACTGGACTCAAATCACCTGCCACAGCAGCTGGCAGGAAGAGGCTGGACAAACTGATAAAGAAGGCCAGCTCTGTTCTGGGATGCCCTCTGGAACCTGTGGAGGAGGTGATGGAGAGGAGGACTACAGTCAAGCTGTCCTCCATGATGGACAAAGACTCCCACCCCCTCCAACACACACTCACTGCACTAAGGAGCTCTGTGAGTGACAGGATGCTCCACCTGAAGTGCGTGACGGAGAGGTATCACAGGCCCTTCCTTCCTGCAGCTGTCAGACTCTACAACAAAAACCTCTCCAGTGTGCAATAATCCATATTTATAGTTATAATATCTTAAATTTTCCACTTGTAAAATGTCAAACATGTAAATAACCACTGTAAATATAACTTTTACAATATACAATATATTTTTTATTTTTATTTTATTTTTTCATTTGTAATGTTCTCTCTTATATTTCTTCTTGTATACTGTAGCTGCTGTAAATTTGGAATTTCCCCCTTTTGGACTAATAAAGGAATATCTAATAAAGGAATATCTAAATCATTGGCATGTATCAAGCAGGGAAAACATCTAAGGAGACTGCAGAAACTACTAAAATTGGTCTTAGAGGAAGAAATGTGGTCGTAAAAAAGACCTGAATGATCTTGAAGAAAACCACTCATCAGTAAAGCTAACCAGAAAAAAAGGCTTCAGTTTGCTAGGGAGCATAAAGATTGGACTCTGGAGGACTGGAAGAAGGTCATGTGGTCTGATGAGTCCAGATTTACCTGTTCCAGAGTGATGGGAGCATCAGGGTAAGAAGAGAGGCAGGTGAAGTGATGCACCCATCATGCCTAGTGCCTACTGTCCAAGCCTGTGGGGGCAGTGCTATGATCTGGGGCTGCTGCAGTTGGTCAGGTCTAGGTTCAGCAACATTATGGCCCAAAGAATGAGGTCAGCTGACTACCTGAATATACTGAATGACCAGGTTATTCCATCAATGGATTTTTTCTTCCCTAATGGCACGGGCATATTCCAAGATGACAATGCCAGAATTCATGGGGCTCAAATTGTGACAGAGTGGTTCAGGGAGCATGAGACATCATTTTCACACACGGTTTGGCCACCACAGAGTCCAGACCTTAACCCCATTGAGAATCTTTGGGATGTGCTGGAGAAGGCTTTGTGCAGTGGTCAGACTCTCCCATCATCAATACAAGATCTTGGTGAAAAATTAAGGCAACACTGGATGGAAATAAATCTTGTGACATTGCAGAAGCTTATCGAATCAATGCCTCAGCAAATGCCTGCTGTAATCAAAGCTAAAGACAGTCCATCAAAATATTAGAGTGTGTGACCTTTTTTTATTGGTGGCAACTTTTTTTCTGGCCAGGCAGTGTATGTATGTACATAAATATATATGTATATATATATATATATATATATATATATATACATATATCCGTGTGTGTGTGTGTGTCTGTGTTCTTTTATTTTTTGTTTTGTTTTTACTTCTTTTATTGTTACTGTTCCCTTGAACCAGACTAGTAATTATTATTATTGTTGCTGATATTTTTATCATTTTTGTGATCATGCAAGCCTTGTTACTACCATTTCCCTTAACCACCATTAAAATCATCTCTGTGATAACAATGCAACTGTGAATATCACCAATCATATTCTTAGATAGCACACATGACCACAAATGTTGTTTTTCACATGTTGTTTGTCTTTCTGGTCTTTCTGTCCCACTGTACTGTCTCATTGCATAATAATACAAAGTATTTCAGCACGAAAGCAGGTATTTTTAATGTGTGACAGCATCCTGTATCATAACTACATCTCTGTCGTTTGTACCAAACCAGACCGTGGGAAAGTCGGGTAAAACTTCGGGGTGTTATGATTATTATGTTGAGCATGACGCACCTTCCTCAGCTGATAGGTCAGCTCCAATAGGCAGCGTCAGTCAATGAGGCCCTTCTTCTCATCACCCTGTACACCGCAGACTTCTGCTACAACTCTGAGCTGTGTCACATCCAGAAGTTCGTCAATGACACAGCCATCGTTGGATGCATCAGGGACGGCAAAGAGGAGGAGTACAGGAGCCTAGTGAGGGACTTTGCTGTCTGGTGCCACACAAACCATCTACAGCTCAACACCTCAAAGACAAAGGAGCTGGTCATCGACTCTGGGAAGTCCAGACCAAGACCACAACCAGTTCTGACTGGGGGAGCTGAGGTGGAGGCTGTGGACTCCTTTAAGTACCTTGGCCTGTGGCTGGACAGCAAACTGGACTGGACGATCCACACCGACCACCTGAACAGGAAGGGACAGAGCAGGCTGTACTTCCTGAGGAGGCTGCAGTCTTTAACATCTGTGGGAAACTCCTGTGGATGTTTCACCAGTCTGTGGTAGCCAGTGTCCTCTTCTACCCTGTGGTGTGCTGGGGGGGGGCAGCACAACCAAGAAGAACACATCTGGGCTGGAGAAACTGATCAGGTGTGCCGGCTCTGTGGTCGGCATGAAGCTGGACTCGCTGGTGACGAAGGCAGAGAAGAGGACACTTGACAAACTGCTGGACATCATGGACGATGCCAGTCACCCTCTGCACACCGTCATCAGCAACCAGAGGAGGCTGTTCAGCCCCAGACTGCTCCTTCAAGGTCAGGACCAACAGACTGAGAAACTGCTTTGACCCTCAGGCCATCAGACTGAACAACTCCTCACTGGGGGAGCAGTAGTCATATATGTTTATTCATATTTATATTTATATTTATATTTATATTTGTTTGGATCTGTCTTTTTATATGTCTTTTAAATCTACTGAACAGCTACTGGATCCCAGTTTGCCTGAGGAAGGTTTTCCTAAGTCATGAATAAAGTCCTATCTGATCCAATCAAATCTAATCTAGACATGGTGTACGCCAATCTCTCGCTACCTGTGAAAACAGCAATGGTGGCACTGAACACAGAAACTGTGGCAGGAGGGGTGGGGTACTCAGGTTGAGGGAGGCTTATGCAAATAAAATGCTTGTTACGTAACAGAATATCCACAGACTCAACAGCTTGCCAAATACCATGAGTTAACATCCATCAAGCCCGCTAAATACATCTTTTGTTGTCTACTCTCTCATGTTGTGGTTATAGCTAGGTAACAGGAGTGATTTTTGCATAACATTTCCCCTTTGAAAAGTGAAAAAGGAATTTTGTATGGCTCTGTTTGCCCTGGCCACCAAGCGTGATATTTCTGGTAGCACATCATGAGTCTATCAAAACCAGTGGACTAGAGTGCCCTGTGACCCTCTTTAAATGGTGACATACCAAATCAGCCATAATGTCTTGAGTCAGGCTGTCTTTGTGTAAGGTAGGGGCCAGGACATTTTTGAGAAAAATCAGCCTTTTATTTTTACACCATGCTCACAACTGTTCACAAACCCCCCAAATCCTGGCATACTGTGTGTGCTCACTTACCCTGAAATCTGACTTTTGATTCTCCTGAACAGCTGAAAGCCCTGAGCACACTAAACAAGGATTAACCGAGTCACATCTGTACTCATACTTCGTTTTGTCTTTAAACTGTGGCCCAAAGGGAGTGGCATGTCAAAGTTCATTTACTGAATGAGGAAATACTCCGTTAATTTTCATTGTTACGCTGATGATACTCAGCTGTATGTATCGATGAAGCCAGGTGAGACAAATCAGTTATCTAAACTAGACGCGTGTCTAAAGGACATTAGGACATGGATGGCCCAAAATTTTCTTCTTCCTAACTCAGACAAGACAGAGATCATTGTGCTGGGCCCTCGACACCTTAGAGAAATCTTTTCTAATGATTTAAGTGCCCTAGATGGCATTAGCCTGACGCCAAGCACAACTGTTAGAAATCTTGGGGTTCTATTTGATCAGGATCTATCCTTTAACTGTCACATAAAGCAAATTTCAAAAACAGCCTTTTTTCATCTTCGTAACATCGCTAAAATTAGGCCTATCCTGTCCCAGAGCGATGCTGAAAAGCTTGTCCATGCTTTTGTTACCTCTAGACTGGACTACTGTAATTCTCTTCTTTCAGGCTGTCCCAGTAAGTTGCTTAAGACACTTCAGCTGGTCCAAAATGCTGCAGCACGTGTGCTGACTAGAACTAGGAGAAGAGACCACATTACTCCAGTATTAGCCTCTCTGCACTGGCTTCCCATTAAATATAGAATAGAATTCAAGATTCTTCTTCTCACCTATAAAGCTCTCAGTGGACAGGCACCAGTTTACCTCAAAGAGCTTGTAGTGCCGTACAACCCCTCTAGAACATTACGCTCCCAAAATGCTGGCCTGCTCGTGGTTCCATCAGTCTCTAGAAGTAGTATGGGAGGTAGAGCCTTCAGTTATCAGGCTCCTCTTCTCTGGAACCATTTACCGACCACGGTTCGGGAGGCAGACACCCTCTCTACCTTTAAGGCTAGATTTAAAACATTCCTCTTTGATAAAGCTTTCAGTTAGGGACCAGCTCATAGTCCATAGTTTAGACACATAGTTAAGATGCAATAGGCTTAGACTGCCGGGGGGATCTGGCACATTGGGCTCTATCCCTCTCTCTCTCACACTCTCTCTCCATATCTGCCTCTGCCCCTTTCTGTTTGCCCCTGTACTCGTCTCTGGCTCTTATCTTTTAGGTTGCCTGGGATCCTTGGTGGAGACTGCCTGCTGCTGTGGAGTCACGAAGCCTCAATAACTACAATTACAGACATAACACATATTTGGCCATCTCACTCCAGTTCATAATCATTATAGCTGTTAATGTTGATATTAGCATGATCTTTCTATCCATGGTTGATACATCTATAGTAACTATCTTTAGCTCCACATGGACATGAGATCCCTCCTGAAAATGAGGTGTCACATCTCAAGAGGTCTACCATTAATACATTTATACTTAACGGTGACAAATATGGTAGGGATGCACTTGTGGTCTGGGCACCCATGAGTTCATCACTACCATAAATTCTTACTTCCAGTAAGACTTTTATTGATTATACTTCTATAAATTTTTCACCACAACCACACAGACATGAGGACCCTCCTCTAATAAATTTGTTTGCAGCAGAAACAAATTTGACGACGACAGGTCTATGATTGGTCCATTGATCTGTCACTAGCTTTAGTTCTTACTTTAGTCCACTTGTCTCCACCTACCTCCCTCCCTTTGCCCACACACCCAACACAGCATCGTGTGGATTTGCTGTTCATCATGAGACTGGGGTCCACATTCAAGATTTCCTGCTGCTTAACAGAAGGTTTTTTCTTGCCGCCATGATGGAGGGATTCATGATTGGCTATATGGATTCATGTTGGGTGTTGGATGTATATATTTGTATATATATGTATATGTGTATTTTTATATGTATATATGTATCTATGCATATATGTGTATCCATAATATGAAGAGCTTTGTGCTCTATTGTAAAGTGTCTTGAGATAACACTTGTTATGAATTGGCGCTATACAAATAAAGATTGATTGATTGATTGATTAAAGATTGAATGGAGTGATAAACAGCGCCCTCTGCTTTGAGGAGAACACCCAAACACAGAAATACAGCAACCCAACACATTCAACAAAACAAAAACCGAATCTCTCATGTCCTAAAACATCAACACATCATTCCCATACACTTACTGCAACTACACAATGTAAATATTAACGTAACAGACAGTGACTACAGTGATAAAAGCTGTATTCAAAAAGTTATCTACAGTAACAGGCAGAGGCCTTCAAATTAGGACAGGAGGACATGAGCTGAAATTCATTCAGTCTAACTGTGGTCTTGTAGTTTGTGACCCTCTGAAATTTAAAGTCTTTTTAAAAGTTCAGTCTGAGACTTCAAACTCTGAGACTTACAGATAATTGATCTTCAGATCTGAGAGAATGCACACTACAATCTTAGAAAGTGTTAACAAAGTTTTGCTAAAGTCTTCTTTTGTAATGAAGGAATAAAACTTTACCTCCGGGGATCAAGGCTTTGATGCCCATCTTTGCCAGGAGCTTTGCCATCTTTGCTCATCTCTGTTGTTGTGAAATGAATTAAACTAAAGCTTACACTGTAGTTTTAATGTGTTAACTCCTCCTGAAGGGTTGGTCTACCACCTTCATATCAGTGTGATTCACTCTCAGAGTTTCACTGCTGCTTCAGGAGACTTCAGGGAAACTTCTGTGTCCTTCAGACCAGTGAGAATGGATTCTTGTAGAGCTTTACCTGGTAAGTGAAACTTTTTAAAGAAATAATCTCAGGCACTTTGAAGGTGGAGGAACACAAACATTTGACCTTGTGGGAGATGTATATAAAATATGAGATCATTACCTCTCAGTTTATGGGAGATGCATAAATGATAATTGTCTAAACCTACTTTTAATAATATTTGATGTTTTGCATGAATTGGCTTCAAAAGTCCCTTTATTAGAGTAACAACAAGGTTTATTCAGTTGAACTGGATTTTAGCTGATTCTAGTCCTCTGGAATAAGCTTGTTTTTCATTTTCTGCATGGTAATTTTTATGTATTAAAGAGTTTATATTTAACAACAGTTTTTGACTGAGGCATGAGGGCACTGAAGAGGCCCGAAGAAAATAAAATTAGGCTTCACTTTTCCTTATTTTATCGTCTACACAAATGAGAATGTTGCAGAGGGACTACAGCACAGATTTTTAAAAAATGAGAAAGGGATCAGTATTATGACACCATTTGTTGCTCTTCATACCTTCAAACAGCCATCAAAAGTGATTACACATCTGCTGTGACAGCAGAAAAACTAAATGCACACGACAGCTGCAACACAAAATATAATTAGGGTGACACGGTGGCACAGCAAGTGGTGCACGTGCCTCACAGCAAGAAGGGGTTCAATCCCCGAGTCAGGCAGGGCCTTTCTGTGTGTGTGAAGTTTGCATGTTCTCCCCGTGCACGTGCAGGTTCTCTCCGGGCACTCCAGCTTCTTCCCACAGACCAAAAACATGCTCATTAGGTTGATTGGTGACTCTAAATTGCCCTTCGGTATGAGTATGAGCGTGAATGGTTGTCTGTGTCTCTATGTGGCCCTGTGATTGACTGACAATGAATGTACAGAAAATGAATGAATGAATGTATATATATTTTTGTATGTGTGTGTGTGTGTGTATGTGTGTGTTGAAAAGTACCATTTAATCTCAAATAATGCCAGTTCCACATATACATTGCTGGTACCCACTAACACAGTCATGTCATACTCAGACCTTACTAATGTTATCAAAAACAATAAAAATATTTAGACACAGAGAGGCTCCTAATCAGTGACCTTAAAAACTAAAAAATGTATATGTACACCATCATCATTATAGAGCTTCTTTTTTATACTAAAACTTGGGAAATATAGCATGCCGAATAACATTTTAAGAAGGATTTTTTAGATTTTTTTCACATTTGCTCTCTCCCTATGGCCACACTCCTACTGCTACTTGACATGACAAGAGGGGCACTGTCTTCAGTCCAAAATCCCCACCTTAAATGTTTTATAGAAGCCCATCAAATGAGGTTATTGAGAATCTAAGACACTGGCCTGTTTTCCTTAACTTTTCTGCTCTCCTTCACCTTTTGGTTCTCCTTATGTTCTCTGTCCTCCTTATCTTCTTTGTTTTCCTTAACTCATCTGTTCTACTTATCTTCTCTGTTCTCCTTACCTTCTCTACTCTAATTAACTTCTGTTCTCTTCTTATCCTCTCTGTTCTCCTTAAGTTTTCTGTCCTCCTTAACTTTTTTCTTCTCCTTGTCTTCTCTGTTCTCCTTATCATCTCTGCTCTTCTTAACCTCTCGGTCCTCCTTATTTTCTCTGTTTTCTGTATCTTCTTTATTCTCCTTAAATTCTCTGCCTTCCTTAACTTCTCTGTTCTCGCTATCTTCTCTGTTTTTTTAGTGTCTCTGCTCTCCTTATCTTCTCTACTGTCCTTAACTTGTCTGCTTTTCTTAACTTCTCTGTTCTTTTTATCTTCTCTAATCTAATTATCATCTCTGTTCTCCTTAACATTTCTGTTATCCTAAATTTGTCCTCCTTAACTCGTCAGTACTCCATAACTCGTCTGTCCCTTATCTTCTCTCTTTTCCATAACTTCTCTGTTCTCCTTATCTTTTCTTCTTTCCTTATCTTCTCTACTCTAATTAACTTCTCTTCTCTCCATAACTGTTCTCTGTTCTTCTTATCTCTCTTGCTTTTCATAATGTCTTTAGTCTCCTTATCTTCTCTGTTGTTCTTTTCTTCTCTGCTCTCGTCATTTTCTCTATTCTTCTTCTCTTGTCTTTTGTCCTTATCTTCTTTGTTCTCCTTAATTTGTATGTTATCCTGACCTTCTCTGCTCTCTTTAACCTCTCTGTTCTTCCAATCTTCTCGGATCTCCCTCAACTTCTCTGCTCTCTTTACTTTCTCTTTTAATAGGGTCCTCGCCCAAAGGGAAAGGACCTCTCTGGCTGAAGCTAGAGAGGTCCTTGCCCTTCGGGCAAGGACCCTATTGTTTTTGTATCGTTTCTTTCTTCTTATTATTATTTGCTTGACGCGTCTTTAAACCTCAATTTGACCCCCTAAACACGCTCAAAAACTCACCAAAATTGTCAGACACCTCAGAATCGGCGAAAAATTTAATAAAAGGAAAAAATTAACCCCAAAAATGCCAAAATGAGCTCTCTAGCGCCACCTAGACACACTAAAACTGCCCTCATGGCCAGCAGGAATGTCATAGAGAGATCAAACCAACGCCTACACGTTCGTCTAATCAAGACCCACAAATCACGCTCTGACACCCCTGACCTATCTCAAACAGGAAGCCGACAATTTGGATTTCAAAATAAGAGCTCACCGGATCATCCCCACTTCACACCGTGATTTCACACCCTTAACAGGCTCATAGCCATGCCAAAACTGACACACACGCCCCATGGTGTATAAAATTTCTGAAAATGAAAAAATAAACACAAAAAATGCCAAAATGTGCTCTTTAGCGCCACCAAGGTGCAAAGTGGAGCACAAAAATGGTTGCCACGGCAACAAGGAATGTCGTAGAGAGGTCAAACCAATGTCAAAACGTTCCTCTCATCGAGACCCAAAAATCACGCGCTGACACCCCTGACCTATCACAAACAGGAAACCAGCAATTTGACTTTCAAAGTAAAATTACTACTCTCCAGAAAAAAATTATCTGCTCCGTGGCCGTAAATGGTATCGGCTTGAAACCCGGAGAGATGACAGAGGAGGCATTGATGATCAAAAGTTATTCGGGATTCCTATTGTTCCTGTATCGTTTCTTTCTTCTTTTTAGGGTCCTCGCCCAAAGGGAAAGGACCTCTCTAGCTGAAGCTAGAGAGGTCCTTGCCTGAAGGGCAAGGACCCTATTGTTTTTGTATCGTTTCTTTCTTCTTATTAGGGTCCTTGCCCAAAGGGAAAGGACCTCTCTAGCTGAAGCTAGAGAGGTCCTTGCCCGAAGGGCAAGGACCCTATTGTTTTTGTATCGTTTCTTTCTTCTTATTATTAGGGTCCTCGCCCAAAGGGAAAGGACCTCTCTAGCTGAAGCTAGAGAGGTCCTTGCCCGAAGGGCAAGGACCCTATTGTTTTTGTATCGTTTCTTTCTTATTATTAGGGTCCTCGCCCAAAGGGAAAGGACCTCTCTAGCTGAAGCTAGAGAGGTCCTTGCCCGAAGGGCAAGGACCCTATTGTTCCTGTAGCGTTTCTTTCTTATTAGGGTCCTCGCCCAAAGGGAAAGGACCCTATTGTATTTGTATCGTTTCTTTCTTCTTCTTCTTCTTATTAGGGTCCTCGCCCAAAGGGAGAGGACCTCTCTAGCTGAAGCTAGAGAGGTCCTTGCCCGAAGGGCAAGGACCCTATTGTTTTTGTAGCGTTTCTTTCTTTCTTTCTTATTATTATTAGGGTCCTCGCCCAAAGGGAGAGGACCTCTCTAGCTGAAGCTAGAGAGGTCCTTGCCCGAAGGGCAAGGACCCTATTGTTTTTGGTCCGTTTCTTTCTTCTTATTAGGGTCCTCGCCCAAAGGGAAAGGACCTCTCTAGCTGAAGCTAGAGAGGTCCTTGCCCGAAGGGCAAGGACCCTATTGTTCCTGTAGCGTTTCTTTCTTTCTTATTAGGGTCCTCGCCCAAAGGGAAAGGACCTCTCTAGCTGAAGCTAGAGAGGTCCTTGCCCGAAGGGCAAGGACCCTATTGTTTTTGTATCGTTTCTTTCTTCTTATTATTATTATTCAACCAGACGCGTTTTGCTTAATTTGACCCACTGAACACGCTCAAAAACTCACCAAAATTAGCACGCCCCTCAGAATCGGCGAAAAATTTGATAAAATAAAAAAATTAACGCCCAACATGCCAAAATGAGCTCTCTAGCGCCACCTAGGCACACTTAAACGGCCCTTACAGCCAGCAGGAATGTCGTAGAGAGATAAAACCAACATCTAAACGTTCGTCTCATCGAGACCCAAAAATCACGCGCTGACACCACTGACCTATCTCAAACAGGAAAACGGCAATTTGCCTTTCAAAATAAGATTTGAAGTGAAATATATGTCAGACGCAAAAATTATCTCCTCTGAGGCCGTAAATGGTATCGTCTTGAAACTCGGAGAGATGACAGAGGAGACATTGATGATCAAAAGTTATGTAGGAATTCTTATTATCTCAAATGGTTTCCGAATGACAAGCCCTCAAAGTTGGTGAACCCCAAAGAAGCCCCCAAAGCTCCTCCCATTGAAATGAATGGGGAATGAAAATACAGCTCCGGACAACTTGTAGAACAAAGGCCCCTAGAAAAAAAAGTAAAAGTCCTACAGCTTTAAAAACTACACAGATGGAATCCTGACAAAATTTGCAGTTCACACATATAACTTGTAAGGGGATTTGGTCCAAATTGTGGCAATGGTGAGGAAATGTTTCTAGAGATTTGGTTGTTGTTCTGCTGCTCTGCTGCACTGCTGCAGTTTGAATGTAATGAGAGCAGCAGATGATGTCATTCACTCACTGATTGGCAGCAGCTGGTCATGTGACTCACTGAAGGGGGGGAAATGGAATGTGTAACACACACCCATTATAAAGACTGAGGAGGAGCAAGAAATGCATCACTTCAACTGTAATATCTCTAAAACACGAACAGATACCAAACAGGTAAAACTAAGATCTGGAAGAAAATGTCCTCCCGAAGGGAGGACCAACCTTGGGGACAAAAAAAAAAAACCTTTGTCATCCTTTGAGCAGGTCAGCGGGTCAAAAAGGAATGAAACCCTCAAAATGGAGGTCAAACGGGCATGAGGGACCTGCGAGCGAGGACCCGTCCAACGCTGCTTGTTCGGGTCCTCGCCCAAAGGGAAAGGACCTCTCTAGCTGAAGAGGTCCTTGCCCTTCGTTTTCCTTAATTTGACCCACTAAACACACTCAAAAACTCACCAAAATTGGCACGCCCCTCAGAATCGGCGAAAAATTTGACAAAATTAAAAAATTAACGCCCAACATGCCAAAATGAGCTCTCTAGCGCCACTTAGGCACACTAAAACGGCCCTCATGGTCAGCAGGAATGTCGTAGAGAGATAAAACCAACACCTAAACGTTCCTCTCATCGAGACCCAAAAATGACACGCTGACACCACTGACCTATCTCAAACAGGAAACGGGCAATTTGCCTTTCAAAATAAGATTTCAAGGGAAATATATGTCAGACGCAAAAATTATCTCCTCCGAGGTCGTAAATGGTATCAGCTTGAAACACGGACAGATGACAGAGGAGGCATTGATGATCAAAAACTTCAAGGGATTTTGTTGTTTCTCAAACGGTTTCCGAATGACAAGCCCTCAAAGTTGGTGAACCCCAAAGAAGCCCTCCCAGCTCCCCCCATTCAAATGAATGGGGAATGAAAATACAGCTCCGGACAACCACTGGAAGTTAAGCCTCTACAGAAAAAAACAAAAAGTTCTACAGCTTTGAAAATTACATGGATGGATTCCTGACAAAATTTCCAGTTCACACATATAACTTCTAGAGAGATTTGGTCAAAATTGTGGCAGTGGTGAGGAAATGTTTCCAGAGTTTTGGTTGTTGTGCTGCTTAGCTGCAGTTTGAATCTAGATGAGGCAGCAGATGATGTCATTCACTCACTGATTGATGGCAGCTGGTCATGTGACTCACTGACTGTGTAATACACAGCCATTATAAAGGCTGAGGAGGAGCAAGAAATACATCACTTCAACTGTAATATCTCTAAAACACGAACAGATACCAAACATTCAAAAGTCAGATCAGTAAGTAAATGTCCTCCCGAAGGGAGGACCAACCTTGACGAGCAAAAAAAAAACAAAACCTTGAAAACTTGAAGATGATGTCATTCACTCACTGATTGACAGGTCAGTGCAGCTGGTCATATGACTCACTTAAGGCGGGAAAATGGACTGTCTAATGCACACCCATTACAAAGACTGAGTCCAACTATGAACAGCTCACACTATGTCAAAGGACAAATTGGTTCTCCCAAAGGGAGGAGGACAAAAAATATTTAAACTCTGAATGCAATACCTCTACACAGTAACAGATAGTAGGAACACGTAATATGGACATTTGGAGGTCCATGGCCTCCTCCCGAAGGGAGGATCAGTTTTCCAAGTACAAAAATCAAAAATTACACTTTATCTCTGGTATTTCTAAAACCCTAACAGATAGCAGAAACACATGATTTGGAAATCTGATGATTAAGGTTCTCCGGAGTCAAAAAAGAAAAAATCTTAATATGTGATATTTCTAAAGCAGTAACAGATACCAGAAACATTGATTTGGGAAGTTAGATGATTAACTTCCCCCTGAAGTGAGGACCATCTTTTACAATTAAAGAAATATCAAAACTTTATCTGTGATATTTCTAAAACACTAACAGATACCAGAAATATATTATTTGAAATTTGATAATTAATGTCCCCCCCCCCCCAAAGAGAGGACCATCCTTAGAAGTAATCTAATCTATGATATTTCTAAAACCATAACAGAAAGCAGAAACACGATTTGGAAACTTGATGATTAACGTCCTTCCAATGGGAGGATCATCTTTTTGAAGTAAAAAAAAAAACATATTAAAACTTTATCTGTCATATTTCTAAAGCACTAACAGATAGCAAAAACACTGATTTGGGAATTTGCTGATTGACGTCCTCCCAAAGGGAGGACCATCTTTTAGGAGTAAAAATAAAATAAATCTTCATATATAATATTTCTAAAAATAACAGGTAGAAGAAACATTGCTTTTGTAAATAAGCTGAGTAACGTCATGCCAAACTGAGGACCATCTTTTAGGAGTAAAACAAAATTCTTAAAACTTTATCTGTCATATTTCTAAAACACTAACAGATAGCTGAAACATAGGACTTGGAAATTTGATAATTAATGTCCCCTCCAAAGGGAGGACCATCCTTACAAGAAAAACAAATGTTGATTTAAAGAAACATATGATTTGGAAAATTTGCTAATTAACATCCTCCCAAAGGGAGGACCATCTTGTAGGAGTACAAACATATCAAAACTTAGTGTCAGATTTCTAAAACCCTAACAGGTAGCAGAAACATATGATTTGGAAATTTGATGAGTAATGTTCTCCCGGGAGAACCATCTCTAAGGAGTAAAAATGAAACAAACCTTAATATATGATATTTCTAAAAATTACAGGAAGCAGAAGCATTGTTTTTTGAAATTAGCTGAGTAGAAGTCCTCCCCAATGGAGAGCCATCTTTTGGAAGTAAAAAAAAAACAACAACTTTATCTGTCATATTTCTAAAACACATAAGCAGAAACATACGATTTGGAAATGTCATGATCAACATCCTCCAAAAGGGAGGACCAACTTTGAAGAGTAAAGAAAATATATTATATTTTCCGAAACAGTAGCAGATAGCACAGACATGTAATTTGGAAATTTGGGAGTCCAATGGAGGATCTACTTTAAAGAGTAACTACATTCCTGAGCAATTTCACTGTGATATATCCAAAACCCTAACAGTTAGCAGAAACATGTCAAATTGAGATCAGTATATTCATGTCATCCTCCCTAAGGGAAGACCAACTTTTGAGTGAAAAAAAAAAAAGAATAATTAAACTGTGATATATCTAAAACTGTAACAGGTAGCAGGAACAAGTCCTTTGGAGATTTATATGTCCATGTCCTGCTGGATCCTCACACAGCTGCAGGTATACAAGTCAGTTCAAGTTTGAGGTCACAGGAGGTCAAATGAATGTGGATCTAGTAGTTGAAATGAGTGCAGATTTGTCTGTTTGAAGATACTTTCCATACAAAAATACACCTTACAGTGGAACATAATGCTCACTGCACTGATTTAAATGAAGTTTTATTATTTGTGTCTGACTGCAGTTACTTCTTATATTCATGGCTGTGACTACAAATGTGAGACAAACATTTGTTATGTATGATGGGGTAAAATTGATGTGGATCTGTCATTTCAAATGAAGGGAATTTGTCTGCCTGGCTACTGATACTTTTTTTCCTCATACACTGGACTCATCACATCAATCACACTTTCAACACCTCATGTGTTATGCTTGCAACTTTTCAGTGAAAAACCTCATGACACTTTTAAAATTAAAATCCTTGGTTCTAAAAAAATTATATTGACAATGAGGGAAATAATATCTTCTATACCCAACTTTGTGAAGAGGCTCTAAATTTTCAGCCAAATGAAATATCAGTGAATTGGCTTAAATGAACACACATCTGGATGACTGGTGTGTGAGCAAGACCAACAAATCTTGCCCTTTCTCGTCCTCATTCAGCTGACACACCTCAATAAAAGTTTGACCAGGCTGCATTACACAATAAACCAGGAGAAATGTTACCACTGACCTTTGTTTTTCACACCACATGTTAAACATTTTAACTGTTAACAGCATGACAGACAACATTGATATTTAACATGAGATAATTTATTTTTAAGAACAGTTAATTGCAATAAAATGTTAATGATTTTTTGATTACATTTATGTTCAGTAACTTTAATTAACTATGTACATTTAACTTCTGAATTCTGTTGTAAATATGGAACAAAAGTTAGTCACTATACACTTTAAGATAAGTATTTTATTTTACAATTAATGTAACACTAAATAGCAATCCACATACTTTGATTCTTTCCTTGCTGTCACACTACAATAAAGATAGTTATGTTTTTTACTTTTACTTCAGGCATTATTTTGTTCTGGACAAAAATACTCAGACTAAAGTTCATCTAAACTACTTTGGCAGATCACAGACTGAACATGTGTTGCTGCCAATCCCAAAATCACTCTAGCTGATCAATCCATATCTGCATCTCTTGGGGGATGAGGAGGCTGTGGACCAGCAGCTTCAACCAGACAGTTCACCTCAGAGAAAACAAAGAATCAATTTTAGAACAGAATCCTCTGATCAAATGCACTGTCAACTAAACTGATTATAATTTATGCACAGATTTTTAACTATCTATCTAACCTTTATTTACACTGTAAAACTTTGAGAGGGATAGGGAGAGAGAAAAGATAAGACTGGGGGACAAATTAGGAGAAAACATGGAAAATAACAAAAACAATAATAACATCATTTCTAAACTGTCCTGTCCCAGCAGTCAGGCATGCAGAATTAGGAGTCTGCATGCCTTGAGGTGCCAGAACAGATTTGCTTTACTTCATGTTCACAAACATCAACAGTTTTATTCTGAACTGTTGAAAGTTAACCTGATAAAAATGTAAAATAACTACACTGAACATTACCTAAATAATTAAAACATAGATACATTAAAAACATGAAGAAACCAACAGTTAATGTGCAGCAAGCAAAGACTAAAAACACTAACGGCTGTGACACACACGATTTCCTGGTTTTCCTGCCTGCATGATGAACGCCATTAAAAAGCTTCATTCATTTACCCTGACACGGGATTACTTTAATCTAGAACCACTTCATGATAACCATTTCGTCATAATAACTTCACAAAATTCACACACAATAAATACACGAAACTCTACATTCTCAACATAAATAAATATAATGAATAAATATATAAATACAATAAATATACATTTTAAATCTATAAACAGTCACAATTAACCGCTAAAATGGCAACACGATAATCACTATGTGAGTGGGCAGACTCTACACTGAAATACATAACTACAACCATGGTGGTAGCCAGAATACACACCATGAACAACGCAACACACTACACACCAGTTTCCTCTTTAAACCCCACAGACAAACACAACTAACACAACAACACCTACATTTGCACCTTCGCACGGCAATGTAGCTGTTTGACTCATCAGACAAAGAACTCACACTGCCACTGTGAATTCTTTGTCTGCCTCCTTTGCCAAACCAACAACACTAAACCTGATCTGAATCAAACTCTGAATCCAACAGCTCCTCTAAATCATCAGCATCAAAATCAACTTCTAACTGGCCCTGATCATCTGTCACACTAAAACTACACAGAATTCCTTCATGATCACTGAAGTACGTGGGCATCACTGCACAGTCCACATCGTACTGTGTTGTTTTAACATACACATGATCAATCAATGTCCCCTTCTCCGTGGTTTCCTCTGTTACATGCTGCCTAAATCCTTTTGAGCCCATGAATTTACAAATTGATGATTGTTTTAAAATGTTCTCATTAAAATCTCCCACTATTACAATTGTGTTACTGATTGGATTTAACCAATCAAGTAACTTCCCCAGATTTTCTTTGAATACTGAATTTGGATAACATGGTGGACGATAAATCACCGCCAATAGGATGTTCAATTTGACACACAGGCACACCAAACACTCCAGATTCAAATCAGGTACCTGCAGGATGTCACAGTCCAATTTGTCTCCACTGTATAAACCAACTCCACCACGTTCTAGCTCCTGAAGCTCTAACAATTTGGCATGACTGCTGCTGCTGTAACACACACCACGAGGACGACTGTGGAAAGTGTAACCA
>JBAMNC010002508.1:0-23383 GCA_037902135.1 Cetoscarus ocellatus | reverse complement strand
TTGGAACTGCAGCGATGAAAACAAGAAAACTGTGAGAACAAACTGTGTGCCTCAAAATCTCAATATCTCCCATTTAATGAATATGTGTAACCTACACCCTCACAGGAAAACGCTGGCAATAATGGTTGTAACATTGTGTTCATGCATTGTTGTTGTGGGTGTTTTTTTCCTTTGGGGGTCTTGTTTTATTTGTATGTCTGTATGTATTTTTGTATTGATTGTAATCTGTAGTTGTGTCAAAAAAAACATTGTCTCTACTGAATATACATTTTATTCGAGGTTAGCCCCCTTGAGATGTGGCAAAAATATCATGGTCCTCTCAATTTTTGCGTGCCGCTGCCATGACAGCACACCAGGCTGTGAAAACTGTCATTTGCAGGAGCACCGGCAGAGGGAGGCAAGCAAACATAAATCTATCATCTTGAAAGTCTCAAAAATGCAGGAACTATGTCTCTGATGAATATACTGTAGATTTATTCAAGGTTAGCCCCTTGAGATGTGGCATCTCGTTGTCAAGAGGGTCCTCTTGTCTATATAATTGTAAAGTTATTTAATATTATTTTAATAACCATGGATAGGAGAGGTCATTCTAACATTATCACTAATCAGTCTCATGGTTAATTGTTTCATTGGTTCTAAGGAAATGATTGGTTTTTTGCTGCCCTCTTTCTTTGTAAAAATGGGCCTTCCCAGGTGCTCGCTGCTCCCCCTGCCTCCCCTCCTGTAATAACCTGTGTAACCTACCGACACCATTTCTCAACCTAGAGGACTGAAGTACAATACCAAACTAATTAGAATATAAAACAAATCTACACCAAGACAAGGTCTAGAACAGTCAAAATTATTCACTAAATAATGAGTCTCCATCATTAAATGCTGCTATATTTATTTTCAAACAGTTTTTGAACCTCTAAAACTTTACAGAAGTACTCTGTAGAAGAAACATCTGAACAGAAATGAAATGCAGTCTTGTGGACTCCTATATGCAGAGAAACGATGAAGGATTAATGAGACAACAGAAAAGTGATAGTACGAGGGGGTGATTTGTAACAGGCACCTTCAAAAAGGGTAAAATCTCCTCACAGTACATACTCAACACAAGACCTCACAACTCCAACTTTTGTTCTGCATTCAATGCACTGAAGGCCACAAATGAAAAAATAAAACACTGTATTGTCCATGCACTTTGAAACAAACAACAAAAGCTGACAATGAAGAATATATTCTATCTGCCGGCTCTAAAAAGTCCCCAATTTTAAAGACAAAAGTAAAAGTTAAGACAGTTTATTCATGTTTACTTGGAACAGCTCATGTTTTTTCTTTTTAGGGAGTTCATGTGTTGGTGGAAACAAAATATGAAGCATCATAAGACTGTTATTAGGAGAAGAAAAGTAATGTAATGAAAGGTAATGAATGACTACATACAAACATCAAATGTTATACTGACAACATGTGAATGACTTTTATATGACTACAGGCATTTTAAACTAATATACATTTTAACTGTTTCAATTCAACAAAAACAAAAAGATTTTCATATTTACAAAATGTCAGAAATAAAGATGTTGGGCTCTAATTTCCTGGCGCAACTCAGGGTGGTGCAGGGTGGCCGTCAGATGGGTGTGACGGCGCACCAGGGGGAGGTGTCGAAAGATTCAGCTTGGCGCAGTGACAATTTCGTGCCAAAAAAAACTGTGCGGAAGGTGCGCTGAAAGCCCGCCAGCTCCAACCTGGTCTATTCTCGGCGCAGACGAGGCGCACCCGGGCAGTGGTAATTTGGCTGACAGCCGCACAGTGCGCACACGTCACCAAAACCTCACAGGCAGATGTCCACAGTGTCAGGCACATTTCAATGCAATAAACAACCACAGCACCACTATTTAATGTAACGGCCTGAACCAGCACATACATTTGTATCTATATTAATTGTCCCGTCATCTGATGTCAGATCAGAGACGTTTGTCATCATGGAAACTCAACCTGACGGCAGCTGGAAGATTGACGCAAACTAACGAGTTCACATCTCTCAGCCAACCACAAACAGCCACATCATCCAATACGGAGTATCCTGCTTCTCTCATCTCATGAAATTCAAAAGAAAAGAAAAAAGAGAGAGACGCTCTCTGAATAAATGAAAGTCACTCAGTGTCTTAAGGATTTACCTGCGATTGCCCATATTTCTCTGTTTTAATCTTTATTCTTAAGGTGATCTAAAAAGACGGAGAACATTATTGCAAAGAGGATGAGGAGGAGATACCGGGGGCAATATTTCACTAAAGGTTCTGTTATGACAGACCAGGAATGCAGGTGGATCACAAGCATGATGAATGTATTAGCCTGCTGCTGTGTTTAAATGTAATTATCACTTAATTTTGTACTCCTATTCACGACACAGGAACAGATTACATCTGTCCCGTGAGGTGGTCCACACGGTGACGCGCACCGTGTCCTCCGGTGCGCGGCCCCGTGGCCCCTGCGCTCTCCCAGTTGCTGTAAAAGTGACAGCGGCTCTGACCTTCTTCTCCACCGAGGTGAAATTGTCACTGCGCCTCGCCCGCGGCGCATTTAAAGGTGAGGAGAGGCGTTCATTTGATTGGTGAAGATCACACTCGGCTGTGATAAACCCACTCAAGTCTTATCTCCTCCCTCTCTGCTACGTGCGCCGGTAGGAGAGACGGAGGCGTGGGTGCGCCTGCCTGCGCCGTGCACGAAACTTGCAAAATGCCCTGGACACACGCTGTTGGCGCGGCGCAGGCGCGGCGCCGGGCAGGTGCGCCGCGCCTGCGCCTGGCCTACGAAATTAGAGCCCTGAGACTAGAGTTCTGCTTTTTGCAAAATCTTTAAAGGTTTTTCTTTGGGAAACTCCTTATTGCACAATCTTTGAAAACAAGTGTAAATTATTATAGATAGATAGATAGATGGATGCTTGTTTTGTTTTTTGTATGGATGACTTTATGGACTGATGGATAAACAAGTATAAAAGAATAGATGGATGGATGAATGGTTGGATGACAGATAGCTAAATAGTTAAACATCAACACGGATCTCATTCAAACATCCTCTTCTCCTGGTCCTCCTGGTTCCCCTGGTCCTCCTGGTCCTCCTGGTCCAGCTCCTGTTCTCCTCCTACGTTCATCTGCCTGATGAATCGAACATGGAGGCAAATTATTAGAATGATCTTTAATAAGAAGCTGAATTACTGTTAATATACCAGCACTTTTCTATATCTGAGGTGTTTTTAGCTGTGATGAAGATGATAAATTATTAGAATGATCTTTAATAAGAAGCTGAATTCCTGTTAATATACCAGCACTTTACTATATCTGAGGTGTTTTTAGCCGTGATGAAGATGATAAATTATTAGAATGATCTTTAATAAGAAGCTGAATTCCTGTTAATATACCAGCACTTTTCTATATCTGAGGTGTTTTTAGCTGTGATGAAGATGATAAATTATTAGAATGATCTTTAATAAGAAGCTGAATTCCTGTTAATATACCAGCACTTTTCTATATCTGAGGTGTTTTTAGCTGTGATGAAGATGATAAATTATTAGAATGATCTTTAATAAGAAGCTGAATTCCTGTTAATATACCAGCACTTTTCTATATCTGAGGTGTTTTTAGCCGTGATGAAGATGATAAATTATTAGAATGATCTTTAATAAGAAGCTGAATTCCTGTTAATATACCAGCACTTTTCTATATCTGAGGTGTTTTTAGCTGTGATGAAGATGATAAATTATTAGAATGATCTTTAATAAGAAGCTGAATTCCTGTTAATATACCAGCACTTTTCTATATCTGAGGTGTTTTTAGCTGTGATGAAGATGATAAATTATTAGAATGATCTTTAATAAGAAGCTGAATTCCTGTTAATATACCAGCACTTTTCTATATCTGAGGTGTTTTTAGCCTGTGATGAAGATGATAAATTATTAGAATGATCTTTAATAAGAAGCTGAATTCCTGTTAATATACCAGCACTTTTCTATATCTGAGGTGTTTTTAGCCTGTGATGAAGATGATAAATTATTAGAATGATCTTTAATAAGAAGCTGAATTCCTGTTAATATACCAGCACTTTTCTATATCTGAGGTGTTTTTAGCTGTGATGAAGATGATAAATTATTAGAATGATCTTTAATAAGAAGCTGAATTCCTGTTAATATACCAGCACTTTTCTATATCTGAGGTGTTTTTAGCTGTGATGAAGATGATAAATTATTAGAATGATCTTTAATAAGAAGCTGAATTCCTGTTAATATACCAGCACTTTTCTATATCTGAGGTGTTTTTAGCTGTGATGAAGATGATAAATTATTAGAATGATCTTTAATAAGAAGCTGAATTCCTGTTAATATACCAGCACTTTTCTATATCTGAGGTGTTTTTAGCTGTGATGAAGATGATAAATTATTAGAATGATCTTTAATAAGAAGCTGAATTCCTGTTAATATACCAGCACTTTTCTATATCTGAGGTGTTTTTAGCTGTGATGAAGATGATAAATTATTAGAATGATCTTTAATAAGAAGCTGAATTCCTGTTAATATACCAGCACTTTTCTATATCTGAGGTGTTTTTAGCTGTGATGAAGATGATAAATTATTAGAATGATCTTTAATAAGAAGCTGAATTCCTGTTAATATACCAGCACTTTTCTATATCTGAGGTGTTTTTAGCTGTGATGAAGATGATAAATTATTAGAATGATCTTTAATAAGAAGCTGAATTCCTGTTAATATACCAGCACTTTTCTATATCTGAGGTGTTTTTAGCTGTGATGAAGATGATCAATTATTAGAATGATCTTTAATAAGAAGCTGAATTCCTGTTAATATACCAGCACTTTTCTATATCTGAGGTGTTTTTTAGCTGTGATGAAGATGATAAATTATTAGAATGATCTTTAATAAGAAGCTGAATTCCTGTTAATATACCAGCACTTTTCTATATCTGAGGTGTTTTTAGCCGTGATGAAGATGATAAATTATTAGAATGATCTTTAATAAGAAGCTGAATTCCTGTTAATATACCAGCACTTTTCTATATCTGAGGTGTTTTTAGCTGTGATGAAGATGATAAATTATTAGAATGATCTTTAATAAGAAGCTGAATTCCTGTTAATATACAGCGCTTTTCTATATCTGAGGTGTTTTTAGCCTGTGATGAAGATGATAAATTATTAGAATGATCTTTAAGAAGAAGCTGAATTCCTGTTAATATACCAGCACTTTTCTATATCTGAGGTGTTTTTAGCTGTGATGAAGATGATCAATTATTAGAATGATCTTTAATAAGAAGCTGAATTCCTGTTAATATACCAGCACTTTTCTATATCTGAGGTGTTTTTAGCTGTGATGAAGATGATAAATTATTAGAATGATCTTTAATAAGAAGCTGAATTCCTGTTAATATACCAGCACTTTTCTATATCTGAGGTGTTTTTTAGCTGTGATGAAGATGATAAATTATTAGAATGATCTTTAATAAGAAGCTGAATTCCTGTTAATATACCAGCACTTTTCTATATCTGAGGTGTTTTTTAGCTGTGATGAAGATGATAAATTATTAGAATGATCTTTAATAAGAAGCTGAATTCCTGTTAATATACCAGCACTTTTCTATATCTGAGGTGTTTTTAGCTGTGATGAAGATGATAAATTATTAGAATGATCTTTAATAAGAAGCTGAATTCCTGTTAATATACCAGCACTTTTCTATATCTGAGGTGTTTTTAGCTGTGATGAAGATGATAAATTATTAGAATGATCTTTAATAAGAAGCTGAATTCCTGTTAATATACCAGCACTTTTCTATATCTGAGGTGTTTTTAGCTGTGATGAAGATGATAAATTATTAGAATGATCTTTAATAAGAAGCTGAATTCCTGTTAATATACCAGCACTTTTCTATATCTGAGGTGTTTTTAGCTGTGATGAAGATGATAAATTATTAGAATGATCTTTAATAAGAAGCTGAATTCCTGTTAATATACCAGCACTTTTCTATATCTGAGGTGTTTTTAGCCGTGATGAAGATGATAAATTATTAGAATGATCTTTAATAAGAAGCTGAATTCCTGTTAATATACCAGCACTTTTCTATATCTGAGGTGTTTTTAGCTGTGATGAAGATGATAAATTATTAGAATGATCTTTAATAAGAAGCTGAATTCCTGTTAATATACCAGCACTTTTCTATATCTGAGGTGTTTTTAGCTGTGATGAAGATGATAAATTATTAGAATGATCTTTAATAAGAAGCTGAATTCCTGTTAATATACCAGCACTTTTCTATATCTGAGGTGTTTTTAGCTGTGATGAAGATGATAAATTATTAGAATGATCTTTAATAAGAAGCTGAATTCCTGTTAATATACCAGCACTTTTCTATATCTGAGGTGTTTTTAGCTGTGATGAAGATGATAAATTATTAGAATGATCTTTAATAAGAAGCTGAATTCCTGTTAATATACCAGCACTTTTCTATATCTGAGGTGTTTTTAGCTGTGATGAAGATGATAAATTATTAGAATGATCTTTACTAAGAAGCTGAATTCCTGTTAATATACCAGCACTTTTCTATATCTGAGGTGTTTTTAGCTGTGATGAAGATGATAAATTATTAGAATGATCTTTAATAAGAAGCTGAATTCCTGTTAATATACCAGCACTTTTCTATATCTGAGGTGTTTTTAGCTGTGATGAAGATGATAAATTATTAGAATGATCTTTAATAAGAAGCTGAATTCCTGTTAATATACCAGCACTTTTCTATATCTGAGGTGTTTTTAGCCGTGATGAAGATGATAAATTATTAGAATGATCTTTAATAAGAAGCTGAATTCCTGTTAATATACCAGCACTTTTCTATATCTGAGGTGTTTTTAGCCGTGATGAAGATGATAAATTATTAGAATGATCTTTAATAAGAAGCTGAATTCCTGTTAATATACCAGCACTTTTCTATATCTGAGGTGTTTTTAGCTGTGATGAAGATGATAAATTATTAGAATGATCTTTAATAAGAAGCTGAATTCCTGTTAATATACCAGCACTTTTCTATATCTGAGGTGTTTTTAGCCGTGATGAAGATGATAAATTATTAGAATGATCTTTAATAAGAAGCTGAATTCCTGTTAATATACCAGCACTTTTCTATATCTGAGGTGTTTTTAGCTGTGATGAAGATGATAAATTATTAGAATGATCTTTAATAAGAAGCTGAATTCCTGTTAATATACCAGCACTTTTCTATATCTGAGGTGTTTTTAGCCGTGATGAAGATGATAAATTATTAGAATGATCTTTAATAAGAAGCTGAATTCCTGTTAATATACCAGCACTTTTCTATATCTGAGGTGTTTTTAGCCTGTGATGAAGATGATAAATTATTAGAATGATCTTTAATAAGAAGCTGAATTCCTGTTAATATACCAGCACTTTTCTATATCTGAGGTGTTTTTAGCTGTGATGAAGATGATAAATTATTAGAATGATCTTTAATAAGAAGCTGAATTCCTGTTAATATACCAGCACTTTTCTATATCTGAGGTGTTTTTAGCTGTGATGAAGATGATAAATTATTAGAATGATCTTTAATAAGAAGCTGAATTCCTGTTAATATACCAGCACTTTTCTATATCTGAGGTGTTTTTAGCTGTGATGAAGATGATAAATTATTAGAATGATCTTTAATAAGAAGCTGAATTCCTGTTAATATACCAGCACTTTTCTATATCTGAGGTGTTTTTAGCTGTGATGAAGATGATAAATTATTAGAATGATCTTTAATAAGAAGCTGAATTCCTGTTAATATACCAGCACTTTTCTATATCTGAGGTGTTTTTAGCGTGATGAAGATGATAAATTATTAGAATGATCTTTAATAAGAAGCTGAATTCCTGTTAATATACCAGCACTTTTCTATATCTGAGGTGTTTTTAGCCTGTGATGAAGATGATAAATTATTAGAATGATCTTTAATAAGAAGCTGAATTCCTGTTAATATACCAGCACTTTTCTATATCTGAGGTGTTTTTAGCTGTGATGAAGATGATAAATTATTAGAATGATCTTTAATAAGAAGCTGAATTCCTGTTAATATACCAGCACTTTTCTATATCTGAGGTGTTTTTAGCTGTGATGAAGATGATAAATTATTAGAATGATCTTTAATAAGAAGCTGAATTCCTGTTAATATACCAGCACTTTTCTATATCTGAGGTGTTTTTAGCTGTGATGAAGATGATAAATTATTAGAATGATCTTTAATAAGAAGCTGAATTCCTGTTAATATACCAGCACTTTTCTATATCTGAGGTGTTTTTAGCTGTGATGAAGATGATAAATTATTAGAATGATCTTTACAAAGAAGCTGAATTCCTGTTAATATACCAGCACTTTTCTATATCTGAGGTGTTTTTAGCTGTGATGAAGATGATAAATTATTAGAATGATCTTTAATAAGAAGCTGAATTCCTGTTAATATACCAGCACTTTTCTATATCTGAGGTGTTTTTAGCTGTGATGAAGATGATAAATTATTAGAATGATCTTTAATAAGAAGCTGAATTCCTGTTAATATACCAGCACTTTTCTATATCTGAGGTGTTTTTAGCCTGTGATGAAGATGATAAATTATTAGAATGATCTTTAATAAGAAGCTGAATTCCTGTTAATATACCAGCACTTTTCTATATCTGAGGTGTTTTTAGCTGTGATGAAGATGATAAATTATTAGAATGATCTTTACAAAGAAGCTGAATTCCTGTTAATATACCAGCACTTTTCTATATCTGAGGTGTTTTTAGCTGTGATGAAGATGATAAATTATTAGAATGATCTTTAATAAGAAGCTGAATTCCTGTTAATATACCAGCACTTTTCTATATCTGAGGTGTTTTTAGCCGTGATGAAGATGATAAATTATTAGAATGATCTTTAATAAGAAGCTGAATTCCTGTTAATATACCAGCACTTTTCTATATCTGAGGTGTTTTTAGCTGTGATGAAGATGATAAATTATTAGAATGATCTTTAATAAGAAGCTGAATTCCTGTTAATATACCAGCACTTTTCTATATCTGAGGTGTTTTTTAGCTGTGATGAAGATGATAAATTATTAGAATGATCTTTAATAAGAAGCTGAATTCCTGTTAATATACCAGCACTTTTATATATCTGAGGTGTTTTTAGCTGTGATGAAGATGATAAATTATTAGAATGATATTTAATAAGAAGCTGAATTCCTGTTAATATACCAGCACTTTTCTATATCTGATGTGTTTTTAGCTGTGATGAAGATGATAAATTATTAGAATGATCTTTAATAAGAAGCTGAATTCCTGTTAATATACCAGCACTTTTCTATATCTGAGGTGTTTTTAGCCGTGATGAAGATGATAAATTATTAGAATGATCTTTAATAAGAAGCTGAATTCCTGTTAATATACCAGCACTTTTCTATATCTGAGGTGTTTTTAGCCGTGATGAAGATGATAAATTATTAGAATGATCTTTATAAGAAGCTGAATTCCTGTTAATATACCAGCACTTTTCTATATCTGAGGTGTTTTTAGCTGTGATGAAGATGATAAATTATTAGAATGATCTTTAATAAGAAGCTGAATTCCTGTTAATATACCAGCACTTTTCTATATCTGAGGTGTTTTTAGCCGTGATGAAGATGATAAATTATTAGAATGATCTTTAATAAGAAGCTGAATTCCTGTTAATATACCAGCACTTTTCTATATCTGAGGTGTTTTTAGCCGTGATGAAGATGATAAATTATTAGAATGATCTTTAATAAGAAGCTGAATTCCTGTTAATATACCAGCACTTTTCTATATCTGAGGTGTTTTTAGCCGTGATGAAGATGATAAATTATTAGAATGATCTTTAATAAGAAGCTGAATTCCTGTTAATATACCAGCACTTTTCTATATCTGAGGTGTTTTTAGCTGTGATGAAGATGATAAATTATTAGAATGATCTTTAATAAGAAGCTGAATTCCTGTTAATATACCAGCACTTTTCTATATCTGAGGTGTTTTTAGCTGTGATGAAGATGATAAATTATTAGAATGATTCTTTAATAAGAAGCTGAATTCCTGTTAATATACCAGCACTTTTCTATATCTGAGGTGTTTTTAGCTGTGATGAAGATGATAAATTATTAGAATGATCTTTAATAAGAAGCTGAATTCCTGTTAATATACCAGCACTTTTCTATATCTGAGGTGTTTTTAGCCGTGATGAAGATGATAAATTATTAGAATGATCTTTAATAAGAAGCTGAATTCCTGTTTAATATACCAGCACTTTTCTATATCTGAGGTGTTTTTAGCCGTGATGAAGATGATAAATTATTAGAATGATCTTTAATAAGAAGCTGAATTCCTGTTAATATACCAGCACTTTTCTATATCTGAGGTGTTTTTAGCTGTGATGAAGATGATAAATTATTAGAATGATCTTTAATAAGAAGCTGAATTCCTGTTAATATACCAGCACTTTTCTATATCTGAGGTGTTTTTAGCCGTGATGAAGATGATAAATTATTAGAATGATCTTTAATAAGAAGCTGAATTCCTGTTAATATACCAGCACTTTTCTATATCTGAGGTGTTTTTAGCTGTGATGAAGATGATAAATTATTAGAATGATCTTTAATAAGAAGCTGAATTCCTGTTAATATACCAGCACTTTTCTATATCTGAGGTGTTTTTAGCTGTGATGAAGATGATAAATTATTAGAATGATCTTTAATAAGAAGCTGAATTCCTGTTAATATACCAGCACTTTTCTATATCTGAGGTGTTTTTAGCCGTGATGAAGATGATAAATTATTAGAATGATCTTTAATAAGAAGCTGAATTCCTGTTAATATACCAGCACTTTTCTATATCTGAGGTGTTTTTAGCCGTGATGAAGATGATAAATTATTAGAATGATCTTTAATAAGAAGCTGAATTCCTGTTAATATACCAGCACTTTTCTATATCTGAGGTGTTTTTAGCTGTGATGAAGATGATAAATTATTAGAATGATCTTTAATAAGAAGCTGAATTCCTGTTAATATACCAGCACTTTTCTATATCTGAGGTGTTTTTAGCTGTGATGAAGATGATAAATTATTAGAATGATCTTTAATAAGAAGCTGAATTCCTGTTAATATACCAGCACTTTTCTATATCTGAGGTGTTTTTAGCTGTGATGAAGATGATAAATTATTAGAATGATCTTTAATAAGAAGCTGAATTCCTGTTAATATACCAGCACTTTTCTATATCTGAGGTGTTTTTAGCTGTGATGAAGATGATAAATTATTAGAATGATCTTTAATAAGAAGCTGAATTCCTGTTAATATACCAGCACTTTTCTATATCTGAGGTGTTTTTAGCTGTGATGAAGATGATAAATTATTAGAATGATCTTTAATAAGAAGCTGAATTCCTGTTAATATACCAGCACTTTTCTATATCTGAGGTGTTTTTAGCTGTGATGAAGATGATAAATTATTAGAATGATCTTTAATAAGAAGCTGAATTCCTGTTAATATACCAGCACTTTTCTATATCTGAGGTGTTTTTAGCGTGATGAAGATGATAAATTATTAGAATGATCTTTAATAAGAAGCTGAATTCCTGTTAATATACCAGCACTTTTCTATATCTGAGGTGTTTTTAGCTGTGATGAAGATGATAAATTATTAGAATGATCTTTAATAAGAAGCTGAATTCCTGTTAATATACCAGCACTTTTCTATATCTGAGGTGTTTTTAGCTGTGATGAAGATGATAAATTATTAGAATGATCTTTAATAAGAAGCTGAATTCCTGTTAATATACCAGCACTTTTCTATATCTGAGGTGTTTTTAGCTGTGATGAAGATGATAAATTATTAGAATGATCTTTAATAAGAAGCTGAATTCCTGTTAATATACCAGCACTTTTCTATATCTGAGGTGTTTTTAGCTGTGATGAAGATGATAAATTATTAGAATGATCTTTAATAAGAAGCTGAATTCCTGTTAATATACCAGCACTTTTCTATATCTGAGGTGTTTTTAGCTGTGATGAAGATGATAAATTATTAGAATGATCTTTAATAAGAAGCTGAATTCCTGTTAATATACCAGCACTTTTCTATATCTGAGGTGTTTTTAGCCGTGATGAAGATGATAAATTATTAGAATGATCTTTAATAAGAAGCTGAATTCCTGTTAATATACCAGCACTTTTCTATATCTGAGGTGTTTTTAGCCGTGATGAAGATGATAAATTATTAGAATGATCTTTAATAAGAAGCTGAATTCCTGTTAATATACCAGCACTTTTCTATATCTGAGGTGTTTTTAGCTGTGATGAAGATGATAAATTATTAGAATGATCTTTAATAAGAAGCTGAATTCCTGTTAATATACCAGCACTTTTCTATATCTGAGGTGTTTTTAGCTGTGATGAAGATGATAAATTATTAGAATGATCTTTAATAAGAAGCTGAATTCCTGTTAATATACCAGCACTTTTCTATATCTGAGGTGTTTTTAGCTGTGATGAAGATGATAAATTATTAGAATGATCTTTAATAAGAAGCTGAATTCCTGTTAATATACCAGCACTTTTCTATATCTGAGGTGTTTTTAGCTGTGATGAAGATGATAAATTATTAGAATGATCTTTAATAAGAAGCTGAATTCTGTTAATATACCAGCACTTTTCTATATCTGAGGTGTTTTTAGCTGTGATGAAGATGATAAATTATTAGAATGATCTTTAATAAGAAGCTGAATTCCTGTTAATATACCAGCACTTTTCTATATCTGAGGTGTTTTTAGCCTGTGATGAAGATGATAAATTATTAGAATGATCTTTAATAAGAAGCTGAATTCCTGTTAATATACCAGCACTTTTCTATATCTGAGGTGTTTTTAGCTGTGATGAAGATGATAAATTATTAGAATGATCTTTAATAAGAAGCTGAATTCCTGTTAATATACCAGCACTTTTCTATATCTGAGGTGTTTTTAGCTGTGATGAAGATGATAAATTATTAGAATGATCTTTAATAAGAAGCTGAATTCCTGTTAATATACCAGCACTTTTCTATATCTGAGGTGTTTTTAGCTGTGATGAAGATGATAAATTATTAGAATGATCTTTAATAAGAAGCTGAATTCCTGTTAATATACCAGCACTTTTCTATATCTGAGGTGTTTTTAGCCTGTGATGAAGATGATAAATTATTAGAATGATCTTTAATAAGAAGCTGAATTCCTGTTAATATACCAGCACTTTTCTATATCTGAGGTGTTTTTAGCCGTGATGAAGATGATAAATTATTAGAATGATCTTTAATAAGAAGCTGAATTCCTGTTAATATACCAGCACTTTTCTATATCTGAGGTGTTTTTAGCTGTGATGAAGATGATAAATTATTAGAATGATCTTTAATAAGAAGCTGAATTCCTGTTAATATACCAGCACTTTTCTATATCTGAGGTGTTTTTAGCTGTGATGAAGATGATAAATTATTAGAATGATCTTTAATAAGAAGCTGAATTCCTGTTAATATACCAGCACTTTTCTATATCTGAGGTGTTTTTAGCTGTGATGAAGATGATAAATTATTAGAATGATCTTTAATAAGAAGCTGAATTCCTGTTAATATACCAGCACTTTTCTATATCTGAGGTGTTTTTAGCCGTGATGAAGATGATAAATTATTAGAATGATCTTTAATAAGAAGCTGAATTCCTGTTAATATACCAGCACTTTTCTATATCTGAGGTGTTTTTAGCTGTGATGAAGATGATAAATTATTAGAATGATCTTTAATAAGAAGCTGAATTCCTGTTAATATACCAGCACTTTTCTATATCTGAGGTGTTTTTAGCTGTGATGAAGATGATAAATTATTAGAATGATCTTTAATAAGAAGCTGAATTCCTGTTAATATACCAGCACTTTTCTATATCTGAGGTGTTTTTAGCTGTGATGAAGATGATAAATTATTAGAATGATCTTTAATAAGAAGCTGAATTCCTGTTAATATACCAGCACTTTTCTATATCTGAGGTGTTTTTAGCTGTGATGAAGATGATAAATTATTAGAATGATCTTTAATAAGAAGCTGAATTCCTGTTAATATACCAGCACTTTTCTATATCTGAGGTGTTTTTAGCTGTGATGAAGATGATAAATTATTAGAATGATCTTTAATAAGAAGCTGAATTCCTGTTAATATACCAGCACTTTTCTATATCTGAGGTGTTTTTAGCCGTGATGAAGATGATAAATTATTAGAATGATCTTTAATAAGAAGCTGAATTCCTGTTAATATACCAGCACTTTTCTATATCTGAGGTGTTTTTAGCTGTGATGAAGATGATAAATTATTAGAATGATCTTTAATAAGAAGCTGAATTCCTGTTAATATACCAGCACTTTTCTATATCTGAGGTGTTTTTAGCTGTGATGAAGATGATAAATTATTAGAATGATCTTTAATAAGAAGCTGAATTCCTGTTAATATACCAGCACTTTTCTATATCTGAGGTGTTTTTTAGCTGTGATGAAGATGATAAATTATTAGAATGATCTTTAATAAGAAGCTGAATTCCTGTTAATATACCAGCACTTTTCTATATCTGAGGTGTTTTTAGCCTGTGATGAAGATGATAAATTATTAGAATGATCTTTAATAAGAAGCTGAATTCCTGTTAATATACCAGCACTTTTCTATATCTGAGGTGTTTTTAGCTGTGATGAAGATGATAAATTATTAGAATGATCTTTAATAAGAAGCTGAATTCCTGTTAATATACCAGCACTTTTCTATATCTGAGGTGTTTTTAGCTGTGATGAAGATGATAAATTATTAGAATGATCTTTAATAAGAAGCTGAATTCCTGTTAATATACCAGCACTTTTCTATATCTGAGGTGTTTTTAGCTGTGATGAAGATGATAAATTATTAGAATGATCTTTAATAAGAAGCTGAATTCCTGTTAATATACCAGCACTTTTCTATATCTGAGGTGTTTTTAGCTGTGATGAAGATGATAAATTATTAGAATGATCTTTAATAAGAAGCTGAATTCCTGTTAATATACCAGCACTTTTCTATATCTGAGGTGTTTTTAGCTGTGATGAAGATGATAAATTATTAGAATGATCTTTAATAAGAAGCTGAATTCCTGTTAATATACCAGCACTTTTCTATATCTGAGGTGTTTTTAGCCGTGATGAAGATGATAAATTATTAGAATGATCTTTAATAAGAAGCTGAATTCCTGTTAATATACCAGCACTTTTCTATATCTGAGGTGTTTTTAGCTGTGATGAAGATGATAAATGTGACCTGCAGTGACCTGTGGTGTCTGTCTGCTCCTCTCCAGGTGTAAAGGTGAAAATGTGGCGACCACAGAAGTGACTGAGATTCTGGGTCAGGTTGATTTTATACAGGAAGTAAATGTTTATGGAGTGGAAATACCAGGTATGGACTTAAGTATCTGCTTCACATAATCAGACACTCTCAAACATTTACAGATACAAATATAAGCACATTTTGAGCCCAAAATTAAAACATGTGTTTTAAATTCAGGTCACGAGGGCAGAGCGGGGATGGCGGCCATGATTGTTGGCCCAGGTTTCACCTTCGATGGGAAGAAGCTGTTTGATCACGTTATGAAGGAGCTGCCGGCGTACGCACGGCCGCTTTTCATCAGAATACAGGTCACACACAGAGACGCACTGAAACTGCATCATGTTACTAATAATCAATTCATTGATAATCACTGTCATAATTACTGCTTTGTTATAACGAGGATGTTTTTATTTACAGCAGACTTACAGCTGACTTCATGACACGTTTAGTTTTGTGTCCTTCAGTCGATGAAGCGACCCTGCCTTTATTTGGATCAGACTTTAATATGAAGATGATTTTTGATGTCATTCTCTTTTCTTGTGATTTTCTTAGATCGTCTCTCAGACCATTTTTAAATGTTTTTTCACATTTTTATAAATTGAGTTTTGATTTTTCAAACGTAGTTTTTCAAGTTTTAAAAAATAATTCATTTTTAAGTAAATTTGTGGTTTTTAATTTATTATGATTATTTTAAATGCATTTAAATGTTTTTTTGTGCTTTAAAAATGTGTTTGTACTTTAAGTATTTTTTTTTGTTTTTCTTCTTTAAATTTCTTAATTTTTAAATGTTTTAAAATTTTTGTTTCATGCTTTTTTAAATTATTATTTCATGTTTCTTAATTTATTTATTCAAGTATTTTGATTTTTTCTCACTTTTTTCGATTTTTTAAAAAGTATTTTAATATTTTTCTTGTTTAAATTCAATGATTTTATTAATGTCTTTTTTTTACATTTTTAAAATTGAGTATTTTCAATTTTATTTCAAGTCTTTAATACATTATTTATTTATTATTGATATTCAACAATTATTTTTAAGTTTTTCTCAAGTTTTTATTGAGAACTATTGATTTCTTTAGAGACTTTAGTGTTTTATTTGTTTTTTTATTTATTTTATTGTTTTATTTTTTTTCTACCTTTTTTACATTATTAAAATTTATTGTTGTTTTTTAGTATTTTTTTTGTTTGTTTTTTTATGCCTATTTAATTATTTAATGAAGATCACACGAAAAAAGAAAGTGGAAAAAAAGAATACTTTTAAAAACAAAATTAATAATATAATTTTAGTATTTTCATGGTTTTCTAATTTTCTTCTAATCCCCGGTGTTTTATTTTGATATTTTCTTATTTTTTGTTATAGGACATTGTATAAGGATGTTTTTAAAAATGTTTTCTGTTCAAGTTTTTTGCATATTGATTAATGTTCTAATTAACTATTGGTTTTTATTTAGACTTTTTTGTTTTCTTGTGATATTAAATAATGTTTTTTTTGTATCATATTGATTTTTAATTATCTTTATCTTTCCAGGAGGTGATGGAGATGACGAGCACGTTTAAGCAGCAGAAGTTCCAGCTGGTCCAGAGCGGCTTTAACCCTTCGATGATCTCTGACCCTCTGTTGGTCCTGGATGCTCAGCAGCAGGTTTACGTTCCTCTGACAGAAAAGATCTACCAGAGCATCGTCAGCGGGGACAGAAAACTATAAAGCACCAAGACTACAAACTCTGTGAGGAGACTCCACGTTAGCTTTTTAAATTAAACCGTGAGCCTACAATCATGACTGTGATGAATGAAGAGCCATGGAAGGATGAAGAGTGAATGAAGAATTATGTTATCAAGTGATATGTCTGTTTAATAAAGGATCTCTGCACATTCAGAATCTACATATCAGATAAAACGTGTCAAAGTGATCAGTAATCAGCTCAAAGGTGATATTAATGACCTGCCTTGATTTAAAGGGATAGTTCATGCTTTTTGAAGCACTGTGGCTCAGTTAATATAATGTCCATCAAATCAGCTGTGCAGCTCAGTCCCTGAGGGGAGATGGACAGGGACGGACTCCAGCTGACACACATATCAGTATGTGGTGTTTCACTTTCTTCCACAAAGCCCCTGTGTTTGGAACTATTTTGTGTTGCAACATATGGGCTCCGTATCCTTCCACCAGCCACATGCTTTGTCCTCTCATCTGCTGTTCAGATCGTCGGCCTCCAGCAGGAACAACAAACTTCACTAAAACTAAACTAACTAGAAAGCACTGAGAGAGCGCAAACCTCTGCCAAGGTAGCTCACATGTTGCTGTTACATCTGTAAGCAATAGTTCCATGATAAAGTTACCATCATAATATGATTCATTGACCCACACCTAGCACTCAGAATCATGTTGATATCACTATTAGTTAAACAGTTATTGAGTTAAAATGATCGTTCACTAATGGCAGTTTTCAGGATCACCACCCAAATCTAATCATTTTTAAGTTGGGCCATTACCAACATCTCCTGAAAATTTCAGCAAAATCCATCCAGTAGTTTTTGCGTAATCTTGCTAACAAACAAACAAACAAACAAAAACATGCGCCGGCAAAAACATAACCTCCTTGGCAGAAGTGAAGATGGATGGAGAAACTGTTGTGGAAACTGAGGAGCAGGACAGATCACAGGTTACCCGGTGGAGCAGATGCATGAACTGTGAGCCCATGAACCTGGAGCCCCTTTGCTGTCAGGAGTTGGACTCATAGTTGCCAGGTTTGCTTATTATAAGCAACTTTGGGCTTCTTCTTTTTAAGCGATAAGAGAGATAAGATAAGATATTCCTTTATTAGTGGTAATAAAGGAACCCCTTTATTAGAGGTAAAAATAGCTGGAGGTTGCTGGTTTTGGGTTTGTATTTATCGACCTGGTTGCTTATTTCAGTAGAGAAATCTGGTGGGACTTAGTAATGAAGCTTCTCCTGGACCTTCTGGTCCTGGTGGTAAAATGGGATGCAGACCCAGACACTGCAGATGTTCTGTCCTGATGTCTATAATCAAAACAACAAGACAAAGTTGGCGAAGGCCCACGTCACAGGACAGAAACCCTACTGTGACCGTTTGTTTTGCCTGTTTTCAGGGTAGATACAGGAGTGACCCAAATATTCAGGAGAGTTGGATTTAGATCAGTTTGTGCTCCAGTGACCACTAACTGAGCCGATGCAGGACTCTGACCTGAACAGCTGATGGAAGGAGCATGATGCTGGTGGAACGATGTAGAAGCCGATATAGTGAATCAAATGGCTTTAATTTCATTTCCAGTGCAGCGCCTCGTAGTGAAAAAGACAATAATGGTACATAAGCAGTGGGAATAAAAACAGTGTAAAGGGAGCTCAGTTCTTTTATGACACTAGGATAAAAACTGATGCACTAGATCTTCCTGTCAAGCCGATGTAGTTTTTGTGTAGTTTTACCCTAAAGTGGGGTCATTTTGAGGCCTTATGTGGAACCACGGTCTTTCACCTCGAGTCCGTCCCCAGCTGCTCCCCTCAAGGCAGAGCTGGACAGCTGATTTATTGGACATTATATTTACCAGTGCCATAGGGCCTGAGCAACCCCACCTCAAAAAAACAGAACTATCCCGTAAAGGTTAAAGGTCATTTCTGCAGTATTTGCTGTTTGAAGGTTACTCCAGTACAAGCTTAGTGAAGAACTAAATGAATCAAACAATGAAGGAACTTAAAGGGATAGGCTAACATTTTTTGTTTTCTTGTCTTGCCTCACTCTGAGTCCATGACATGCAGATAGACACCATTCTTTTGACTGTGTGTGCAGTAACAAGGAAGAGATGCCCACTGCTAATTAGCTTAGCTCAAACACTGGGAACCAATGGGTAGTGTTAGCCTGCCTCTGTCGACAGTCATCAGATAAACTCTTCAGCAACTCTAAACGGTTCTGTGTGCTTGTTGTGACTCAATTTTTTCACCCTGCTATGTTACATTATCTATTTTTAGACTAAGGTTTATGTAATATTCGAAGGAAATACATAAGGTCAACAAAACAAAGCCTCTGTTTACAAGTAGTAGAAGATTGGTACTAAGGATTATGGCCAACTTTGTAAGAGAGGGCAAGGATGATTCCAAGGGGTTTAGCTTCATATGTATTTCTTACAAAAATTGTGCTAATCTTAGTTTCTCTAAACTCTGTTTAGAGTTCTGAAGTGTTTATCTGATGACTGTAGGCAGAGGCAGACTAACACTTCCCATTGACTCCCAATGTATGAGCTAACCTAATTAGCGGTGGGCGAGCTTTGACCGTCTCCTCCTTGTTACTTCACGCGCAGTCAAAATAATGATGTCTATCTGACTGTCATGGACTCAGGAGTGAGGCAAGACATGAAAAGAAACAAAATGTTGGCGTATCCCTTTAAGTCATTTTAAAGTAGCTTTTAGAGCTCATCTGCATGAACAATGAGGGTTAATCAGGTTTTTAAAGAAGGGCAAAGTTAAAGACTACGCTCGAAAAAGAGAGAGGAGTCACAGACTTAATAGGAACAAAACTGATGTGGAAATAGTTTGTTTAAAGGATTTCCTGCTCAGTTTACAGACTTTTAAATCCATCCAACAATGAGAAAGACCATTTTCATTAGAACATGAATATTACAGCTTTGTCTTCCTCTACGTTAGTTTTTTTTTTGTCTGACTGTGTGCTCAAAGGTGCTAATAGAACAAGCAGAGTCCCTCCTCTCAACAGGGCCACTAGCAGACCAGGAGTATTTGTTTGGCACTTGGGGAGGCCCTCAAGATATCAGATGGACCTCCTCACCATCTCCACATGGACCATGCATGGGACTGCACCCCACAGTTTGAGAACCACAGCTTGGAAGCGTTATCTTAGGATATTAGAGGCTTTTTTATTGTGAAATTAGAGTGAAAAACAACAAACACTGGAGATAATTATATGTTAATTTAAATAGATAATTGAATGTTCACAGAGGTGGATAAATATGTTTTTGATCCGTTTAAAGAAGTTTTAAGGTCCTTGATTTGAGCAGTTTGTCCTTTTAAAGAACAGAGAATTCCTTTAAAATCTCATTTCAGTGCCTTATTTATTCAAGAACTTACCTTCAGGGTAAATTATACTCCGATTATTGAGTTTAGAGTCATTTTCCACTCACATCAAACTCAAAACATTTCATGTTGTTTAATTTTTCCTCCTGATTTCATCGAGCTCAGGTTTGACATTGCAGTGAATCATAAGACAAACATCATATCACATTTATTCTCATGACTGTGAGACATTTTCAATAAAGCCAAAAAGTACCCAAACATGCAACCATAGTCAGTTCATTTTAATGTCATGGAGACTTAATTTCCTTTATTAATTAATTTATTTTGTGAAATAATTTTCCTTAAATCTTAATTTTGTTTACCGCAGATATACCAGCATGCTGCTAAATATATTTACAGAAATTTCAGGTCTGATAATTGTCGTCAATATCAGGACAGAACTTCATATTTACTTTAAAATGTCTTGAATCAGGACAGAGTCGGGAATTCCACATCAACCACAATAAGCTTCATATTCCTACACTGCGTTTTTATATATTAAAGTGATTTGTGTGAAATACCTTGGAGGATGTTTTCATCCTTATTGGACTGTAAATGAACCCGTTCTTGATGTTTAATGAAGGTTAATGGATGTAAAAATGACTGAAATGTTTCAGAGATGATGGTACATGAATAACGACGTGTTTCGTGATGTTTTTGTGGTAAAAAGTCATCAGTTTAAGATTCAGAAGGTCAAATTTTCTGTTGTAGGATTATTAAATATAAGAACTGTTACATACAAATGTGAGAATGTTTGTGCTTCATTTAAACTTTTCTCTTAGTTAGTAGACTTTGTGCCACTAGACTGTTAAAATTTGTCTGGAAATCATGTAAGGAACATTATATTGACATGAAACTGAATTGTCTTTGAGCAGTCATGTTTTTAGCTCATGTGGATGGGTGGGTTGACTACTTGACTGCTTCCTGTTTATGGGGAATGGAGCCATAGAGAAGGCGGTGGGGGGAGGGATTGTCGGGCCACTGGGCCCCAACCCCAAATCAAGCACCTAAAAAGACCACAAAAGAAAAGAGGGGGTGATAACCTGATTACAAGTAAAGGACTGGCTCAGACACATACACAGACAGAATAACAGAAATATCAGAAGGGCCATACCTCAGCCAGTGGAGGCAGGGCGCTGCCTCTGAGCAGCTCTGTGGTACTTGGATAGTCTTTACCTGTTACATCGAATACAATGTGAGGGATGATATCTTGTGGAGACAGTTTGTCTTGTCTGCTTCAGTTGGTGCTGCTGTCTCACTGGGCATTGGAGACATGGCCTTGCTACTGGCTTTCTTGCCTTTACAGTCAAAAGGAGTCTGTGTGCAAAAGGCAAAGATGTACTACAAGGATTAAAGTCTTGCTTAGCAACATCAATAAAGGTAAAATAAAGTGAAGATGCAAATACAGAATGGAGCATGTATAGCACTTTATTAGTCATCTGATAATAGAAGCGCGTTTTACACTGCAGGTCACACCTTTATTCATTTCTCATTCACACACATCCATCAGAACTAACCAATCCTTTTCATACAAATTCACACACATTTACACACCTCCAGATGTAGAAGTGGAAGTTTATTAGTTATGTGTATGACTCAAGGACGCATGGACACATGACTGCAGGAGTTTGAGATTGAGCTGCAGACCTCCAGACCGATGGGTAACCAACACTACCACTGAGTTACAGATGCTCCATGAGATGCATAACGCTACGGCAACATTGCTCCTGACAGCATGTATGGAGAAGCTGTCAGGATAAATGAGGGTGGACCTCCAGTTTGCACAGCAAATAGCCAATGAGATGAAGGGATAGGTGTGAGCTGCCTCTTGAGAAATTAATCAAAACTGACAAAAACTAAATGCATTCCAGTTTTCTTTTCCTCCATAGAGGAGTTTGTTTTAGTTTGTTTGTCTAACTGTCTGTCCATCCATCCATCTGTGGGCAGGATAACTCTGAATGTTACTGAAGGACTGAAAATGTAATGTTGCTAAAAGTTGGTTTGTACAGAGCACATGGTAGATAATGTTAGGACTATTTCAATAATATAGTAAATGAGGCAATCTTAGACCTGTTTACTTTGTGTCTCAAAATATAGCTATATTTATAAGACTGACTGATTGATCATTTTAAGTTTCTATCTGTAAAGCTTTCGGTAGAACAATCAACTGCACTCAGTCAATTACATATTTAAAGAGAAGTTTAAGTGGCATCATTTTCAGGAATAGTCCAACTGTTGTAATGTAATAGGCCATCTGTCTTGGCTGCCACAAGCTTAAACAGTTGTGACAGGCCCCCCACCTGACTTGGCCCTATATGTGACAAGAGAAGTGATTATTCTGAATTGTTTTAGGAGAAAGTATCAAAAAAGCTTTCCTGCATTTTCAGTAAGTCCACTGCTTTAAGCTAGCAGTAGGTCTCTGCTAGCCATCTCCTGACACAAACTGAAATACAACACACCCTTTCGCCTTGTAACTATGTGTAATTTTACTATCCAGTTGTTTAAAAAGAAAAAAATCTGAATTCTATGGTTCTAGTCAAGCTTATGACATAGTCAGTAATCATGATACAACAAAGGGAAATAATAATTACAATGTAGACTGTATTTCACCTTCTGTTTTTAGACTGATTTGATTCCATGTTAGCATCAAAAGCCCTCAGAGGCTCAACAATTACAGACCGATTTCTAAACTGTGTGTCCTGGTAGAAAATATTTGAAAAAAATTGTCAGTGAGCAATTAAAACTATTTTTAGATACTAATGGCACTTTAACAAATTTTCAGTCTGGTTTTAGAAAACAGCACAGTACTGTTACTGCTGCTCTTAAAGTTTTAAATGATTTTATTCAGGTTTTAGATTGTACAAAATAA
>JBAMNC010001401.1:760000-906915 GCA_037902135.1 Cetoscarus ocellatus | reverse complement strand
CGAAAAAACATGCTAGTGCAGACGGTTTGGTCATATTTTGCTTCAAAATGGACTTATGAGCCTTTTTCTCTCAGCTCAGGACTTGAAAAAACACTAAGGCTAACATATGACTTTTTTCCATGTCGGACCCCGAAAAAAAATATGCTCAAACATGACTTTTTGGGTGTAAAACAGGCCGAAAAACATGCTAGTGCAGACGGTTTGGTCATATTTTGCTTCAAAATGGACTTATGAGCCTTTTTCTCTCAGCTCAGGATTTGAAAAAACACTAAGGCTAACATATGACTTTTTTCCATGTCGGACCCGAAAAAAAATATGCTCAAACATGACTTTTTGGGTGTAAAACAGGCCGAAAAACATGCTAGTGCAGACGGTTTGGTCATATTTTGCTTCAAAATGGACTTATGAGCCTTTTTCTCTCAGCTCAAGATTTGAAAAAACACTAAGGCTAACATATGACTTTTTTCCATGTCGGACCCCGAAAAAAAATATGCTCAAACATGACTTTTTGGGTGTAAAACAGGCCGAAAAACATGCTAGTGCAGACGGTTTGGTCATATTTTGCTTCAAAATGGACTTATGAGCCTTTTTCTCTCAGCTCAGGATTTGAAAAAACACTAAGGCTAACATATGACTTTTTTCCATGTCGGACCCCGAAAAAAAATATGCTCAAACATGACTTTTTGGGTGTAAAACAGGCCGAAAAACATGCTAGTGCAGACGGTTTGGTCATATTTTGCTTCAAAATGGACTTATGAGCCTTTTTCTCTCAGCTCGGGACTTGAAAAAACACTAAGGCTAACATATGACTTTTTTCCATGTCGGACCCAGAAAAAAAATATGCTCAAACGTGACTTTTTGGGTGTAAAACAGGCCGAAAAACATGCTAGTGCAGACGGTTTGGTCATATTTTGCTTCAAAATGGACTTATGAGCCTTTTTCTCTCAGCTCAGGATTTGAAAAAACACTAAGGCTAACATATGACTTTTTTCCATGTCGGACCCAGAAAAAAAATATGCTCAAACGTGACTTTTTGGGTGTAAAACAGGCCGAAAAACATGCTAGTGCAGACGGTTTGGTCATATTTTGCTTCAAAATGGACTTATGAGCCTTTTTCTCTCAGCTCAAGATTTGAAAAAACACTAAGGCTAACATATGACTTTTTTCCATGTCGGATCCCGAAATAAAATATGCTCAAACATGACTTTTTGGGTGTAAAACAGGCCGAAAAACATGCTAGTGCAGACGGTTTGGTCATATTTTGCTTCAAAATGGACTTATGAGCCTTTTTCTCTCAGCTCAGGATTTGAAAAAACACTAAGGCTAACATATGACTTTTTTCCATGTCGGACCCCGAAAAAAAATATGCTCAAACATGAATTTTTGGGTGTAAAACAGGCCGAAAAACATGCTAGTGCAGACGGTTTGGTCATATTTTGCTTCAAAATGGACTTATGAGCCTTTTTCTCTCAGCTCAGGATTTGACAAAACACTAAGGCTAACATATGACTTTTTTTCCATGTCGGACCCCGAAAAAAAATATGCTCAAACATGACTTTTTGGGTGTAAAACAGGCCGAAAAACATGCTAGTGCAGACGGTTTGGTCATATTTTGCTTCAAAATGGACTTATGAGCCTTTTTCTCTCAGCTCAGGATTTGAAAAAACACTAAGGCTAACATATGACTTTTTTCCATGTCGGACCCCGAAAAAAAATATGCTCAAACATGACTTTTTTGGGTGTAAAACAGGCCGAAAAACATGCTAGTGCAGACGGTTTGGTCATATTTTGCTTCAAAATGGACTTATGAGCCTTTTTCTCTCAGCTCAGGATTTGAAAAAACACTAAGGCTAACATATGACTTTTTTCCATGTCGGACCCCGAAAAAAAATATGCTCAAACATGACTTTTTGGGTGTAAAACAGGCCGAAAAACATGCTAGTGCAGACGGTTTGGTCATATTTTGCTTCAAAATGGACTTATGACCCTTTTTCTCTCAGCTCAGGATTTGAAAAAAACACTAAGGCTAACATATGACTTTTTTCCATGTCGGACCCAGAAAAAAAATATGCTCAAACGTGACTTTTTGGGTGTAAAACAGGCCGAAAAACATGCTAGTGCAGACGGTTTGGTCATATTTTGCTTCAAAATGGACTTATGAGCCTTTTTCTCTCAGCTCAAGATTTGAAAAAACACTAAGGCTAACATATGACTTTTTTCCATGTCGGACCCCGAAATAAAATATGCTCAAACATGACTTTTTGGGTGTAAAACAGGCCGAAAAACATGCTAGTGCAGACGGTTTGGTCATATTTTGCTTCAAAATGGACTATGAGCCTTTTTCTCTCAGCTCAGGACTTGACAAAACACTAAGGCTAACATATGACTTTTTTCCATGTCGGACCCCGAAAAAAAATATGCTCAAACATGAATTTTTGGGTGTAAAACAGGCCGAAAAACATGCTAGTGCAGACGGTTTGGTCATATTTTGCTTCAAAATGGACTTATGAGCCTTTTTCTCTCAGCTCAGGATTTGAAAAAACACTAAGGCTAACATATGACTTTTTTCCATGTCGGACCCCGAAAAAAAATATGCTCAAACATGACTTTTTGGGTGTAAAACAGGCCGAAAAACATGCTAGTGCAGACGGTTTGGTCATATTTTGCTTCAAAATGGACTTATGAGCCTTTTTCTCTCAGCTCAGGATTTGAAAAAACACTAAGGCTAACATATGACTTTTTTCCATGTCGGACCCCGAAAAAAAATATGCTCAAACATGACTTTTTGGGTGTAAAACAGGCCGAAAAACATGCTAGTGCAGACGGTTTGGTCATATTTTGCTTCAAAATGGACTCATGAGCCTTTTTCTCTCAGCTCAGGGATTTGAAAAAACACTAAGGCTAACATATGACTTTTTTCCATGTCAGACCCCGAAAAAAAATATGCTCAAACATGACTTTTTGGGTGTAAAACAGGCCGAAAAACATGCTAGTGCAGACGGTTTGGTCATATTTTGCTTCAAAATGGACTTATGAGCCTTTTTCTCTCAGCTCAGGATTTGAAAAAACACTAAGGCTAACATATGACTTTTTTCCATATCGGACCCCGAAAAAAAATATGCTCAAACATGACTTTTTGGGTGTAAAACAGGCCGAAAAACATGCTAGTGCAGACGGTTTGGTCATATTTTGCTTCAAAATGGACTTATGAGCCTTTTTCTCTCAGCTCAGGACTTGAAAAAACACTAAGGCTAACATATGACTTTTTTCCATGTCGGACCCCGAAAAAAAATATGCTCAAACATGACTTTTTGGGTGTAAAACAGGCCGAAAAACATGCTAGTGCAGACGGTTTGGTCATATTTTGCTTCAAAATGGACTTATGAGCCTTTTTCTCTCAGCTCAGGACTTGAAAAAACACTAAGGCTAACATATGACTTTTTTTCCATGTCGGACCCCAAAAAAAAATATGCTCAAACATGACTTTTTGGGTGTAAAACAGGCCGAAAAACATGCTAGTGCAGACGGTTTGGTCATATTTTGCTTCAAAATGGACTTATGAGCCTTTTTCTCTCAGCTCAGGATTTGAAAAAACACTAAGGCTAACATATGACTTTTTTCCATGTCGGACCCCGAAAAAAAATATGCTCAAACATGACTTTTTGGGTGTAAAACAGGCCGAAAAACATGCTAGTGCAGACGGTTTGGTCATATTTTGCTTCAAAATGGACTTATGAGCCTTTTTCTCTCAGCTCAGGATTTGAAAAAACACTAAGGCTAACATATGACTTTTTTCCATGTCGGACCCCGAAAAAAAATATGCTCAAACATGACTTTTTGGGTGTAAAACAGGCCGAAAAACATGCTAGTGCAGACGGTTTGGTCATATTTTGCTTCAAAATGGACTTATGAGCCTTTTTCTCTCAGCTCAGGACTTGAAAAAACACTAAGGCTAACATATGACTTTTTTCCATGTCGGACCCCGAAAAAAAATATGCTCAAACATGACTTTTTGGGTGTAAAACAGGCCGAAAAACATGCTAGTGCAGACGGTTTGGTCATATTTTGCTTCAAAATGGACTTATGAGCCTTTTTCTCTCAGCTCAGGATTTGAAAAAACACTAAGGCTAACATATGACTTTTTTCCATGTCGGACCCCGAAAAAAAATATGCTCAAACATGACTTTTTGGGTGTAAAACAGGCCGAAAAACATGCTAGTGCAGACGGTTTGGTCATATTTTGCTTCAAAATGGACTTATGAGCCTTTTTCTCTCAGCTCAGGACTTGAAAAAACACTAAGGCTAACATATGACTTTTTTCCATGTCGGACCCCGAAAAAAAATATGCTCAAACATGACTTTTTGGGTGTAAAACAGGCCGAAAAACATGCTAGTGCAGACGGTTTGGTCATATTTTGCTTCAAAATGGACTTATGAGCCTTTTTCTCTCAGCTCAGGACTTGAAAAAACACTAAGGCTAACATATGACTTTTTTCCATGTCGGACCCCGAAAAAAAAATATGCTCAAACATGACTTTTTGGGTGTAAAACAGGCCGAAAAACATGCTAGTGCAGACGGTTTGGTCATATTTTGCTTCAAAATGGACTTATGAGCCTTTTTCTCTCAGCTCAGGATTTGAAAAAACACTAAGGCTAACATATGACTTTTTTCCATGTCGGACCCCGAAAAAAAATATGCTCAAACATGACTTTTTGGGTGTAAAACAGGCCGAAAAACATGCTAGTGCAGACGGTTTGGTCATATTTTGCTTCAAAATGGACTTATGAGCCTTTTTCTCTCAGCTCAGGATTTGAAAAAAACACTAAGGCTAACATATGACTTTTTTCCATGTCGGACCCAGAAAAAAAATATGCTCAAACGTGACTTTTTGGGTGTAAAACAGGCCGAAAAACATGCTAGTGCAGACGGTTTGGTCATATTTTGCTTCAAAATGGACTTATGAGCCTTTTTCTCTCAGCTCAAGATTTGAAAAAACACTAAGGCTAACATATGACTTTTTTCCATGTCGGATCCCGAAATAAAATATGCTCAAACATGACTTTTTGGGTGTAAAACAGGCCGAAAAACATGCTAGTGCAGACGGTTTGGTCATATTTTGCTTCAAAATGGACTCATGAGCCTTTTTCTCTCAGCTCAGGATTTGACAAAACACTAAGGCTAACATATGACTTTTTTCCATGTCGGACCCCGAAAAAAAATATGCTCAAACATGAATTTTTGGGTGTAAAACAGGCCGAAAAACATGCTAGTGCAGACGGTTTGGTCATATTTTGCTTTCAAAATGGACTCATGAGCCTTTTTCTCTCAGCTCAGGATTTGAAAAAACACTAAGGCTAACATATGACTTTTTTTCCATGTCGGACCCCGAAAAAAAATATGCTCAAACATGACTTTTTGGGTGTAAAACAGGCCGAAAAACATGCTAGTGCAGACGGTTTGGTCATATTTTGCTTCAAAATGGACTTATGAGCCTTTTTCTCTCAGCTCAGGATTTGAAAAAACACTAAGGCTAACATATGACTTTTTTACCATATCGGACCCCGAAAAAAAATATGCTCAAACATGACTTTTTGGGTGTAAAACAGGCCGAAAAACATGCTAGTGCAGACGGTTTGGTCATATTTTGTTTCAAAATGGACTTATGAGCCTTTTTCTCTCAGCTCAGGATTTGAAAAAACACTCAGGCTAACATATGACTTTTTTCCATGTCGGACCCCGAAAAAAAATATGCTCAAACATGACTTTTTGGGTGTAAAACAGGCCGAAAAACATGCTAGTGCAGACGGTTTGGTCATATTTTGCTTCAAAATGGACTTATGAGCCTTTTTCTCTCACCTCGGGACTTGAAAAACACTAAGGCTAACATATGACTTTTTTTCCATGTCATACCCCGAAAAAAAATATGCTCAAACATGACTTTTTGGGTGTAAAACAGGCCGAAAAACATGCTAGTGCAGACGGTTTGGTCATATTTTGCTTCAAAATGGACTTATGAGCCTTTTTCTCTCAGCTCAGGATTTGAAAAAACACTAAGGCTAACATATGACTTTTTTCCATGTCGGACCCCGAAAAAAAATATGCTCAAACATGACTTTTTGGGTGTAAAACAGGCCGAAAAACATGCTAGTGCAGACGGTTTGGTCATATTTTGCTTCAAAATGGACTTATGAGCCTTTTTCTCTCAGCTCAGGACTTGAAAAAACACTAAGGCTAACATATGACTTTTTTTCCATGTCGGACCCCGAAAAAAAATATGCTCAAACATGACTTTGTGGGTGTAGAAGTGGCCGAAAAACATGCTAGTGCAGACGGTTTGGTCATATTTTGCTTCAAAATGGACTTATGAGCCTTTTTCTCTCAGCTCAGGGACTTGAAAAAACACTAAGGCTAACATATGACTTTTTTCCATGTCGGACCCAGAAAAAAAATATGCTCAAACGTGACTTTTTGGGTGTAAAACAGGCCGAAAAACATGCTAGTGCAGACGGTTTGGTCATATTTTGCTTCAAAATGGACTTATGAGCCTTTTTCTCTCAGCTCAGGATTTGAAAAAACACTAAGGCTAACATATGACTTTTTTCCATGTCGGACCCTGAAAAAAAATATGCTCAAACGTGACTTTCTGGATGTAAAACAGGCCGAAAAACATGCTAGTGCAGACGGTTTGGTCATATTTTGCTTCAAAATGGACTTATGAGCCTTTTTCTCTCAGCTCAGGACTTGAAAAAACACTAAGGCTAACATATGACTTTTTTCCATGTCGGACCCCGAAAAAAAATATGCTCAAACATGACTTTTTGGGTGTAAAACAGGCCGAAAAACATGCTAGTGCAGACGGTTTGGTCATATTTTGCTTCAAAATGGACTTATGAGCCTTTTTCTCTCAGCTCGGGATTTGAAAAAACACTAAGGCTAACATATGACTTTTTTCCATGTCGGACCCTGAAAAAAAATATGCTCAAACATGACTTTTTGGGTGTAAAACAGGCCGAAAAACATGCTAGTGCAGACGGTTTGGTCATATTTTGCTTCAAAATGGACTTATGAGCCTTTTTCTCTCAGCTCAAGATTTGAAAAAACACTAAGGCTAACATATGACTTTTTTCCATGTCGGACCCCGAAAAAAAATATGCTCAAACATGACTTTTTGGGTGTAAAACAGGCCGAAAAACATGCTAGTGCAGATGGTTTGGTCATATTTTGCTTCAAAATGGACTTATGAGCGTTTTTCTCTCAGCTCAAGATTTGAAAAAACACTAAGGCTAACATATGACTTTTTTCCATGTCGGACCCCGAAAAAAAATATGCTCAAACATGACTTTTTGGGTGTAAAACAGGCCGAAAAACATGCTAGTGCAGAGGGTTTGGTCATATTTTGCTTCAAAATGGACTTATGAGCCTTTTTCTCTCACCTCGGGACTTGAAAAAACACTAAGGCTAACATATGATTTTTTTCCATGTCGGACCCAGAAAAAAAATATGCTCAAACGTGACTTTTTGGGTGTAAAACAGGCCGAAAAACATGCTAGTGCAGACGGTTTGGTCATATTTTGCTTCAAAATGGACTTATGACCCTTTTTCTCTCAGCTCAGGATTTGAAAAAACACTAAGGCTAACATATGACTTTTTTCCATGTCGGACCCAGAAAAAAAATATGCTCAAACGTGACTTTCTGGATGTAAAACAGGCCGAAAAACATGCTAGTGCAGACGGTTTGGTCATATTTTGCTTCAAAATGGACTTATGAGCCTTTTTCTCTCAGCTCAGGATTTGATAAAACACTAAGGCTAACATATGACTTTTTTCCATGTCGGACCCCGAAAAAAAATATGCTCAAACATGACTTTTTGGGTGTAAAACAGGCCGAAAAACATGCTAGTGCAGACGGTTTGGTCATATTTTGCTTCAAAATAGACTTATGAGTCTTTTTCTCTCAGCTCAGGGACTTGAAAAAACACTAAGGCTAACATATGACTTTTTTCCATGTCGGACCCCGAAAAAAAATATGCTCATACATGCCTTTTTTTGTTATGACATAGGCACACAATGTTTTGCATAGGTTTGTCCGATTCATTATTTTGTAATCTTGGTTTAGAAAATTCTTCAACCATGAGTTGAGCCTTGAGCCTCTTATTTTGACATTTGTGCTCAGCTAACTGTCTTCAGCTTCATATTTAACAGACATATTTGAGTGTTGTTTTTTTAACATCTTAAAGATGCATTTCTCCTCTGAGAGCTGACATGCATGTGACTGCAGAGGTTTGGAAATGTCAGCATTTTGCACTGTCTACATGTTTAAAGACCAAACAGGCAGTTTGTTGTGAGGATTTTAAACAGCATGATGATTCTCTGTTTCAGGAGGTGCCGGTCAGCGGCCTGTAGGGGGCACTACAGACCAGCAGAGAAGCATCACTGTGTCCAGAGAGCAAGCAGACCAAGTCCTCCAACAGTGATGCTTTCAGCTACTGAACCTGCTGCTCCTGAAAATGTAGCATCTTAAGATCCAGGCCTTTTTTTTTATCATCCTGCTGTAAAACTGTCACCTTATTGTCCTCATATCGAAGCCTTTAGGACTCTAAACTTGCACATGACCCGCCTTTTATTAGATTTGTTTTTGGTACCGAAGGTGTAAAAGTTTCTTTTAAAAAGCTTTTGTATATAATGACTCCTGCATCTTAAGTATTTTCCTTTATCTTTTTTATATGATGCTTTAAGAACATGAAATGTATTTTATAACCGCCTTCTTGTTTTCACTGTTGTCTCTTAAAAGCACTCGTACAGGATGGATGAAGGCTTCCATGTGTTCAAGAAGTTATTTGCGAATGCAGTAAAAAGAGTTGAATGCAACAGAAGTGTGGTACAAATGTTCCTTTATTAGCATAAACATATTTTGTCTTCAAGTACAAATCTTGATAGCTGCTTCCAAACATTTACAAGGATGAGCAGAGTTAAGAAAATAGTCAAGCTCAGACAGAATCAGAGGAGGAAGAAGAGGATTAGAAAAAGTACAAGAACACTACCATGTTAAATCAGTGAAACACAAGAAGAGTAAAGGTTACACTTTCTGAATGAAGCACTTCAAATGTGACCGGTCACTGAGAGCTATCATCGTGCTGACCTATAAAACTAGGCCTCAGACAGATGAAGCGGTCAGTGACTGACCTTTTTAGCACCAGATCTGTTTTTACATGTTTGTGTTTTTAGGCAGCTGCTCATTGGCCCATCAGAGTAAACACTTTGGTTCTGATGATGTTACAACAAATATTTGGCAAAATCAAATGTTAAAAATTGGCTCCAAACATCAGAATAAACCCTCTTTGTCACAATTCTGTGGTAATTAACTATAGAATACCCTTTGTACATAAAACAAGGTTTGATACCAGAGTTTCTTTCAATGTCTGTTATGTCTGGAGGTACTGAAATGGAGTTTGGGTTTATGTTCAGCAGCTCTTTATCGCTGCACAAGTCTGACAAATGCCTGAACAAGCTGGATGAACGGCTCCTGACCTTCATGGCTTGCTTTGGAGCCTGGTGTCGGGGGTTTGGACTGGGTGGAGGGGAGGAGGCCACTGGCTGGAGACGATGGAGAGCCTCTGCGGAAATGTCGGGACAGGCTGGAGAGCAGGGTGCTCTGCAGGGGGAGAAAGATTCAAATACATCAGAAAAATACAAATATTGAAAAAAGGGAGATTGCTTTCCTACAAAAAGAACATTTATATGAAGGATATGTCTTAAAGTTCAAATTGAAAATAAACCGTCAGGTTGAATTTGTATCAAAAATCAAACTTTGCTTAAATAAAACAGCTGCTGGCCTGAAAAATGTGTTGCATTGGGTAATTAACGACATGATAACATGCAAGCATAACCCATGACAACTATCATCATCTCCGTGTAATACTGTAATCATCAAAACACTTACAGATAAGTATAGTTTACAAGGGGTATACGACATTATCAGTATGATGCTGTTTTAGATTATTGCTTCAAAAAGCAAAATATTTGTAACAGGAATAATGTACATTTCTGCTGATATTTACTGCTTATTTTTTTAGCTTTATACATCAGCCCCACACAGAACATTTGCATTAAGTCTTGAAGTTTTTGCACATTCACTTTAATCTGGGAGAATAAGCTCTAATTAAATTGTGGGTCTACGACATTCCTTCTGCCAGTGAAAGCCGTTTTAGTGTGCCTAGGGGGCGCTAGAGAGTACTTTTTTTTCATTATTGGGGTTCTTTTTTTCATTTCATCAATTTTTCACTGGATCTTGGGTGTGTGCTACTTTTGATGGGTTTTTGAACATGTTCAGGGGTCAAATTGAGGTTTAAACTAAGCAAACGCACCCGTAACAAAAGGGTCCTTCTCCTCTGGCAGAGCTAGACGAGTCCTTTTCTTTCGGACGAGGACCATAAAGATAAGGCTCATGTTCTCTTAGCAGATTAGTCAATCAATGTTTGTAGCTCTTATAAGATCAGATAAGGATTAATTTTACTGTCCCTGTTAGAAAGAAATTTTTAATGTTATGTTGGTGTGATAAAAAAAATACGTCTAGTCCTTCCTCTGTATTGATATTGGTATCAGCTGATATAAGTTTAAAAATGCTGGCAGACTGGATATCTGCAAATATCATGTACTCTAATATTTCACTTAAAAGTATTACAGTGACAGAGAAACACTTACCAGCCTTAAGGCGGGATGAAGGAGTAATGTGTTAATTACAGACATGTAATCTAATCATCCTTAAAATGCTCCATACATGAACTTCTTTCCACGGTGTTGACAAGATCGCTCATTATCCATCTGAATAAATCCTACCATTAACGTCTTTGGACGCAGTTTATTTTTGTGTCACTGGCCCAAAGAAATATGACTACCTGCCAACATCTTATAACTTAAGCCACATGAGAGATCATCAGACACCTGCTCCCCTCCCTGCTCTGTATTAAGCCTGGCCAATCAGGGCTCAGTTCAGGGACAGTGCTCTTCCAGGATCCTCTGCTAAAATATTTGTGCTTGTTACATCTAAATTAGCTTTATTACCTCAGCCAAGCTGGTTATGTTTGTCTGTTTGTTAGCAACTTTACGGAAAAACAACTGGATTGATTTACATGGTAATTTTACCTGAGGTGTGGTCTGGTCCAAGGAAGAAGTCGTTACAATTTGGTGGTGATACAGACATTGGTCTGGATGCAAAAAATTCAACGATTCAAAAAAATCCCACAGGTTTACATTGGGCAGAATTAAAAAAAAAAAAAAAACATATCTGCCATTTCTTAACCGATTCGCTTCCAATTTTAAAGGGTAATATGAGGTCCATGTCTCTGTCATCAAGGTAAATTTCATCTGGATCCATTCCAGATTGATGTCACAAAAAACATTTAACTTTATAATGGGAAATCCTATTGACAACATTCAATGATACATACAAAATCTAACTATGTGATGTTCCCAAAACATTTGTGTTCTTACAAGATAACAACCTCTATGTATGTGCTGAGTTTTGTCCAGATCCTGGCACTACTCTGGCTCTGGTGGATTGGTTGTGCAGAGCCAGTTTGCAGTGTCCTCCCCCTACTCTCTCTTGCCCCCTTCACAAGTCTATCCACTGTCTCCCGCTCCCTACTATCAATAAAGGCACAAAATGCCCAAAAAAAATTCAAAAAAAAAAAAAAAAAAAAAAAAAAAGAGCTGTTATTATAGAACGTTTTAATAGAAAATGCTGATTTCCAGCACCAGCTTTACCATCCTCGCCACTGAGTCAAGACAGAAGTCTGTTACTTTCAATACTTATCAATATTTTGTCCCACCCCTAAGACGCACTAAAAAAATCTAAAGAACTTTAATGTCTCACCAGTTCAGAGCTGAGCTCCTGTTTGAGTCTCTGTTTGTCTCGGGGGACGATTGAGGAGTCTTTGAGACACCGAACAGCCTGAGAGATCAGGACATAGAAACAGTTCTCCATGGTGAACATCAGCAGAGACCTGGACAGACAAGAAGACACAAAACACAGTTAAACTTTGATGTTCAGCTGAACAGAAAACTGATTTGTGCATTGACACAAACAGAAAGTCAACAGCTCTGTTGTTGCCTCAGTCTGGTAGTGCGTCTCCAAGTAACAGGAAGGTTGCGGGTCTTGAGTCCAGCTCTAGCTGTCACATGTCCATGTGTCCTTGGGCAAGACAAATAACCCCAAGTTTCTCCCACTGTTGCATCAGTGGTGTGTAATAGGTATGAGAGGGCAAGGAAATAAAGGCAAATGCTGATGGATGACTCCCATGGAAACTTTCAACCATCAGTGAGTGAATGTGAGAGAATGAGAGTGAGTGTGTGGATGTGACCTGCAGTGAAAAAGCGCTTTGAGTCGTCACAAAGACTAGAAAAGCACTCGATAAGCTCAAGTCAATTTACCATGTATTGCTCTTTAGATGAAGCTACAACCAAGTGTTTGTTTTTCGCTTAGCTCAGATAAGGGATGGTAGCTGCCTGAAGTTTAATGTGAAAATCTTTTAGGACATGAAACACAGATTGACCTTGTTAACTTTTCTCCAGTAGTTACAGTCCTTGTGCTGAGCTAGGTGGCAGCAGTTACTTCAAATTTTGTCAGAAAAAATCACAATGATCTTCATGTTTCTGACCACCTCACACCAAAGCATACAAACACGTTCAAGATATTTTGTTGACAGGCTGTTCAATTGAACTTTAGGTCATTTAATAAAAGTGTTATTAAAATAAATCATTAATTATCAAAATAAAAATGACTCACTTCAGAGCCTGAATCTCCTCTGATGAGGCCAGAGAGACGATACTCAGTGACACAGGCTCCTTCTTCTTCTCCATCTACAACAAAAACAGTCAGTGATCAACTGAGCTCCTGCAGCTAAAGACAGACATGTTCATGCTGAAGACTCACCTCGCTCAGCATGCTCAGAGCCACATTGATGGTGGCCAGAAGGGTGCCGAAAGAAGGAGCCACATCAGGGTCAAACGCCGGCGTGGTGAAGCTAAGGACGAACAGGGTCCGATACTCAGCCAGATCCATACTCTATCACAGAAACAGACACAACTCAGCCTCCATTTTCTTCTTCATGTTTCTATTTTAGTATCCTCTCGTAAATTCAAATGCGATGGTTTCCTACGGCTGTGATTATGAAGTGAGGACAAAATCTCATGGTTTCTATCAGAGAAGAGTCACTCAGAGCAGCGTATCATCTGACCTGGTCCAGCAGAATCTGACAGCAGTCTGGAGTGAAGTGCTGCAGAGTCGCCAAAGTTTTGCTGAGGATCTTCAGGAGGCTGCACTGTACAGCGAGCAGAGCTTTCTGCTCAGCCTCCTCTCTCTCTCCTCCACCTGCTGCCTCTTTAGACGGAGTCTGCGGGGGACGCTGAGTCCTGGGGAGGTGACCTGGGGGCAACGCTTCTCCATTTTTAGCCTGAAAACCAACATAAAAGTACATACACAGTGCATTTACATCTCAACCCTTCCCCTTTGGACTGGTAATAATAAAGATCAAAGGGCAGATGTGATGATGCTTAGAGGGATATGCCAATTTTTTGCTGTTTTCGTGTCTTGCCTCACTCTCGAGTTCATGACAAGCAGATAGACACCATTATTTCATTGAGCGTGCAGGAACAAGAAAGAGATGGGCAGAGCTCACATAACATAACGTGGTAAAAAAAATGAACTGTTAAGAGTTGCTGAAGAGTTTATCTGATGACTGCAGGCAGAGACAGGCTAGCTATACCCGTTGACTCCCAGTGTTTGAGCTAAGCTAACTAGCAGTGGGCCAGCTTTGTCTGACTCTTTCTTGTTACTGGATGCAAAGTCGTAAAAATGGTGTCTATCTGCTTGCCATGGACTCGGGAGTGAGGCAAGACACTAAAACAAACAAAATGTTGGCATAACCCTTTAACTGGATCTCCACATAGTCCGCATATGGGGCGTCATGTCCGCACCACAACTTTGCATAATCTCACCAACAGGAAGTGTATTTAAAACACTGGCACAGTGGAATGCGGCTCTGGAAGCTTGAAACACAAGATCATAAAAAAACTAAAACTTCACAAGGTAATCGTGAGTTTACAATAAAACAGGAAGAGCAGCATGTAAACAAAAGGTTATATTTCCTGCCTGTTGCTAATTTGCTGTAGAGATTGATATTATTTTCAGTGTATTTTGAAATGGCACAGAAACTCTGAGCACTTGTTTCCCTCTATTGGGTTAATCTGCTTGGCAGAGCTTGATGTGGAGATGAAGCGGCTCCTGCTGAAATGAGACTCACTGCATATTTCCAGCGAACAAGTGCAGAGTTGCACGCTCTGCAAATGGATTGAGGTGCATGCCAAGGAAACTGTTGAAGAGACTGGTGGGAATTTGATGTAGAGTGCACTACGCAGGCGGACTATGCAGAACTGGAGGTGAGTGTGTATAAAAATAAAGCTTTTTTTATGGTATAAAATGTTCTTGATTCTGACCTGGAGGTAGTGATGGAGCATCTTCTTGCTGTGGAGCAGGTACGTGCAGGTCTGACACAGATAACACAAGTTTACCTGAAAGAAAAGGAAACAGAAACACATAAATGATGGAGCTTCCGTTTTGTTCTTATGACTTGAACCTCTCCTCTGGACTTACCTGGATATCTCTCAGCAGTTTGGGGAGGTGAAACTGCCACTCCTTACAGAAGCTGGAGAGCTGAAGGAGGAAGCCGACTGTGTGATCTGCCTCGTCCAAACAGGCCAGACTCTGAACTGTACGCACAGCGTTCAGACACTGAGCACGAGAGGAGAAAAGGGTCAAAATGAAATTCAACTGTGCAAACAGCCCTCTGTAAAAAGCCAGACAGCATTAATACTTTCTGTTTAAATACAATCATTTTACTATTGGTTGTGTTTTGACATCTTTGTAGCACTGAAGTAATGGGAGGTTAACTTTGATTTTTTTTTTTAAATATCATAAGCAATTTTGAAACTGACAAGACTTCTCATCCTGCATGTCACGATGAATAAGACAGTATGCTGCTGGGACTGTCCGACTTGGGAACATAATTAAGGAAAAAGGAGGTTTAAGTGAAGCTGAACAATATTTGAACAGTAACTGGTTGGAACTTTGGAACTACATGTCTTCTGACTTCTTAAAAACTTCATCAACAACATGAAGAAAGTAATGAAAAATAAATCTTGCTGCAGCACTCAAAGAATGACAAAAACTACAAGGTAGTGTAAAAAGTCCGAAGTGCAAAGGGCTTTAAACCCCTCAGAGTGCTCCTCTCTGCAAATATGTAATACCCTCAATTAAGGACACTGTCACCTGTAGTATTCGTTCCTGATGGACTCCCACAAAGTCCAGGGCTTCGTTGATGAAGGTGTATCTCAGAGTTTTGAGCAGAGACTCCATCAAAGACATGCAAAGCCTGTACACTCCAGGCCAGCAGGCAGAGTCCTGAGACTTCCTGGAGAAACTCTACCCACAGACATAAATATGTTGAGTTAGGATAAAATGTAAATGCAGACTTATTTCTGTGTAAACATGTATAAACATTCATTTGTCAAGAGGTTTTTTCTGTTCTTTTATGATCACCTGTGATGCTCCATTTGAAGAAACTTCATAGACACTCAGAAGAGGGAGGCAGATGGTCTGGATGACTCCAGCTCCTGCAACAGCTGCTGCTCCCTGGAGGGTAAAAGTTCAAACTCTTAACTACCAACGAATTTAAGAGTTGATCCTGTTCACAAGTACTGTATCATGTGAGTGTACGGTCATGAAGGGGTGAAACATTTCTGGTAAATTTTCGGAAACTTCCCATGGCAGGTTAAGCTGCGGAATTTTTTTAAATATTCAAAACTTGAAACTTTGCATGGACATTAACAGAATTACGGAAATTTAATGGAAATTGGGGGTAATTTAAAAAAAACTTTGTCATATCCAGACATAAATATAAACATTCTGTTTTGTCATGGGAAGACATCCATGCAAAATAATAAGATTAAAACATTACTTAACAGATACGTTTGTAAGTAGAACTTTGACAAGTTTTAACTATTTTTTTGAACAATCAATTTCGTTATCTTTGCCTTAAAAAAGTACTACTGATGTACACAAACCTACCAAATAAATTATATCATTCCTTGAAAAAGATAGATTTATTATTGATGCAAACAACTGAGTTTTTTTTATTTAGACTTTACCCTGGATCATTCTTGTTAGCCCCACACCCAGTCCCCAACCCTCCACTGCCAGAGGAGCAAACTGCAGGAAAAAATTCTGCTGCATGAACACTCAAGTTAGAAAAAATTTTCTTCACCCCAAAAAAACTTTCAAGAACATTAGGGTGGGATCTGGGAAAATGGCTTATCACTAACTTAAGTCACATCATTCTTAATTTCAGGTTGAAAAATCTGGACTAATTGATGAATCCTGATAAGTCATAAAATCTTTCAATAATAATTTTTGAATGTGTTCACCTGTGGAGTTCGGGCCAGTGTGAGCAGCAGGTGAAGAGCAGCCTCAGTGAAGTAGAGGTTGTGTTTAGACCTCAGACTGAGCTCCACAGCGCTGAGCACTGAGGGGAGGATCGGCACCTTCCTCATCACTGACACCCAGTGTTCACCATCCTCATCAGTGCGACACAGCTCCTTTGCTAGATGCAGAGCCAGAACACACACCTTGACAAAGAGAGGAAAAATGACTTTAATACAACTTTAATGGAGCAGAATTACAGACAACTTAAAGGCTGAAGCAATGTGTTGAAAGTTAAGATCACTGGCTGTTAAAGAAAAGAAGATAAAAAAAACAAACTGTGTAGAGTAAAACGTCTTTGAAAAATAATATTGTGTAATTTCCCATTACCCCGTCTCTCTGGTCCTTCTGTTGTCCTCGGGGAGAGTCTGTCTCCATGCTGTCCTCATCCTCTGCTGTCTCTCCAGCTCGGTTCATGAGGCGAGTATTATCAATGAGCGCTAAGGCTTCGTCTTTCACCGTCTCACACACAGAAAGCAAAAGCTGCGGCAGCTGGGCAATATCTCCTCCTAGCAAACAAAGAAGTGAAATGAATAGAGAGTGAGCTCCAGTGCATGAGATTAAAACACAGACACATGGAGGGAGGCTCACAGACACTCTGGCCTCTTACCCTGAATCTGCAGCACAGAAATGAGAGCAGAGAAGATTTTAGCTTTGGTTCGCTCCATCATCTGCTGGTCCGCCTGCAGGACGCTCTCCAGGATCAGAGAGAGTGGAGACAGGACATCAGGAGCTGTGGCGACCACACTGGAGACAAAAAAAGTGCAAATTAAAGATGATCCAATGCTGAAAATTGTTTCAAGTCTACACTGACAATACGAAGCAACATTATTACTTCATCAATTTAGAAATGAATGGCTTGATTTGTTATATGATCTTGGCTTTCAGATTCACAGTTTAAATTTATGTTACACTGACTTAGATGAAGCAGACATCTTGAAAGTGATGAAAAACACAATTTCGCACTGTTATACTTTAAGAAAATATTCAGGAGTGCATGTACAAGATGACTTAAGGATGTCTAAAGATAGTTCAGTTTTAGGCTCAAAGATTTTCTGCTGTAAATATTCCTTTGTATGCTTTTACTTTGTAACATGCACCATCTTAAAATACCATTCTGATTAAAGACTGCTTTTATTTTGGAAAAAAATAAGTAACCTCTGGTAGGCACAATATTGGCTTTACCATGAAAAAAGGACTTGCTGAGGACTGAAAGTAAATAAAAATAGCCAAAGGGCACAGAAAAAAATGAGTTGTATCATTTCACAAGGTGCAGATTAGTTCTCATTTGACAAATCAGCTGTCTGTTTTTATTTTTGTTGAATGAAATAAGACATTCAAAGGAGCAGCAGTGTCTTACTATTCATCACTGTGAAAGCAGGGAGAGGCTAGGGTGAGTAATATCTTGCTACTACCCTACTGCCATATATTAATAACAGAACAGCATGTGGTTTATTCAGTTCTGATGATTAAATGTGTATATTCTGAGCCATGACCTCATATTTATCACATCTCAGTGCTGACAGCCTCAGTTTATACATATGAGGCTGAATTTCTTTCTCTGTAGTGACTATGAATACCTTTTCCACTGTTTGAGGAGGATCAGCAGTAAAGTAGCCATCATGGACCCAAGGCGAAGACAAGGCACAGACATGGGAGTAGTGAGCTGTATGAGACATAAAGAAAATATAGACAGTGTTGAAAGAGAAGTGGGAAAGATTTATAAGAAAATACGGAAACTGCAGGAGAGTCAGAGTGACTGAACGACTCACAGCAGCTTTGGTTCCATCCAGAACATCCATGAAAAGCTTCAACTTGGTTGAGTCGTCTGTCAGCTGCATCACGTCCGACTGAAAACAGAAACATACACCAGTCTTCACTGAGTCACATCAGCATATATATATCAACTTGAAAAAAATTCATGAAAACATTTCTGTCGGGAATTACTTCTTTTGCATCCCTCAAACCCCATGCACATAAAAACTGACTTCTCAGGGCTCATTCTCTTAAAACAACTGATTTTTTTTCCACTGCACAAAATATCTGAAAAACACTTTTGAATGCAAAGAGACAAGATTAATTTTATACCAATGACATCCTCAGTTTGCTTACAGTTTGCATACAATTTACTGTATATTGATTCCTTTATTGATCTTTCCACACAAACATACTGTTGTTAGTGCATATAGTGCTGCATGTTATGTCATTTTATGCAAATCAAGCCAGACTTTACTCCGCTTCTTGTCCTGTCTGCCATAATTACATTCTCTTTTGTTGTCATATGTGCTGACTGCCTCTTGCAAGACCATGACCTTAGTGTTTTCCAAGGTACACTTAGGGATGGGTATTATTTGGGTTATTTTTATACAGGGGCTGATCAGTGCTTTTACAGTAGTAACTGTGCATCAGCAGTTAAAGCCTACAAAGCAGCGAAGGTAGAAAGGGCCTCAGCATCTTTGTCTCTGAAGTTTGATCAACAGGACCAAAATGAAGCACCATAGTCTGTGTTGTAATACTGTTTGGAAGATACTGGATGTGCTGATAGTGATAATCAATTTAGATACTAATCCCCTGGCATGAAGAACCAAGTAAAGGGCAATGATAAGGGGTTCATTAAGCACAGAGGTAGTTTCTCAAACTAGCTGGAACTGGTTTTCATTTCCTATCCCTGCCCATCAGACATTTTTCTGATTTTTTTGAGCCGTGGTCTTAAACTTTTGATCAGCTGATGAACAGCCCATTTCAGTTATATTTTAGTTTTCAATGAATTGCCTGTTCAACATTTTTTGTCTCTCACTCCCATTTCTTCTTTTTGCATTTTGAAGCTCAATTTAGAACCTCCTCTGAACCTTCAACAGTGCAAAATGCAAATGTGAATTCTTGCAATTTTTCAGCTAGTCTTAAGATTTGGATCAGGAGTGTATGAACACCTTAACGACAACAAACATGACAGTGTTTGCTGTAACCTACATGACTTGTGGAGAGAATGAGCAGCATCCTCCAGGCAGAGATCAACATCTGAGTCTCAGCGAAGTAACAGATCCCCTCCTCCTCCATCTCAGACACATGACACACCAGAGACTTCACGTACTGAGACCAGTACTCATATCGCCGTGCATTAGAGAACTTCTGAAGACCATCCTTTAGAGACTGCTCCAAGGAGCCACTGAAACAACACACACTCATTTAGCTCTCTGTAAGATTTAGAGCATTTCAAGGACTAAATGAACATCATAACATCTTGATGATTCTATATTACCTGACAACATAGTAGATCTCCAGGCCGATGATTTTCATGACAAATGCACACGTCTCCAGAACACAAGGCTGAGGGTTACAGTAATTCTTCAGTTAACTTTCTTGACATTCAATGACCCATTCATAAAAACAGATTACTACAAAGAGAAATACCTCTGTGGTGTCTGAAGGTGGAGTGAGGGTGCCAAAGAGAGGTGTTGTCAGATTTTCCCAAAATCTCTCTCTGTGTAAAGAAAACGTTAATATTTCAAACATCAGTCTGACAAGATCTGCAGAACAATTCACACTGACTCAGATCTTTTCATATCTGATTTGGACCACTTTTACTCATAGCTCCATTAAATATAAACTGATACAGGACTCACTTTAACATTTAGGCTGGCAGCGTTAAAACAGCCAAAGTCACATTTTATAATCTGAGATTATGTGCCTACTTTTTCCGTAGGACAGAGATGGCGCTGTCTCTGCGGTCCTGCCAAAGAGCGAGGAGGAAAGCGAGAGCTGCTCTATGCAGCAGCGGAGGACACCAGTACTTCCCCTGCTGTTTGGAGTCAATCAGATCCAACACCACGTGAAGACAGCTCCACTCACCAAGAAGAAACTCCTTCAAGTTAAAAAAAATAACAGCATTAATATAAAAACAGCAGAGCTCAAAGAAAAATCTTACTTCTTGATATTACTTCTGTTGTTACCTTGGACCCCTCCTTTCCATCTTTGACCTCCAGGTTGAGGAAAAGTTCAATGAGGCCAGGCTGTGTTTCCACAGCCACAGTGAGGAACTCCAGGATCATGACCTTGATCCTCATGTCTTCTGTTTTACTCTGCAGCCGAGTGAGGAACGCATCTCTGATGGCTGCTGCGTCACTGCCAAGGCAGGCATACACTGACATAGGAGCCACCTAAATATGAAACAGAGGTCAAATCATCAGTTTATAATATCCTAAAAGGCAAAACTACCAAAAACAAACAAAAAATGACCACAGTTATTTCAATTCTTACCGTGGCAAGTCGTTTCAGCAGCTGGATGGCGAGGCGTGGCAGTGCTGGGTCGTGTTTGTGGTATATGTATTTGGCCAAGACAACTATGAGATTGTTCCCATGGCCACCGTGCTGTGTCAGCGCCTGCTCCAGTGGGGAAACAACGTCAGACGGCGGCTTCAGGCGGATGACGTTGTTGGTGACAGAGAAGGCCAGTTTGACTGTCTGGATCAGGATCTGACCAGGACCCTCGGAGCCACAGCTGGACAGCACCAGAGAGAAAATACAAATAAATATGATTTCAGAATTTTACCCCCAAAACATGTCAGCATTTTCAGCTAATCGTGAGATTCACTACATAGAAAACTAGGCATGAATTCTAGGATCACCTGCTTGGCTGCGCAGCCAGGACAACATCTATGGTGTCAACTCCAACTCCCATGATGTTAACGACTGCCTGTCCGGCCTCAGTGTTGGCGAGGCTGTAGATGCACAGAGACTGCAGGGTGGGAGTGCTGCATAAGGGCAGAAAACGGACTTAAGTGAAAGACGAACACATAATTTTTTATCCTTTTTTTTTTTAATTATTGTTTATTCCAGTTTGAGGTAAAGCTGCAAAAGCTTAAATATGCAAAGCTAAAAAAAAGGAAATTACTGTCACTTTTTTGAGGAAAAACAAGACAAAGCCCCTAAACAAGATTTTTTAAATAGAGACATATCAAACAGGATCAATAGCGTGATATTCCAGTTTAAATAACCACACATGTTTTTTCAGTCTTGTGACTGGTGGTTTTGCTTGCTTTTGTAGGTCATTCATTGAAACAAATGAAATAATCAGTCTGTTTCATAATAATCTAAAAACTCCTCACAGGGGCTTTAAGAGCATAAAACTGAATTATCAGGCTGAAATATTTGACAGTATTCTCATAAATTAAAATCAAATGTAAGACTTGTTAAGACCTTATCAAGATTCATAAAGGAAAAATTGAGATTTTTTTATGCATTACATAAAAATAGGATTCAAGAAAGATATGGCATATTCACATTCTTTTATGCTAAGATGAAAATTCATTGAAATCAGATTGCTATTTTACTAATTTGTAATAAGTCAGGGTGCAAAATAATAACCTAGTGGAGGGATCTGAAGGTGAAATGGTCCCCCCAAAGAGAGTTTAATGTGCAGACATATGAAAGCCAGCTCAGACATATGAACAGAGAACTTTCAAATACATGCTGACAGCACTTCAATACTGTGTTATTGACAAGAAATATTAACACCTCTACAAAGAAAAAAACATCTTTTTAGACATTAGATGGCTTAAATTTCATAAATCAAATTTAAGACATTAAAGAACCTATAGTTTCCCTATTTACTGTTGACCTGGAATAAAAAATACATCATAGATGAATCCATATCGGTACATTAAAAGTAAATGATTGTTAAAATCTTTCAAAATTACAGGACGGATTTATTCAGCATAATAATTCCCATCAACGTGGGAAGTACTGTTAAAAAACAAAATTAACATTTCATGACAACCACTGAAATCCAAACAGATCTATCCTCACCTTCCCTGATCCTCTCCTTCTGGGCTAAGATTGAGGATGGCATGAATCAGCTCCAAAATGAGACAACCTGCGTCAACACAGAGATTCTTTGTTTTAGATTTTGCAGTCGTTAAAATAAAAAAACACCTTCCAGAAGTCACTCAGGGACAGATATCCTCACCAATCCTCTCCCTGACTCCGTAGGTGTTGTAACGCCACTTGTGGTAGGTGGGCAGCATCTCCTTTAAAACCAGCAGCACACAGGGAATCAAGCCTTTGTTCTGAGTGCTGCCCAGCTGACCCTGGAAAGAAAAAGAGGACAGAGGAAGAGGAAAAAGGTTGTCGACACTACTTTGCAGATTTTTCTTTGAAATCATTTAGTTACATATCTGTTACCTTGACAAGAGTTGTAATAAGACGAAGGAAGGCGATGGTTACAGAGTACTCTCCTCTAGGCTGCTCAATCTGAACTAGCAGGTTTCCATAGTTACCTGCTTTCATCCCTTCAGCACTGGTAAAATAAACAAACTTAGTGAATACTTTCAGTTTAACTAAAATAACAGCTATATTAATAAGAAATGATCTCAGCTTGACTTTTTGACTTTACCTCACACACTGAGCCATGTTGGTCAGAGGGTTGGAAGCAAACGGAAGGAAACCTGTGTGATGAAGACTGGACCACACCTGAAGATTAAAGACGGATAAATGAGGGTGTGAGGATGATGAACAGTGACTGTAAATATTTACCTACTTCCTGGTTACTTTTAGATTACACATCATATCTACCTTTGCAGGCATCCTCGCTGCCAGAACAGAGAGACAGTTCACACAGGATGCGATCACGTCCACAGGAGGGTTAATGACTGACGTCAGCCTAATAAAGGGAAGGATACAGTAACAGATGAATTCAACCCTTGTCTCTGGTCAAGACTTTTGTTTTTTTATGGAATTTGTTTGGCCATTGCCTTTATACTGTAGACAGCAAAAGAGAAAATAGTCATTTGGGGAGATTACTTGGAAAGTAGATGCCAAATGGTCAAGTTTTTTTGTTTTTTTCGTTGTACAAAATCTAAATTACTACATGAAATACAAATATAAAGTCTCAGTAAAGTTGCTTTACCTCTGCAGCAGCATGTAGATTCGTGAGGTGAGAGGCAGCAGACAATCAGATACAGTCCAGTCTGTGCTGATGATCTTGTGGACCAGGTCCAGGATAGGCTTCACACGAGCACAGTGAGCCAAAACATCTTAAAAGTAAAAATAACTCTGGTGACTTTTCAGCTTTAACATTGAAATCTAACGTTTGAAATGTTTTGTATATTAACGTCTTATTTTGGCTTAATGGTGGTCACACTAATCTGTGTTGAACTGTGTTTTGTTGAGGCCAAACTAAACAATTTATGAATGATTACGGCTTGCCCGACAGCAGTAGGGATTCAGGACCCGTCTGCTACAAAAATCAGTTACTCCATCTTGTGTAGAGTGTCATTAGGGCTGAACGATATGGACAAAATTTCATATCTCGATATTTATGCCAGATATCTCGATATCGAAACGATATGATATGACTACGGGTTAAGTGAAATCCAAGCATTTTTCAGAAATATGAAAACAACATAATACAAAAGAATGCGGAAAGTGCAGTTTTAGCGCGGGGGAAATCTATATCATTTATAGTGTTGCTTTTCGATATTAATATCTTGAATGTTCATATCTTGATATCGATACGATAACGATATATTGTTCAGCCCTAAGTGTCATGAAGACCAACAACAACAGACCAGTCTGGGATGCTTTACAACACGACAGAAAGTGTACCATGTTTGATTTTTGTCCTGCTGAAGTGCTTAAGGTTCCAAAAATCAGGGCAAAAGGGAAAGAGATCTATCAACTAATAAAAATCATTAAAAAATTACAATTGACAACTTCATGAATAAAGCCAGGGTAAAAACAAATAATAAATAATAATAATACATAAATAAAAGTATGTGTGCAAACATCACTACAGCTTGTTCAGCGCAGTTACAGCAGTTGGAACAAAGCTATTTTTGTATCGTTTTGTTAGACATCTTGGGACTTAAAACCTCCGCCCTGAGGGAAGAAACTGAAAGTGACTGTGCAGAGGTGGGAGTTGTCACGGATGTAAACAGAACGGAGTTGATGCTTTGAGAGCTATGAGACAGAGATAAAAAGCTCTGAAAACAACATCTCTGACTCAGAGAAACTCCCACTAGACTGTTACCAGAGAAATGTTTGGGAGAAACAGCAGAGGCACATTAGTGCCTTGGCGAATGACTGCTTACATTTACCATCAAGGTGACATATCCCTCATCACAAAGTTTGGAAAGTAAAACAAAAGAATTACACTCTGTGTCTGTTTGCTGGCAGTCATAGGCAGTTGATTTCAATCATGTAGTCTGTCACGCTTGTCAGACAAGTTAAAGCACAATTTTATGGTTCAGTGGTTGCCTAATTTGGAATCATGACCTTTGTAAGCACTTTTGAATGAATATTGTTTCACAAACTAACTTGCCTGAATGCCTGAAAAATACTTACATAGACTCCTTAATTACAGTTTACCATCAAAAATGATTGAGCCTACAAACAAATGTTGACCTTGTCATCATTATTATAAAGACAGAATAATATTCAGACAAAACATGTATTGCCTAACCGGCACAGCAGCTTTTACTTGACCAAAAATCTGAAGCAAAAAATAAATTCGAACAGAGAGAATCTAGTATCACTTAGCTTGTATTATTACTATGATCTTACAGATGTTGAGTAAATACAGAGTAGTCTTGGACTGAGGGCCAAAGCCAAGCTGCTTCAGATGATACATATTAACATTATTGGTGTTGGCTTTTGAGTATCAAAGACTTATCTCTAATAGAATATCAGCCTATGAGAATGAATGAATGACCAGTTGTTTACCTGCAGTAGAAACAACATGTAGCAGCATCTCCACCTCACAAGTGAAGAGTGTCCAGGAGCTGTAGGAGTAATCCCAGCGCACCACGTAGCCCTGCTCCCCCCCGATCATCACCTGACCCAACACTCCCTGAGGCATCCACAGGTTAGTCTGTCCCGAGCCTGAGATAACATGTTCAATAGAAATAAAAGAGAAAAATACAAGTAATGTTATTGGAATAACTCAACTGTTTCTCAGATTTTCCCCAAAGCATTCCAGGAATAATAACACTAAACACTAACCCAGAGGATAGAGGAGTTTTGGCGTTTGTCTCCTCCACAGCGTCTCATCGTCCTTCGAGAGGACATCATTTGGTTTGTGTTTGTAAACTTGTGTGTAGAACGACATCTTATCCAAAAAGTTGTAGACCTGTAACAGAGATACATAGCTTTGTTTAAACATCTGAAAGGTGCAGGACAATTCATAGGCATCAATGCATCTGTAAAAATCTACCTTTTTAACCGTTGACTTGTTTGACAAAAGGGCAGTGAGAAGCTGTAAAAGAGGTCCGATCTTGTGAGGAAACATCCCGACTGCACTGTCCAGAATCATGCCCAATCCCATGTTTGGTTTCTGGTTTTAAAAACAGTTGACAAACAGGATGAATTAAAACCATTTTTTTCCATCCAAATCATCTCTAGTCTTCTCAGTTTTTTTTCCTCACCATTTCCCAGAAGACCTCAGCCAGACTGGGAGCAGAGAGAACTTCACAGGCAGCGTCGATCAGATGGGAGCCCTGTGTTGCTGCACCGTCAGCCTGTAACATGTATTATGATATTTAAACATACAAAAACAGGTCAAATATACACGTGTGTCAGTGTTCCCACTCTGTTCTAGAGATATTTAAATGAACATTTTCAGTGAGAATTTCAGTGAAAGAAATGCTTTATCTCAATTACATTCTTCCTTTCACCCGATCTCTAATTCAAACTTTGTACAGTCTGCTATGAATAAAATTCATACATTTTTATAAATGACTACAAATTGCTCATGAAATATTGCAAACACACCTACAGATCTACTTTATAGGTTTATATTTGTATGTATATATGAACACCAAGCTTCCTCTTATTTTTCCTCTTAAAGATAAATAAAAATTAAGCCTTATGAGCCCAAAAATATCTGTGAATGTTCCAAATACAGACATGTAAGAAATTAAATACCTGCAAACTTTCTTCTTCAAATGAGGTGATAACGAATGAGAGAAGGCCGTAGACGCACATCTTTGCCGTGCTTGCTGTGCACTAGAGAGGGAGACAGAGGGATTCAACAGAGGTCTTAAGCGCAACTAATGAAATGAAATGTTTTTTTTCCAACTGTCAGTTTATGCAACTATGTCCTATTTCTTTTCGCTCAATAGCAAAATATATTCAATTTTCAAAAAGTGCCTGAATCAAGCAGAAAATTGTTCAACCTACAACTACCTACTCACAGTACAGTTCTTCAGATTATTTCAAATGTTTCCCACAATTTTCCAAGTCAGAGAAATCCTTCATTCTCACTGTAATAATTGTTAGAGTAAAAACTGCTGTGAAATAACTGGATGTTTCATGACTGAGTCAGAGTTTTACTGAGTCATCTTGTCAACAATAGCTGCACTTACAAAGCTGTATTCACCATTTTGTTTTTATGGGTGAATACATGAAAGGAGGTGCCACTCAAAAAGTCTTCCTGGTTTGTGCTGTAACTATCCCAGAATACTTTGCCAATAGCTCGTGAAGAAAACTAGGAAGAACACTTAAATTGCCTTTCTATCTCATGTGAAATTTATCACTGAACTGATAAATGTGGTTTACATTAAAAAAAAAAAACTCTTTTACAGGAGACTCGATGACGACTTTTAAAGCATTTCTTTAAAAGTGTTTCAATCAGGTGAATTTCTTGATTCCACTTGAGTTTGTTGTCCATGTGTTAAGCAACTTCACACGCTTTTATCAAGTTTGAAAGATTTTTGTTTACTTTTCTCTTTTTTTTTGCTTTGTTTGATGACTGCATGTTTTAATGGGTTGCCTGTTCTTCTTTACCTGGTTTCTCTAATAAATGTGTGGGAAATTAATAACATGAGTTTAGAAAAAGTTACCAGCACTTTAAGATTTCAATTATAATGTCGATATTTAGACTTTCATGTATTTTGAAATACCTTTGCTTTTTAAATCTTTTCTGAAATCTGTTTTAAGTATGTTTATTAGTCGAGATACACTTGTACTAATACCAGTGATGGGTATCAGTGCTGATACCACACCAAGGACTCATACTCATAAAACATTGCCAATATGAACTCAGTCATTTTTAAACATATATACTGGTAGGCATTTTAACAGGTATAGGCAAATCTGATCATTAATGACAATGACAACAGCAGAGCAGACTGCAAACTGTTCTCTGATGAATCAACAAAAGGAAGGTTGAAGAACAGAAAAAAAATCTAACTTAATAACTGTAATATTATTCTTTATATTACTTTTTGTACTTGGTATCAGTGAGTACTTAAATGCCATTACTTGTATTCTGTCTGAAAAAATAATTATTATTACATCCATACTGTTCACAGTTGCAACACAAATTGTTACAAACAACCAAGAACACAGATCACAGCATGTTTGCTCTTGCACCTTTTAAAAACTTTTGATGATTATGACTATGTGTGTTTCTGTTCTCTTACATTGTTTCCTGAGACTCCGAGGCCTTTCAGCATGGTTGAAATGTACTTGAACACCCCAAGCTGCAGAGCCGTGTTGCCTATCCTCCTGACCACAGGGCTGGACTCGTCTGGCCGCAGTGTGTGTCTCAGCAGGACCCAGGCCAGCAGCACTGGTCCGTGGTGAGGAATGTCACCGAAGGTTAGCAGCAGCTGATCTATCTCCTAAAGTTAAAAGAGGAAACACAGAGACCTTTAAGTTTGTTCCAGATTTTTGTTTCAAACTTTCAGTGTGTTATCAATTTTGTTGTCTAGCAGACTCTCTGCCACTTAAGAAACACTCAGAATGGTTGCATTTCAGATGTAACATCATGTCTACTTCAGATATCAAAAGTATAGTCTAACCTTGATCACGTCGGGGGCACTGGAAAACTGATGCTGCTCTGTACAGTCCTCCAGGGCACACTTGTGTAAGAAATCTATGTCCATCCCTTCAACCAGGATGAGAGAGCTCAAATATCTGCAAAAACAAAAACAAGAAAAGAATGACTGCACAACAAATGAAATATAAACTGTATGTAAAATTCAGCTACCAGGGGGATCTCAACCAAACAAAACAACTGCCAATGAGTCAAGACCAAAGAATGTAGTGAAACACAGTCACCCCCACCCATCTTCACTGTTTAGATTGAAAACTCTGTACAATAAAAATTGTAGTTAATGAGATGTGTATACTAACAGAAAACCAGCACTTTTGTTTTGTGGAAGAACTTTGCACAATGAGAGACAAAAACATCTAAAAAAGGACTTCCTGGTTCATGTTTTTTCCACTTATAGCATGAAATTTATCCAGAAACGTTTGTTTGTTGTGTAGTGGATCAACTTCACAAAGTTCCATTCTTGTTGACAAGAGTCCTCTATTCTGAATGAGCAATAGCACTGAAGGTTGAGGGAGACGGTGGATCTCCATTCAACTTGTAAACATCTATTTATGGGATGAGGTACTGGAGGAATTTGGGGTGACAGAACGGACAGCAGGCAGAGAATAACGGTGGTTCATCACAGCTAAGCAGTCCAAAAATGAATGTGATACAGAAACAGAACAGCAGTAGTAGCAGGTCCCACTTGCCAGTCCAGAAGCCTCTTACACTTTTTCTCACAGCAACGATAAACAGTCACCGTTAAAGAGCTGGTATCATTTATAAAAATTAAGGATTTTGTTGTCTTTGAAAACGTATGGAAATATTTAAGATCATAAGTGTTTAACTAAAAATACATTTATTAAAGAATCAGCCAATTTAGTAAAAAATCAAAAAATAGATGCATTTTCAGCTTGACAAACTGAGTGTCATACATGTATGACAGTCATTAACAGGGTATATAAGAAAAGAATGTAAAAAATGGAAAAGATCATGTGAAAGCCATGAATCATAAAATATCTTGGACTGATTTCCCCCCCCCAAGAGTAATTGTTTAAGAACTCTCTAATAATAAAGATTTTTTAACACTTTTGCTCATGTTTTGTTAACTTCTATACAAAATAAAGTTTGGACTAACCTAAGTATTGATTCATTCATGCATTATTACTGATATATGTATAAATTATCCACTTTATAAAATAGCACATGGAGCTTACCTACAGTGCTGCATTAACTACAGTACAGTAACTGAACCTTTAAATTGCTGATATACATAAGCACTTCAACCTTGACTTATTCTTTATTTCAGCTGAATTTGTTATAGCGCATCATTTCTATACAGATTTACATTAGTCATAGACAGATCCTATTTATAATACAGAGTAAAAGGTGACCTTCACTTAAAAAAAGAACATAAGCACAAACATAACATGGTGCTCTTACCCTATGCGGTCCACCAGTGCATCCATGTTCTTGTTCACAAGGTGTCTGTTTGTTTGCCGCAAGCCAAAGCCCTGTTCTTTGAACATTCGGGTGAAGCTCAGCAGATCAGCTGGGCTCATCTCAAAGTAGGCGTAATGCAGGAAGATGATCTCCAGCAGCAAAGACTGTTCCCTCAAACACTGTAGGAACCACAGTGACACCTGCCTCTCCGTCTGAAAAGGAAAGACGAATTGTGAAAAGGTTTGTAGAAATCTGTATATGTTCTTGATAAGATTTGACACTTTATCAAACAAGAAACAAACAAATTAACTCAAGTATTACCATGAGATTTCCATGAGTTTCCCACGTTGGTGCTTCTGCTTTAAAGAGCTTTTCAAACTGGGACTGATAGTTGCTGACCAAATCCTTCTCCAGTTTATTGACACAGTTACTGTACTCCGCCTGGGTGAAAACAAACACATTGAGAGCACAGAGGAAACAACAACTAACTTGAATTATAGAGTATAAAACACATGAAAGTGTATATTTATTTTCAGTTTTCAATTTGACCCAAAATCCTGTTGTTTCTCACCCTGTAGGGATGTCGTTCATCCTGAAAGTATGTGAGCAGGAGAAGCACACATCTGAGCAGACACATGCGCTCATCATAATAATAGTCAGCAATCTGTCAATAAAAACACATCATACAAACAACTGTAAATCCTGCATTAAATATAATAAACATTTAACTTTCTGTTGAAGGGATTGTAAATAACATCTGTCTACTGCACTGACCTTGAGCAGAAGAGCTTGGCTTTGTCGCTCATCCTTGAGAACAACCTGTGTGGAAGACTGTGTTAGCATTTATCTACAACTTTTATAGTGTAAGAAAATATAGTCTCACATTACATTTTTGTAGATTTAATCTTTTTTTTCACGATCCACACAAAACCTTAAGATTTTAAACCCAAAGTCTAACACAAGAACAAGAAATCTAAGCAAGAAGAAACACCTTTAATGAATCACGAGTTCCTCTGTAGTCTTCCTGTAGGTAGCACTGTAAAAGCTGCACACTCTGTTGCTCATCAAGACCCTGTAAAAATGTGAAAGCTATACTTCATTATCGTATCTTTATGACATGCAATACCGAAAGCAGAATTTGAATCACAACTTCATCTGAGAAAGAAATATTGACACGTACCAAAAGTTTACTGATCCGCAAACCGAAATCCTTCAGTGGTTGTGCAACATCTTTATTCTCCTTCACTTTCGTAGCAGAGGATGAGCTGAAACACGTGAGGCTGACAATTATCTTGAGGCTTTTCAGTAGTCATCATTATCATTTTGAAATCAGAAGCACAATAACGTTAACATACCTGGGTGGCTTGTAGTAACTGAGTCCTTGATGTAGCCGGTTCCAGTGTCTGTCAAGCTCTGCCTCTATCTGAGCCTGTGTCGATCAAACATTAATGAAGAAAGACAGAAAAAAAAAAGTTAGCTGTAATACCCGATTACTTGCATTTTGGGAACAAAAGTGAAGACTTTCTAATTCAATGAGTTGATCACCACACTTCAGTGGTAGGACATGAACACTTTTACATTAGATAGTTAAAATTAAGCAAACACACCGGCTCTCTCAATGCAGATCTTCCTAGCAGAATGGTCCATAATTCTCGACAGCTCCTTTAAAAAAATAACAGATGCAATTTAGCCATGATTGGAGGTTAGGGTTCGACTACTCAGTTTATACAAGACGGTCATTTCATTTTCACAGCCTACAAAGCTACATACAAGAAAAGAAAAAACATACAAACCTAGTTATAGCAGCATCACAACAATTTCATTCCAGCACTTTTAACTGGGGGAACCACATCAACAAACTGTACCCTTTACCTTTACTTGCATTGCAGAAAAAAGAGTGTAGAAGAATTTATAATTAAATTACATTTCGGGCTTCATTGAAAACTTCTAATTGGATCCCTTCTTTGTTTTCAAAAACACATTTTCGGCACGTAATGGCCAAGGGATGGTAATCAAAAAACAATTACAGGTCAGGCCTAACGTAGTCCATATCATTTTTCTTTTTGCCTAACAATCCTCATATCAATAACATCCACAAGTTCTGGATGCTTTCCAAATCAAGGAGGCCATGCTCTCATAGGAGGCAGTCAGCATGATAAACAACAAAGAAGTTAAAGTGATCATGCCAGACAGAGGACAGAAGCAGTCAAAAGTGTGGTCTATATTCACACAGTAAGACACTAAATGCACAACTTCCAGTGCTTATGTGTGATTTTAAGCAAGGGATAAACACTGGACTCTTGCTGAAGCACTTATTTATGCAAAACAGCATTACATTTTAGAAAAATCCAGTGCATTTGAAATAATCTACAGCAATTAATAAGGAGATCGATAGAGGATTTGATCCATAAGCACGTTGGATAATGGTAATGGTATTGATAATTGCTGAGAACAAGTACCTGTTATTGACAAATACTATAAACATTAGTATATGTCTCTTCAGCATCTTAAATAGGGATAACCAATATGGGATTTTTACCAATATCTGATATGCCAATATTTTTAAATTCATTATTGTCTAAACCACTACATTTTATCAAGAGCCCAAAGCCTACACTTAACTAATATTGACCTGTTCCTTCAGTTCCTTTCATTGATACAGTCCGTTTGTATTAGAATAAAAGCAACAAAACAAAACAAAACAAAACAAAACATTTTCTTCTTCAGTTGATGACACTCTCAATTCATAAAAGTAAACATTCAGCGATGATGAGATTAAGCATGATGATATATTTATATATTTTCCCTTTTTAACAGCCAGTAAACATGATATTTATGGCCAATTTGCACCTGTAAAATATCGGATGTAAATGTCAGAAAAATGCTTATATCAGCCAATACGATAGTCAATGTTTTAGGCAATTATCTGTTGGTGTTGATACTGCTCTTATAATATTGCGCATCGCTAATCCTAAAGGAAATATAGACTTATATAATATGTTTAAAATCTGTAGTTTGATGAATCATGATGACACTTTGTTAAAAAAGAGTTTACTCTAAGAACTACTAAAATATTATGCTTATTCATAACAGACTTTATTATATTATTATTTTTAATCTAAGAGGACATTATTGTTTAATTTAATCTAAATGAAAAAGTATTAACTAATATCATATACATCTATTATCATAACAATAAAACTCACCTACAGCATATAGGTAGATTACTTTCGCTATATTTAACATAACACTGTGTGAGATTTTGCTCATCTGTATTTTACTTTAAGCCGACACGTTTTTTTTTTTAATTAATTTTAAAAAACAACATACATATTTGCATCACCATACTGTCAGAACTATGACTTTCATCCATACTGTCCATCCCTAATTGTGAAGGCACTTCCCACTGAGTGGCATTTACTTTCGGAACATTGTGTTACAGGATTTTAAGGAGCCATAACATCCGCAATTACGGTACAATTTAACTTGGCAGTTCATTCATAATGATCAGTAAAAGGGTTATGATAGATAATTATATGGCGGCCTCAGTGCCCATTTTTATTTTGAGTACAATCTGAAGATGAGTACTCTCCATTCAACTCTTGGGGCTTGGAGAGTGAACCCAAGTCATTGTCCTCCCCATGTTCAAACCCTCACAGCACCGGCACACTAGCCTTTGTCACAAATATCAGTCATAGGAAATCACATTTAACTGTTGGCTAATTTTATTTAATTAGGCACTCGGCACCCATACAGCCTGTAAAACAATATTTGTTATCGGGTCAACACGCTGTTGTTGACATGCGGCTGACACACCGCGCTGGGGAAAAACCATTCAAATGTGGAGCTGCTAGCACTTGCTAAGCTAAGTTAGCGTGGTGCTAACAGCTGAACAGACGGACAGTAAAAAGACAAAAAACACATGTTAAAATACACACTGAATGTTAGATAATTGTGTTCACACCGTATTTAACGCTCAGAAAGTATTTAAAGACTGTAAGGGTTAACCAAAGTTGGTTGCTATGAGCCTACCTGACACTTATCTCTGATTCCGCCATCTTCGTTTCTCCCATTTGATTGGTTGCTGAGCTCCTGCGTCACTAACGTCATACTACGTTCTTCTTCGTCGTCACAGTTTTTCTTTCATAGGTAGATCTGCTGCCATCCTCAGGAAAGATTTGGCAACATGTTTTTCTACTCTCTGCACATTTTTTGATTTTCTGTAATACATAAGGCGGAGGCAGTCAAAGTGAGGAACATGGTGGGCTTTATTCCTTTAACCTCATAAATGTATAATTTCCAATAAAATGTCAAAATGTCACCCCAATCTAGCATAGAGACTGTTCTGTGAAGAGCAATATTTTAATTTTAAATCTTTAACATCAGGGGCAATTCAATTAGGCACAGCAATTTTGAAGAAGAAAATGTTAATATTTTTATTATTATCAATTTATTTTTTATTTTGATTAGATTAGATTAAATTAAATTAAAGTACATAGAACTTTATTAGTCCCTTTGGAGAACTCCTTCAGGGAAATTAGGATTCCAGTAGCAGTTTAGTATAACAGATTAAAACAATATATATATAAACAAAATTATAAATAATTGTAAATATAAATAAAAAAATAAAATATGGCTACAGGCTGGCTACGCCTCCTTTCTGTCCTCTGTCTTCCTGTTATTCCTCCTCCCTCCTAGTGAGGAGTTGTACAGTCTGATGACCTGATGGACGGAGATTTAACTTTTATTTAACCAGATAAGTCTCACTGAGATCAGGATCTCATTCACAAGGGTGACCTGGCCAAGAGGTCAGTAGCACAAGTGTTAATAAATACAAATTCAAGAACATTTAAGGCAATAAATTAAATTGAAATGTAATTTCAATTGTAAACGTTTTCATTTTACTGCTTCCAAGAGTCATTTAGTTTTATTGTCTCATTCTTTGTTAAGAGCAAATATATTTTTCATGATTTTAAAGCTGTGGATTTGAAACACATTTACTCCCAAATCATCAAGATCCAAATAAATCAGTCAAAATCTCATTGAAGTATTTTTTTTCACAGTTTTATTTAATATGTGCTTATATTAATGTTATTGCTTTGTGCTATTTGTTGATTAACATCGGTAATATGCACTGTTCCCATTCAATAAACTAAATACAGAAATAAATAAATATTTAACAAGCCCCGCCTTTCAGTTTTTTGTACGTTTGTACCACGTGACCCGGCTGTCAAATATGGCTCCCTCCTACTGGGTATGAGAGAAGAGACAGCTGACAAAGAAAAGAAATCTGTCAAAGAGGACGCTCCCGATTCATTCCTTCATCCACCTTCGTCCAGACTACACTGCACTGATGTGGTACGTTTACCTGTCTTTATCGATACGTTTTTGTATCCATTACACCGGTGTTGTACTCTGTTTCGTCATGCTAACTCGGTGAAGTCAGCTGCATTTCGCCGTTGGTCGAGCTCGCAGCATCCTTGGCTCCCAGATGAAAGCGTTTGGCACTTAGGAGAGGGTCGCTTGACCCCTTTGAGCTTTATTATCATGGCTGTGACCAACAACCAAAGAGCTCTTCTGTTATATGTGGTGCCTCGGGGTAGATCCAGCGCATACTGCTGTCACTGCTATAAACGACCTCTCCTGCCTCCAACCCTCTAAAAACAACAAAGGTTACAGCTTTCTGTGGTGGTCTTCCTTCATAGCTGTGAGGACCTCACACTTACTTGATGAATGTTGAGCAGAGCAGCCACAGCTTACCAGACAGATAAAGTATGACCAAGGTTCACATTTGAAACAACAAGATGAACTTATAGTCTCACATCAGCTGTTATAATTGGTGCATAAACAGTAATTGGAATACAGTAGGGTGGGGTTGGGCAACTTAACTAGTTTTAAGGATAGTTTAAATTGGATAACCCCGAATTTCTGTGAAGTCAGGACGTTGTGTGAAGCTTCAATAACAACTGTATACAATGATTTTTACTTGTATTCGATTGAATTCACTCCAAAGACAAGATATTTGAGGTCAAAACTGATGAACTATTTTGCAGATATTCTCGCATTTTGAATATGATGCCTCACACTTCCTCTGAACAACACTCAGTAAGCATTTGGGAACCAAGGCCACTAAATGTTGAAGCTTTGTAGGTGGACTTGTTTCCCATTTTTGCTTGATGTACGACTTCAGTCCCTCAACAGGCCGAGGTCTCCATTGTAATAGTAATGCGCCACATATTTTCAGTTGGAAAAGGTCTTTGACAGCACTCACGCCAGTCTAGTTCCCGCACTCTTTTAATAATGATAATACATTTTATTAAAAGCGCCTTTCAGGACAGTATGACTCACTATACAAGATTGAAAGATCATAACAACAATAAAATCAACAAAAAACAATGAAATCAGCAAAACCCAACAGACAAAACAGGTGTGGGGATGTAAATGGCAGGTTATTGTTCAATGCTTTTACTTTGAAGCTATGCAGTTGTAACACATGCAGAATGTTGCTCTGCATTGTCTTGCTAATGTAAGCAGGGGCATCCCTGAAATAGATATCACTTAATATGCTGCTCCAAAATCTGTATATGCCTCTCAGCATTAATGGTGCCTTCACTGATAATAATAATAATAATAATAATACATTTTATTTAAAAGCACCTTTTATGACACTCAAGGATGCTGTACAGGATAAAAACAACAATAAAACATTAAATCAGCAAAACACAACAGACAATGACGGATAAGTGGATGAAAATAGCAAATTCATGTTAATGGAGTATGCAGTCCTGAACAGGTGGGTTTTGAGTCAGGATTTGAAGAGGGAAAGAGAGTTCGGATGTGCAAGTTACCCATGCCATAGGCACGCTCACACCCAGACACCATCATAGATGCATGCTTTTGAAGTTTCCACTGATAACAATGTGGATGGCCCTTTTCTTTAGCCTGGAGGACATTTCATCCAAGATTTCCTCAAACAATTTGAAATGTGGACACTTCGAACCACAGCACACTTTCCTACTTTGTGTCAGTCCATCTCAGTCGAGCTCGGGCCCAGAGAAGCTGGCGGTATTTATTGGTATTGTTGATATATGGCTGATATTGCTGAAAGTTGCCAGGTAGATTTGACACTCTTCAAATCATATCAACAACAGAGCATTGGTGTCCTGGCCCATGCCATGGAATTAACCACTGCTGCCAGGTATTTTTATATTTAGAAAATACAGTCTTCTTATCCGCTGCCATTTTGATTCACAAGGTCACTCAATACCTTCTTTTTGTGGGGCTTCACTAAAGTCTAATGATCAAAAAAAAAAAAAAAGTAAGATAATTTTGGACAGAAATTTATGACAAAGATGAGAAGTGAAAGTGACTGTGGCTTTGGTGGGCTTGATATAAATACATCAAAATATCATGCATTGTCTTACAGTATATTGACTAATGCAGAATTGCAGTGTCTTGATATAGCTGCATAATTGTCATTATAGACCGCATATTGCGTAAAATATTGTATTCTGACTAACCCTGCAGTTCCCATCCCCTCACAGTATAGACAGTTTAATTTTTTGTCTAATATCATTCAGATATTTGACTATTTTTTCTTTTTCTCCCCCTTTTAGATATCCGCTAAAAGTGAAAAATGGCTGCCAAATGACGAAGTGTGCCAGAGAGAGGAACTGACGAAAGAAGGCCTTCATTTTGCTGCAGACCATCTGTTCAGATCATCCCTCCTTCTCAGCCTGCCTCCCTCCACCCTGCAGTCATGCAGATCAATCCAGTGTATGTGGAGTCTTCTGTGGTCTTTGCTGTGGTGCTGTGCGTCCACATGGCCATCTGGAACCAGCACTCCTGGTGCAGCATTGCTCTCTTCATCCAGGCTTTCTATGTCCAGCACAAATGGGATCGCCTGCTCAGGACAGGGGCCGCTGTTTTCCAGTTCCGTCCCTCAGCGAGCAGCGGTATCGTCCCCGCCTCCATGGTGATGCCTTTACTGGGCCTGGCATTGAGAGAAAAGTGTTCTGCCTCAGGGAATGTCTACTTTGAGCGCTTCTCCATGGTGGTTACCATCACAGGCATGATGCTGTCTCTGTTTCTCTCCCTCATTGCGCTTGGCATCACAAGACCAGTACCCACAAACACTTGTGTAATCGCAGGAATGGCTGGAAGTGCAATTCTCTACACGACCAAACAGACTCTGACTGTGTCTGAGGTCATCGAGGTCCTGGAGGTGCTGTTGATCTTCGTTTACCTCAGCTTGATAGTGCTTTACCTGCTGCCGCGCTGCTTCACACCAGGAGAGGCACTCCTCATTGTCGGTGGGATCAGTTTTATTGTCAACCAGCTCATTAAACGCTCCCTGAACCTTGCAGAAGTCAAAGGTGACCCTGTGAACTACTTCCTTCCTGTTGTTGTGCTGGGCTCACTGTTGTTGGGTATTTTCTTTGCTCTGCTCTTCTGCTTCATGGAGTCGGAGACGTGGGTGTCATCACTGTTTTTCCACATGATGACTGCTGTTCTGGCTCTGGGGATCCTCATGCCGTGGCTCTCTTTGTTTATTGGGCGACATCCCATCATGTGGCTGCTGGACTTTGCAACTTTTAACGACAGAAGACTGTGTTTGCTTGGGTACTGGGTGTTTTTGGCCGTTGTGGCAACTTGTGTAGTGTTACACCAGAACCACCAGCGACAGTCAGGGTCCAAGAAGCATCAGGCCTCCACCGTTGTCAGGAAGTACTTTCACCTCATTGTAGTGGCAACTTATGTTCCTGGGCTGATATACGACAGGCAGCTTCTCCATGTGGCATCTGTGGGCTGCTTGGCTGTTTTCTTGTTCTTGGAGTACGTGCGTTATTTTCGTATCAGGCCGCTTGGTCAGCTCCTCAGGCAGGTTCTCACTTTATTCCTGGATGAACGAGACTCTGGGCCTCTTATCCTGACTCACATATACCTGCTCATGGGGATGTCTTTACCTATATGGCTGTTCCCAGGACCCTGCGCTCCTAAGGGGATACTCCCTGGCGCAGGGGGGTTGGTGCCTTACGCAGGCGTGCTGGCCGTTGGAGTTGGAGACACTGTGGCATCCGTTTTTGGCAGCACCATGGGGGAGATCCGCTGGCCTGGCACAAAGAAAACCATGGAGGGGACTGCGACATCAGTGTTCGCACAGATCATCGCTGTTGCTATTTTTCTCATCTTTGATGGGAGTATAAATCTGAATGCTAGCTACTCGTGGATTGTTGGTTCTGTCACTATGGTGGCAATGTTGGAGGCCTACACCTCACAAATAGACAACCTCCTCCTTCCACTCTACCTCTTCATCCTGCTGTTGCTCTGAATAGACAGATGGCACAGACAAAAACACTGATCCACCCTGCTGTCCTCAGCTCTTTCAAGGAGGTAGAAAGAATGATGACAAATGTGATAATTGTTGTAATAAATGTCCCTTTAGAAAACAATGGAATCTTCTCTGTTAGCACAAGAAAGTAATTGAAAACTGACAGCATAATCAAGCTTGGTAGTTTATGTAAAATAAATGTGGCACAAAAAAAATCTGCTTCATGTGGATACAGATGTGATATTAGCATGACGTTAGCAGCAGTTACCTCTGGATCTCAAATTATATCAGTTACTCTAGGAATGAAGCAATCATATCCAATTATGACAAAAACATTGAGGCGGGATGTAACAATACACTTAAAAACCCCACAATACAATTAAAAGTAAATAACAATATGGATAATTTAAATCAATTAAACAAAGATATACAACATAATACAACTCTCTCTTTTTTGAGGGGCAAAAACAGTATTGGGAATATCCTGTTTGACACTGAGATCACAAGATTAATCATAAGTACTGACTGGCATCACATGCATTTAACCTTAACACTACAAGCACTAACACTAAGAACATTTGTGAAATAAGTGAGCTAGAAAAATAATTTTATTTGATAATAACAAATATTTAGGAATAGAAGTAGGAATTTGAAGATTTATTTGATTCCAGTGCCGTTTTCTTTTCAATCAGTCAAGTTTAGTTTTGGCTGAATTAGCTTTTGAATACATAGTTGCAACAGAGACTCTAACCATCCTCGAAATGCTGAACTTGAATGATGAAATGTTTTTTGTTTACAGACAAAACAAGTGCACAAGCATTTTTTTTTTTACAATAGTTGCTATATTTTCATTCATCAATTTGCCAGTTGGTCACAGTGTTATACATCGTAACACGATGCTGCAGGGTGAAAAAAAGTGACTGATATGACTATGAGTGGCTATTAGATTTTTTTTTTATTAACCAGCCAAAGTGGCGGGTTGGCAAAAAGATATTAGAATTTAAATTGCACAAACACAGACATCGCACGTTGTGCTGTTAGAATTATTTCATGCAAAATTTTGCCACACTTTAGACTGCTTCTGTCTCCTTTATGTTATGTTGGCTTTCTACACTCCTTTTTCTGTTGGTCCTGCTGATAACCCATTGTGAACGTGTGGCCTCACAAGGCATATAAAACAATAACACTACACTTTCACACGTCATAAAGGAAAAATATATTTAAGCCTCAAACTAGTTGGAACCCATTATCAACTGTAATCACTTCTAGGTTCTTATCCCTACATGACTAGCCTCTATTATTACAGACTATATTATGTAAAAAGTAGCCTTTCATGTTAGTTGTAAGGGTAACAAGTGTTATATTGTAGACTTTACTTATGTAATGGGATTTAAAAATGAATATGTGAAAGGTTGGATGTTGTTGCAGCTGGAGTCACTAAGGTCCACAGCAGCAGGCTGTCCATGGCAGATATAATGTCAGCAGTAATACATGTTGTGAAATTTGCTAAGATAAAATATCTATTATGATAGAATAATCATATATCATAGTAATGAAAAGGAATAGAAAAAGGCTGAATAATAGTAGTTGTCGCTGTTTTGATGTTCACTCCACAGCAGCCTCTGCTGGAGTTGATGTTAATGATACGCGTAACGTTTCCTGGTGCAAACCATGTATTTATTTAATACATTTTACTGTTGAAAGTTGAAATGAAAAATATATTTTTAAAAAGGCTAAATATAGTAGTAATAATAGTAGTTGTAGTCATTTAAAATAATTCAGTGTTATGTTTCAGGAACAACCATGTATTGTATTAGACTATATAATCTATATTTGAAATGAGAAAAGAAATTAAAAAAGCAGTAATATTAGCAGTTGGAGTCACATGGGTCCACAGCAGTAGACGGCCGTAACAATGATCCAGAGTAACCTTCAAGACATGACAAAAGCATCACATTCATGGCAAAGGCATCATGCCCTCCCTTTCTGCATGTCATCTCACAGTCTCTGTCCTCATTTTCCTACTGTATTCATAGTTTAACACCATCAAATTAAGCTGTACAATAAAAAAACATATATTGCAGGAGAGAGATGAATTATACAAGTCAACAGACATTAATGCACCACTTAAAATGGCAAATCCTATTTATTAACTAGTTGACCTTAATCTCAGGTTAGAATACTGTTAAGATTGTGCCCCAGTGATAATCATAACAATGTGAGTTAAATGTATTGCTACATCCCTACATTTGCATAAAAGTTGCCTAAAATATGTAAGAAATGACAGTTGTGATGTACAGTTTCTTTTGCATGTCACAGTCTTGACTAGGAGGTACTCTACCGCTGACACAAATTCCTCCTGAATAATGCAACAGGAGATAGTTTAACAAAGTGGAAAAACATCCTTTAACACTCACTGGAAAGAAAAAATGCTGCTTACACATTTTCCTTTATCATCAATGAGATAGTTCTCTCATCTTGTCCCAAATAGAAACATGCCTTTGTATTGCCTTTGAAGAACATTATTTTAAAGTTGTTTTTTTGTCTTTTTCTTAATCAATGTTTTTGTTTTTAGGTTATTTTGCCTCCTCGATGGCAATATGAAGGACTAAACTGCTGAAAGTATTTGCCTTAAGATGTATTTTTTCTACACACATTAACTACAATTGTAAATGCTGTAGATGAAAGCATGGCAGTCCATCTCAACTCTTCTTAAAGGGCTGATTTATATTTCAATATGGCAGAAACTCAGTATGCTCATGCATGTCACTAATGTGAAATTAAGTACTGTAACATGAATGCAGGTATTGTATAGTAGATTATTTTGGTTACCTGACTTTACTTAATCTTTTGACATCTATTGGGACCCCTTAGACTACCTGTAATATTTACATTTTCTTATTAGACTGAGCCTTGGAACACTGCAGTTTCTTAGTCTGTAAATGAGCTTTGGATCCAAATAATGAATAAAGGTCCTTTGTTTTCTGCTGCAATTGACCTGTTTTGCTTAATTTTTTTGCGACATTAATGAATAACCAAATTATATCAGGTTTCAACTCATTGTTAGTTTTGGCATGAGGTAATAGCCTTTATTTAATGCTCTTTCTGAAAACTTCTGAGGTGTTTTCTTATTTATTTTGTGAAAATTATTTGCATGACCTTACTAATATATTGTTTTTGGCATCATTTTTGAAAACCTTATATTGCATGTTGAGTGCATTGAGATAAAAAAGAAATAAAATATGCTTGTAGATTATGTTAAGATTTTTTTATTCCATAAATGTCCCAGTTGTGATTGTTCATACAAATATTTTTTTCTAATTATTTAAGTTGGGTCTTGAAATGAAAGAACTTGAAAATAAAACCCTGTTGTCTGTAAAATACTGACTCTGTCATCTTGTTTTGGCATAAATATACAATGAAAGTGACATGAGTGATGACGAAAAGTAGAAAGAAGTAGCTTGATAAAAGTGTAACAAAGTGTCATATGTAGTGTTGAATATATACTAAAAAAACAGTTTAACAGCCATTCTTTAATGAACAAGTAAATATTCAGGCCGATAAATTCCCCTGAAATTGAGAAATATTCATCTGGTGTAATTTTACTAGATAAAAAAATGTGTCTAAATTAAAAATACAAGCAGAAAGAAATGGTAATTTTTTTTTCATTTTGGTCCTTACGCACAGATTTGAACCTGAGTCTTCCCTTTCACTGTTGCATCAAAAGCTACAAACATCCATTATTTTGCGTAGAGAGGTGGGAAAGGGAGCTCCTCAGTGGGTTGCAACCTTGAGAGACAAAAAAGACAAAACCATGAAAACTCAGTCAAACTTTAGGGTTATTGATTGTTTTGCTTTTACATCTCACTGAGGTTGTGTAACTTAAACAAAATATTTTTCTTAAAAAGTAAATCTTTGAGCTCTAAATCTCCTGCTTTATCATTCCAACACAGGCTGTCTCAGCTGTTCTTTGGTATGTTAGCGGCATGGATAAAGCTAGCCAAAATTACAACACAATGTTAGCTACAGCTTCAGCTTAACCCTGCAATAAATATTATGTCAGACTGAAGACTTGAATATACAAGTTTACTGCTGACACTTTTGAAATACATTTACTGTCATCCCTTATTAGTCAATGGGACCAAAATGTTAGCAGTTACATTGCGTTGTCTGGACACCAGCTAGCATTCTTTAGTTGCTAATATTTCTCAGTTTTGCTGAAAGCAGACATATAGTGCTAAACAAAAACACAGTATTTTCCAGGACTCTTAGCTTTTGTAATGAAACTACTTAATTATTCCCCATGTTACATGTAAAAAGTCTAACAAATGCACAAGTAGAACAAGCTAAATAAAATATTCAATGTTTACACTTTACTACAACAGTTTACTATCATAAGCTAACATTAGCCAGCAGTATTGTGTCATTGTCCTGGCAGCAAATGGTGGGTGGGCTGGATGAGCAGGCAATATTTTGAATACTGCCCTAGGTTTGCCATTAAGAAAAATTATTTTGTTCTGTCCTTGTACAGTCATTATCAAGAGAAACTTATTATTAAAGGTAAAAACAAGAGTTTAGATAAAAAACAAACGGTTTATTGCAGTTCTAACAAAAACAATATTTGCATGTTGCCTTTGTTCTTAACTGCTGGACTAATTTTTGGCTAAAATTTAGTATTTGTAAGTAAATTATAGATACCTTTTTTTTGGCACTACCCTCACTTGAGCTGTGTTGCTCATCTCACAAAGACGTGATCCTTACAAGTCGCATCTTATTGTAAAATACCAATTGTTTTTTTTAATATATACACACACATATATGTATAGTATGCTTGTGTTTGTGTATTCTTGTCTTTAAGTCATCCTTTAAAAAAGAAGCCAACTTGAGTGGCCATAGTTTCAGTTTCAGTGCTTTGTCCTTCAAACCACCAGTGCAAACAAAAAAGTCCTCACCAGTTGTCAGGGCTCCAACGGGTGTCGTTTGACTCCATGATGTGAAAGGTGTAGACATGACGGGAGTCTTCAGAGGTGTTTTCAGCACTGCGATGAACCACCTCACCATGGATGAGGACAACACCACCTGAACACAGAGCAGTAGATTTACTGAAATATTTTAAAACCACAATGACATACAAAAACTGGACTGTTTCTGTTATATATACAGCCACTCAAATAACTTGTCAATAAAAATGAAAAACTCTATCACATCTTAAAGGACATGTGGTAGCATCTTTTCACAACTGGTATAGTTGTAACTATCAAACACAAAATGGGAAAAATCAAAACATTCAGCTGAAAATAATAAACAAAACCTAAGTAATTAATATTTTGCTGCAATTGTCCTTTTGACTAAAATATGCTTGAACACTGACTTGATTATCAGAAGATTTTTTTTTTATTTATATCCAGCCTCATTAAAGGATACTTTAATTTTTCTCCCTTTTCTTGATAGAGATTTAGATATGAATATCTATGCCATCTGGATGTCTGCACTGTAGACAAAGGCCACAGCCAGGGGCCATGTAGCTTAGCTTAATAAAAACACTAAAAATGGACAAACTGCTTGTCCTTGGTCTGTCCTTTAAATCAAACACAGTTTATTTTTTGTGCAAATAATTTTTGTGTTAAAAAAATCCAATACTGATAAATGGGGATGCAAAAATAATACAATATTTTGAAGATGTTTTTCTGAGACATTTTCTTGTGGCCCACACAACTGTCATAAAAAATGAATATTTTTTCATCATAGGCACATCAATCTTCTGACCTCTTATATTCATACAAAGACTTTAGTTGAAGGAGGAACACTCAGAAAAATGTCATTTAGCAGCAACATTTAATTAAACTTTCATATGTCTGCAATGAAAATTCAGGAGAGAAAAACTTCAAATTGCACACAAAAAGTGTTAGAAGGCCTATCTTGTGTTTTCATGCAGGATGTTTAAAGAGCCCATATTATGCCTTGTTGAGTTTAAGTGTGTTTAACATGGCTCCACCATGTAACAGAGCACCTCTATTTACAACACAAAAGTCTGCAGCATTAAGACCTCTCCCTCTCTATACAGCGCCAACAGCTGCCTTAAAAGTCTGATTCTTGCAGCCACCTCCAAAAAGACCTACTAGTGTGACGACCTACCATTGCTTTGTCACGAGTTAAAGATAACTGGCTTGGGGTAGCAAGCGTAGAAAGTCAAATTTATGCAGAGTTGTTGACAAATGGCACAGAGCAGTGCTGAAATGACCAATTACCACAGAGATGACCTGTCAACCAATCAGAGCATACCGGGCCCACGTGGCGAAGGGATCCTTAAAGGGACAGGAGCTTTAACAGAGCTTCTCAGACCAAAAGAGAATACAGCTGGATCAGTGGTACTCTGTTTTTATTTTTTGGTTTTTAATTATGCAGGATTGCCAGCACCACCTGCTGGTCATGACAATGTGATTGCCTTTATGATTTAAAAAAATGTTGTGGAAAGATCTTTTCCTGATCTGAAATTTGGTGGTTAATGACACATTCTGTGATATTATCATCTTATGATTCATGTTTTTCTGTCACTACAAGGTTTTATATGTATCAGCACTATGTCATAATACATCTAAAACAAACTTACATTTGGACAAACTCCCTGGATGACAATTGCAAAAATATTTCTCATTCTTTCCATGTCGTCATGCACAGTACATCCTCAGTATAGCCTTATTCTGAGTCACTTTGCTGACAGGGTGAATTACCTTTTTTAACAGGTGCACTGACAAACTTCTGCTCATCATATTCCTTCTCTCGACCTATAAAGTCTGTAAGAGGAAAGGTGCCTTTTGGGGTGCGCACCATACGCCGAGAAATACCACCTGAAAAAAAAAAAGGGTTGAATGTTCAGTTTTGAAAAATCATATCAGATGGAGACATAATGACCATTTGTTGCAGTGTTTGCAGACAACTTAATACACATATCTAGTTGCTTTGTATTCATACTGTTGTGTGATCCTGGAATAAACCACAGGCAGCCATTGTTAACAGTGGCATCTTCAAGAGCGATCCACAGCCCCATCACTCTGCCCAGAGGCTCCGTGTACAGAAATGTGGCATCTTGATGTGGTGTCACTAAGAAACATCAAAAATTGCCATGATATAACTAATAATAATAATAATAATAAACTGATGCTTTTTAGATTTCATGATTTATTCTCTTACCTTCACCACCAATCCCTGGTTGCTGGAGGGGATAGAAAGAAAATTCTTATCCAAACCACTAAAACAACATGATCTTACAGCTCATGAACAATAATGCTTTACCTTAAAAATGAACATGCTCTGCAGAATCACTGGATTTAGGAGACCCAGTTTCTTTGCTATACCCTGAGAGAACAACATTTAAAGATTTAGACTGACTATTTTTTCTATTAAGTTGAAGAAATCATTTTGTAACACTGCCCACTCACCTGCACTCTAGGTGAATGTGTAACCTTTTTGTACAATGGCTCATGGGCATGTAGAGCTGAACAAAATAAAGACTGATCTTTTAGTTTGGACTTTGGAAAAACAGTGTGTGTGCAACTTGAGAATCTTTAACCTACAACAGAGGATTAAAGGCACTGAAAAAAATATAGTTAAGAAATATTTTTTAATTCTGTAAAATAATCAGAATATTGAGATTTAAGTCTGAATTCTGACTATGCTTAATCTGGGATTAAAGTCAGAATAATTAAAAGATTAAAAGACTGAGGCTTTTTCTGAGTGTCCTGGAATTAATGTCAGATTTTTGTTTCACAGAATTCTAAATGATTTCAAAGAATTTTGACTTTAATCTAATAAATCTCAGACTCCTCACTTCAATCTGGAAATTAGGAAATCAACTCAGAGTTCTAAGATTAAAGTTGGGATACTGACTTTAATTCTGAGCTAAAAGTCATATTTCTGAAGTTTTACAGAACTCAGATTTTTTTTTAAAATTATGACTTTATATCAATTATAATATTCAATTCAAAATTCTGAGTCTTTATTCTCAAGTCAGAATTCATTTTTTTCTGTTTTTCAGACTGTTCTTGCACAATTATGACTTTAATCTCGAAATTAATTTTTCCTTTGAATTCTAGAAAAAAAAAAAACTAATTCAAAGACTCAAGTAAAAATTCTGACTTTTTTTTTTAAACAGAATTCTGTCTTTAATCTTAGAATTCTATTTTTTCTCAGAATTGAAGTCATAAGCTGAATTTTCATAGAATTCTGACTGTTTTTATTCTTGCATTGAACTCATAATTCTGACTTTCTGAGACTGACGACAGAATCCTGAATTTTTCACAGAATTCTGGCATCGACCTCTAAAAGATATGTTTTACAGAGGTTCTTATCGTCTTCCGTATTAACCAAACATCTTACCATGTCCAACTTTATTTAGCGACTGCTGTTTTGGTACGATGAATTCCCCTGAAATTAAATAAATCTTTTTAAACATACAAAAAGAGTTTGTTATTTAATTTAAAAAAAAAATAGAATTCTCAAATGTGAACACAATATATGACACTGTAAGAAAAAAAGCAATTTCAAACAATATCATATGAAGGGAAGTCTCTTTTCTCCCAGGGCATCCCCACATGTAAGAATGAACAGTCAATAGAGACTCACCTTTATCATCGAAAACTCCCTTCTCAAAGAAAAAGCAGATCTTATCTCCACTGGTGATGAAATAGTCGGCGTTTCCCTGCAGGTCAAAAGGTTAAAATCAGTCACACGATCAAGCAGAGAGAGAAACACACCATGGACACAGAAGGACACTGTTGACTTAAGAGTTTTCTATTAGCCAGAGAGGATGACATCCAGGGTCGAGGCAAACAGATTAAATAAAGGGGAGGCACACACTGTCTGCAAAATCAAAGGGACATTACCTGCATCTTTAAACACAACATGAGGGCAGCGTGTGAAAGAAACATGAGAATCAAACAGACAGACTGGTAATTAAACCTTTATCAAGGTTGCACGTTTGCTATGTCACCTGTTCTTTGAGCTGGTCATCGTGGTAGGTGGAGAAGGTGATGCGGCAGTGCTGTGGTACATCCATCCGGTCCACAATCTCTGCCATCCTCTGCCTCAGCTCATCACACTCTTGAGGGGTCAGCAGGCCATCCAGGACCACGTAACCATCCTCCAGGTACTGTCAGGAGAGAAGAGAGCACTGCTGCATCAGTCTGAACAAATATCCACAGCTCTGAAATTTTTTAACTTAATCTAGAAAAGATGTGCTGCATTTAATTACCAGTCATTTTTCTGTAAGGAAACTTTAAGCCATTGTGTCATCATAACTTCGGGTAAAATCGTATAAAGATAAATAATATTTATTATAATATTCTAATTCAAAAACCTTGTAGACCTATATTAACTTCATTACTGACACTTAAACTTTTCCCCTTATTTTCAGATTTTTCCTTGAGTGCATAATGAAATCACTCCTCCTTTATTTATTCTTTCTCATGCCCAACCCAAATACTCTCCCATCTACCTTTTGTTTTTCTTTTAAAAAATAAAATTTATTTCATTAAATCTGAGTGCAAACAGCAAAATAGGAAGATTTTGCACGTTCACATTCCAGACTGTTAATTATATGACTACAACACTAGTTAATATTTATGCTGCAAAATAATCTGCAATGTGTTATTCCAACAGACATTAAAAATGTCAGAAAACACATGAAAATGAGTGTTCTACACAAAAAGTGGATAATACAGCATTTGTGAAGGATACAGTGACTTTACTTAAATAAGTTGCATTTGTTTAGCATAAGCACACCTTATTTTACATAAAAATACATTAATAGAAAACATATATTAACAATTTGTCTGAAATTTTAAATGACAAATATGTTATACATTTTGAAGTTATTTTTAATTTTTTTAAAAATGAAAAAATTGACAAATTCTTATGGCAATCCACTTTCCTGGGTATCTGGTATCATTCCTTGTCATACCTGATTCTAGTTGTAATGAAACTTCAACAGATTTTATAATTTAATTTTATTTGAGATCATTTAAAAAAAAAAAAACTTTTCACATGGCAAAGATAAATAAATGTACAAAACATAACACAATAATTGCACAAGTAAAAGCAAAAGCACCAGGTCAAAGATAAAAAAAAAAATCACAAGTATACAAAATCAACCTCAACTACAATAATCAGGGTGAATGTTTACTCTCCACCTCCTGGTATAACCAGCTTTCACTGACCGCTTGTGGCTGCTGCAGCATGTTATGTAATGAGCCTGAGAGTCACACGGAGACCAATAGTCTGCATCAGAATAAAAAAAAATAATCCATTGCAGGAATACAACACAAAGTTAAGGCTCCCTTACCGACATTAGAGCTCAGAAAAATGGAAATCAATCTTATTTCATCGCCTGTGGAAATATTTAAAATTGCATGTTAAACGTACTCTAGATTCTATGCTGCTGCTCATACTGTCTTGATTAAAACAAACAAAATTAGAAACATAATATGTAGACTGATGCTCACCTTTTGCACGTCCTGGTCTGTCATAAAGTCCATGGTTGGGGTCTGCACGCTTTAGGTCCAGCTCGTGAGTCAGATGCGATGTGTATCATCCGGGTACTTCACAGCCTATATGCACTGATTTCCGACCATGTGACGCGTCTTACTCAATTTAAATGTTACAGACCTGAGGCAGTAAGAGGATTTTGGACTTTAACTCTTTCGCTGCTTGCAACACTGAACACAGATGCCCTGAGCCAAATACAACCGGCCCTGCAGTAGCCCAGTTTGACCGCTAGATGTCGTCCGTGGCGCTACTGTGTGAATGAGGGAGAACAGTCGAAGAGAGGCGCCATCTTGTGGCCGATCATCTTGTTGAGGCCTAAAACATTGTTGGGTCCTTCTCAAGCATGCAACCCTGATATTTAATAAAAAAAAACACCTGGCTAACCTTCCAAGACCTTCTTGTTCACATTTGGCCCTTACAGCAGGAAGTTTCCCTATAGTTTGCATGAGTAACGATGGAGGCGTAGGGAAATACTCGGGAGGCAGCAGGTAAATTTCGTGGTGATTTCAGGGCTCACAAAAAAACTCCAGCTGCTTGCATTCACCTGTAATTTCACCCAAGGAATTTCAAGTTTCTTTCTGCAAGTATGAATGGGAATTTGGAAAAACTTAGCCCAAATTTAGGTCACTTGACCCTTAGTAGATTTTATGCAAACATTTTTATACACGAAAAAATCTTCGGAAAAATAAGCATTGCATCATTAAGAATATTTTGAACTTGTGCTTGAACTGCGCTTTTCTACTCTTTGGGACCACTTAAAGCACTTTTACACTGCAGGTCGCGTCTACCCATTCATATTCACTCACTGATGTTTCTGAGTTTTCATGTAAGTTGTCCATTAGTGTGAGCCAACACATCCACCCTTTACATACCCATTTATATGCCTCTTGCGCAGCAGTGGGAGCAACTTGCCTTGCCCAAGGACACATCAATATGTGACAGAACTGGGCACAAACCCTCAACCTTCCGACTGATGGTGGAGCAAACTACCAGATTAAGCCATCGACACTTGATCTGGTAGTTTGAATTCTTTTGATCAGAACAATTAAAATAAAAGTCCCATATTTATCTGTAAAATGGATCAATGTCTATAAAAACGTAAACTGCTGTGATGAAAAAGCAGTTTAGCCATGTATCCCTTTGTCAGTTGAGTTTATTGTAATCTAAACTGTTGATGAAGCAGTGAAAGGACATAGTTATTTCTATTAAGACAGCATTTTTGGTGAAATAATAATTAAAAAAAACATTTTAATTAGATGTGTTAACAATACCACAACTTACATGTGGAGTAAAAGTAAGTCAAGGAAAAAGAAAGAGTTTTAATTTTTAAATCTACTGCCAAAAACAATTTGATTTAATCTCCAGCCCTACAACATACGAACTTCAACAACGTCATACAAATAAAAACATATATTGATGCTTAAACCCTGCAAAGACTGTGACAATATGACAAAGTTTGTCTAAAACTTTGATAAATATAACAAGAAATTACCAAATTTTAATTCCAGGACCTCTATGCTATTTGGTATAAATCAAAACATGCACTGATGATATCCTAGTAGTGAGATATCTTGATTTAAAACTCTCCTACAGTAACAATCCTTTAAGAACCATCATATCAGAAATGAAAAATGACTTTTGTGTTAAGTGATTATTTTATTATCACGTGTCAGAATGGTACAAAAGTAGCGTCTGAACATTAGTAAATCAAAGTTCAGTTGTCCATGTTACAGACGTCCCGCTTTAAAAAGCCAGTCCACTTGGCAACAATTCATGAATAAAGGCCTTGTCACTTGGGGTACAGTCAGCGCTGATGATTACAAGTCTGTCCATTCAGTCTCTTCATCCAGTTTTCAGTTTTTATTTAAAAGTGATTCCTGTTGATTGGTGGTTAAGTGGGGAGCTCTTCGTATGGCTATAGTACACTCGGGTTAAGCAAGAAAAAAAACAATGAATGAGAAACTGTTTTCGTAAATCCCTGATCTACAGACCTTTGTACACAGAGGTGAATACAAATACGATCACAAACTGAAAGGACAAACTAAAAGTTTGTACACTAAGAGATGTGATGTCCTTGCTGTGGTGGCAGTTTTAACAGTTTTCTATGAGAAAGAAATTGTTTGTGATTATTCCAAACAAAAGGCAAAGATGCAGGGTTTCTAACACACACAATGCTTTATCAGGAGATTAATGCACCTTGACTTCCAGTATCTCAGATTGTCATGAGTTGTTTTTGTGCAGTGGTGAAATCAATTTTGTTCAACAAGAGCTGTGTTTCTAAAAATGATATCTGCTGTGAGACCTCTCTGAAAACCCAAATGAACAACCATACTCACACAAACATCACAAAAGTGCAGAACACAATGATGGATAAGAAAACTGACATCAAATTAACTAGCACAACAGTGAATCTAAAAAGATACACTCAAATAAATCAACTACAAATAAAAAAAACACGACAATAAAAAACAAAGAAAACAAAAAGGTATCAAAACAAATCAAAAAGGCAAAACAAAAACACCAACAAATTTAAAAACAATTTTTTTTTAAAAAGAACACAACAAAGGTGGTGTATTTTCATTATTTTCATTTGTAGACTAGTTAAACAGGTGTCATATTTCAGTATTCTTAATTAGTTTTAAATGTAATTCTGTGTTTAATTTATTGTTTTATTAGTTTTATTTCTTGTTCTTGTAATTTTTGATTTGTTCTGGAGTATTTTTGTCTTCTGCTTTGATTTAAAGATTTGCCTCTTGATTTGTCTGTGTGATTGAATTTCATTTTATTTTGAATATTTTTTTGTCTCCTGTTTTTTCATTCTGTCATGTTTTTATTTTGTTTAAATTTTATTAATTAGTTGTTTTCTTTGAATTTGTTGTTTTTTTATTGAGTGTCATTATAGTTGCTTGGATATCTAATTTGTTCTTGAGTATTCTGATTTCTTGTGTATTTCAGTTCACTGATTTTCTTCTGATTTGTTGGTATTTCAATATTTTTTTTAAATTTGTTTCTTATTTTTTCCATTCTGCAGTATTTATCTGCTGTAGTTTTTTAATTTGTGGTCATGTTTTCTATTTGTTTTTATTTTCTTGATTTGTTGTTGCATTTATTTTTATTCACATGCTTTTATTTGATTTATGATCACTGTGATATATTTTTAATTCATCTTGTTTTTTTGTTTATTTGAATTTTGTTTTTAATTTCTGACCATTTCTCACTAAACGTCCTGTTATGCACTTTGGGGCCACTGATTTAAAGGCACGACAAGCAAACAAAAACAGATTTTCTATATTTTGTACTTAAAAGAAGCAGGAAAGTCAAAGAAAACAGACTTGGTACTTTAGAGTTAATAGAAATTTAGTGTTACAAGAATTTATTAAGATTATTTAATGTGTTTAGATGGCAATGAGCTTTTCCTGATGCTGAATTATTTTCGGTGCTGCCATGAGATTGGTCATGTAACCATAGGGGGCTTTCATCAGTCACAAAAACTTCCTGCTTTCTTGCTTTACAAACAACTCACTGACCTCATCTTAGACCTTCACCCGAGTGAGTCGCCAAAGCTGACAGGAAAAGGGAGTGGGCCGCAGGTTAAAATGTACTCATCGTGTGACTCAGAGGGAAGTGACTGTGGAGGACTGAGCAGCCGTAGTCACCGGTCTGAGGGTCTGAAGAATAAATGACTATGGTGAAAATTATCCGTGGAATTGGATTTAAGTGTTAGCAGGAAACCTTGAGACAGAAAACTGTCTGACTATGACTGTGTCATCATGCTGACGCAGGCTGAATATGTTTGGACAGGGATGTAACGATACTTCACACTTTAAACTCTGTACAAATATGGACAATTTATCTAAATCTGATAAAACCACTAATAGTAATGATCTGTTTTCAACCAGCAGAGGGCACCACTTGATTCTGGCTTGTGGAGTTGTAGCAGTAGATGTGTGTAAAAAAAGTCTATTAACCTAATTATATGATCTCATTTTTATGTATATCTAATATTTTACAGAAATGACTTCATTTAAAATGAATATTGAAATTACAAAATACTACTTCATTTTCCCGTTATCTACTACCCCTCTATTTGTTTCAGTTTCCCAACAGCTAACAGCTAAAACATTCAAATGGAGCATTTTAAACAAGAGGATAATCCCAAAATTAAAAGTGCAAGCTGTAGCTGTAACAGCTTTTGTCATGTCTTTTCACAACAAGTAACTATGAATTTGCGAGTATGGAGCCAATGAGCTCACGAAGACAACCAGCTGTGTCTGGAATATTGTTAATGGGCATGTCTAATATTGCTGTTATGAGCAGAAAAAGCATCAATCTATACCTACCATAAAGATTATAATTACAAGTCTAGAGTATAAACAGTTTCATAAAATGGCTTATCTCCAATTGAGAATATAGATCAATACGCAAAAACAATATTTCTACATAGCTGACTATAAATAACTATCAGTCATGAAACTGGTGCAGAGTTTAGGTACCACTGACCTCTATGAAGGGCAGCTGCACAGGCTTTTTCATTTTCTTCTCATCAAAATGATGTTTTTCCTCCCCTGACATCCACAGAAAAATACTCATTAATAAAGACATCAGTCTTTGGCACTTTTGATCCTCAAACAGTGTCATAAGACACCATTTAAATCACTAAAAGCAGCTAAATTCTTACCATAGCCTCATTTTTAGTGATGTTTACATACCATAAAATCAGAAAATATTTTCCCTTTCACACCTACAGAGATGAAAGTCTACAAAAGTATGGACAGCTGTACGAGTTTGGATGTGTATGGATCAATAATTCCACTGTTAGGAACTAAAGAAAAAGACTTTCTTTATCTGTATGGCATACGTGAGCTCTGATAAACTAACAACCAGTTAACATTGCCTTACAATGGTACAAGGATAACTATCAGCTCAGTGATCATTCTTTTTAATTACCATAGGGTCAATTTAGCAGTAAGGTTCTGCTAAAGTCGCAACTTTTTTGGAAGGATTCACGTTTGCTTAGTGTTACTGTCTATTGTAACCCGAAGACAGTGGAGCATCTGACGGCACTAATCGGCTATTTGCTGCTCCTCAGGTTCTTTCCTGAGACATGATTCTGCTGAAGGATAACTGGGCTTGTATCCTCATTGTTTAGTGCATCCAGCATCACTTTTCTAATTTAAGAAATGAAAATAAAATATGTTAAGTTGCAATCAATGTCATAAACTTCATTCTAGCAAGTTTTTATAATGCAAATGGAGTGCTTCTTGCCATCCAGGGGGTTATTCCATAATTGTGATTTATGTGAAAGCTGTCAGTAGGCAAAATTGACAATGCTACCCCTAAACTTTACTCATAATTTGAAGAACCTCAACCTTATTTTTGTCAAAACTGATGAATCATTAAACAAAGGGGATAAAACCATGTTTGGAGCCTTGAATAATGATTCAGTTGAGTGTATTGTTACATCCCCAGCCACAACTAATTTGAGGAAAGGCCTAATTACAACTATTTCACAATGTAAGGCAATTTTAACAAATCCAAGTTTGAATTTATGGTCAAGGAATATATGAAAGAGGTCAAATTTAGACTCTCTATCCAACAAGCCTGGGCCAAAACAAACTTGATACAACCACTGACAGGCGTTTTTCAAACGTCCTAATGTGACACTGACACTGCACTGCAGGAGGGAGATATTTGGTGTCAGCAGCACTGGCAGCTGCACTGCACCACTACAATGACCCATGTTACATACGGACTTTTTAGTGGAAGGACATTAAAGTTTGCTCAACCTGGCAAACTACAACACAAAACATAGAGTTTCAGTTTGGCTGTTTAAGATCATGTGAGTTTTTAAATAGTTATGAAACAGACAGAAAATAATACTGATGAATTAAAGTAACCTTAAAAAGACTATTATCAAAAGGATTGATTATTCAAATCAATACATTTTGCATGCTGGAAATCACTGCCATGGGGTAGGTGTCAGACAAAACACAATATTTATGCTGTTCAATGCATGCATACAATATCTATTGAAAAAAGTACCTGTGAGTGATACAGTGATACACTACGCTGTTGAAGAAAACTGGTTGAGATATTTGTGTTGGAAAAAACAGATTTAACAAGTTTGCTAAAAGAGCAGCAAATAAGACATTCTGCTTTGTCCTTACTGGAGCTTTAACTTGCTTGTATTTCAGATATGTTCCTGTCTTGCATTCCCTTTTTGGCTTGTAACTATTTGCTACTGGTAGACATTAAAAACAATATTTTTGCTCTAATTTGGCACCAAAAAAACCTACAGCCTAAGTGCAGTCACATCGCTGTACAGATGTTGCTGATAATCCCTTTAATAAGAGCCCCTGCCTGGTGTCTTCTGCTCTTTTTCTCTTCTTAGATTTGTCTGTTACCTTTACTTTTAACATAAAACTGTTGCTTATCAACAAATTCAAGATTGGGGCTCTTCTTTCAGAGCATTTCACTAATGACCTCTAAAAAAATAGGGCATTTGGATTCAGCCAAGGCCTCAGTGAAACAAAAACTCACTGTGAACAAAGGTTCACTTGTATCATCACCATAAAACCTCCCTTCAATCTCTTTAAAAGTCAAAGTAAAACAGCTGGTAACAATGAGAGAACATGCCATACCACTTAAATGTACAAAAACAAGCTATACATTAAACAACAACACATGAAAAACAAGCCATGAATGTGATGTTTGTGATCATTAAAAGGGCGTAGAGCTCGTAAAAGATTAAGGCCATATTAGCAATGAGATGCCGGGGTGAAGTAAACATAGCGGGGTTACTCCAAATGGTGCTAATAAATCCAAGGCCTTAACAAGGAAAGTGTTTCAAGCACATGAAGCATGTTGCTCGAATTCTGAAATCACATATTCTGCATACTCTCTTTTCAAGTAAATGCTTCCTTTGTGTAGGTCACTCACAGTTTCCTTAACGATTTAATTTCCTGTTTGTCCTGCCTTTAGATAAACAGAGGCTCTGGGAAATGTCCACTTCACTTCAGAGGAAACTGAGCAAACAGCCCGGCACTTAAACTCAATAACATCCTCTTTTTTTCTTTTGCTGACTGGCAGTACCTGGCAGATGGATTAATGTTTCCTGTCTCACTCAAGTTCAAGATAATCATTGCCCAAGGTTTGGTAATTAAAGATCATCCCAAGCATAGCTAAAGCTTGTGTTGAGAATTGTGCAAGCCTGCATGTGTTTTATTATCTCATGAGAGCAAACAAATAAAATGCTTAAGGGAGTGTTGAGAGGATTTGTTACAGGGGAAACCTCTAAGTTTGCAGGGGGGGCATATTCTGTAATTTACAAAGCCAATGAGGCCTTCAATTAAGGCTAGGCAATATAACGAGTTATTGGGATATAATGATATATTTTCAAATGAGATACAAGTTAAGACAATATAGTATATGTATATGTTTCCTCTGGGTTCATCTTGCCATTTTTGAAAACAATTTTCATCAAACTGATTTAAAACAAAAGCAAATCCCAGGTGTAATGCACACTAAAAATATGTTTACAGTAAGAATCACTCACAGTAATATGCTCATAAACATACAATAATCAATGTGAAATGATTAATGATAATGGTTTTTCATTATTTGTACTATAGTTAGTTTTGTATTTAATGTTTGTTGCCAAAACCGTAAACAAACAACATAGTCTTGTGTACGTAAATTCTACTGACACCAATGCCAACTTATAATTCTGCTTATCAATCAAATATTTAATCAATTTGATCATAGATTCTTGTGTATTGTCTAAACATAAAAAAGTTGGACTACAAAGGCTTTCTGTGTCAACAATGTCAAAAACATGGCACTCCTGATCTTTGATTCTGTGTTGCACTAACAAATTTCTACATTATATTTCTTGAGGTCAGACTGACACACCTGGACAGTATCCTCCTGTGATATTTTCCCCTTAAACAGACGTGCTGGGCTTTGACCCGCAAAATGACCTGCATTTGCCCGAAGTCAAACACCATGCTAACTCTTAGCCTGTTAGCATAAATACATTGGCAGAAGTCATGACTAGGCTCTGTCTGAAATTACTCACTACTAACAAAAGGGTGCACAATATCCACCATTTTTTAGTGTTCAAAATCTGCACTTTGACAAGGAAAGTATAACAAGACTGCTCCAAGACAGATGAGCAACCAGCTTGAATTTAGAGCACAGAAACACAGAGCAGTTAATATACTGAGGCATTTTAAACTGTGATTTACAGGCATAACCTGCTTTCATTATGAGAATTTGATTTTCCAATGGTTTTCTCAAAATGACTGCATGCAAAAGATCATTGCCTGAATGCAAAAATCAACAAGTAAATGTACAAAATGTGACACAATGTAAGTATTAATATTTTGCTAGAGACCACATGACATTTCATGTACTTATTGTGTTAATATATAACTGTGCGACAACCATGTTAGTGTCAGCAGCTTGAGTAAGTCTTCATTTTCCAATCATACTTCTGTAGCACAGTGCACTACATACTCTAGATCAGTGGTTTTCAGACTATTTTTGCCCAAGGCACCCCTAATACCAACTAAGATCACAAGGCTCACCTTATTTATATCCATGGAAAATAACCAATGTGTGTTAAAGTATTTTATCAGTCTGTTACACACATTAATTTTAATCTACAAATGCCTGAAATCTGAAAAAATATGACACAACTGTATTACTAATGCAACATTAGTAAATAAGTAAACCAATGTTTCTAATATTTTAAAGTAAATTTAGAACTCATTCATCTGTTGTTATATTGTCATGATGTGATGGTTGTAAAAATGTTCAAGGTACACCTAAACTTGCCTCAAGACACACCAGTGTGCCCCGCCTCAACATTTGAGAACCACTGCTCTAGACAGATAGAAAGAGAAGAAATAGAGGGAGATTCAAGGATCCAATATCAGCTCAAACAGTCCACTACACATAACAAAAAGATACATTACTAATTAAGACTTCTAAATTAGAGTATATAGTGATGGTATGGAGTGCACAATAAAGTCTTCTACATTAAAATATAAGACAGTGAACAGGGAGAAGGGGATGAATGTGATTTTGGACACAACCTTTTTCTGCTTTTGGATCCAACAATAAGCTAGATGAAGAGTGTTTATCTGTTTTTTTTTTAAATTCTATTCAAAACACACAGAGTCAAAAATGTGTTTATATCCTCAACATACATGCTTTTGGCTGCTTGCTATCGTGTTAGCAAGGACAACCAAAGGAGAGTCCACAGGAGCCTCAAATCCTCCCACTGTAGGGGCTATTTCAGTACCTTAAATTAGTCCCCCCCCCCGTGCCTTTACACTGAGACAAGGACAGCACTTCAGTTCAAATGAAACAGGAATCAAAAAACAATTCTAGCAGAGAATCGTTAAGAAAAATCTAAAGGAATCGATGTAATTTGTTGTTGTGCTTAATAATTGCCATGTCAGTGCTTCTGAATGCCTTGCAAATCAAAGAGGTCACACTCTTATCAGAGGCAGTCGGAACTAAGACAACAAAGAAGTCAGAAGTGATAACAGTAAACAGGACAGTAGTCAAGGGTGCTTAATTTTTCACAGTATGATGGAACCTGCCCATCATCCAGTGTCGGCGTCTGTGTGATTTCAAGCAAGATTGGAAATGCCAGAAACTTGCCAAAGCATTTGTCAACACAGAACAGCATTAACCATGACGAGTGTCATGTGTTGAATGTCAATGACCCTGAAAACCTAAGTAGGCCAAACTTTTTGACACAGAAAATCCACAAGAATCTATAAAGGAATCAATAAGAAGCTGGATCATAAGGTAGAATCAATATTAAAATCAACTAAACCATAATGATTAACATCTGCCATGACGATATGCGATACATGAGATTTTTGGTCCATATTGGCCAGCCCTACTTTCAATTGAATGAAGGTCACTTTAAGTCCTAACTTACTTCCATCAGAAACTTAAATAAAAGTGCAAAACAACAAATAAATATCTGTTTACAATGTGCAGCCTTCAGTCACTCCATGCTTGATCTCACAGCTTGAATGTGACACCAATGTTGAAAAAACATTAGTTTAAAATGCCAAAAGTACCAAATGCACAAATTCTGAGTCCATTTCTTCAGTGGACTCAGTTCATTTTGGAGCTTTTTAAGTCCTCCTCTCTGATATTAGCATTACTATGCTCAGGTTTACAATCAAAATAAAGGCAAAAAGTGGCCAAAAAAACAGGCCCAAACTCATACATGTATGTGGCAGCATTTAAATATAAAATAATGTTTCTAAACATCTAAATAAATTATTCTCCTTCTTTAAAAAGGCCCAATCTCAGTCACTTTCATGTACATCTATAAGACACAACAATGAATGATGTTCAGTCATGCAAAATTTGGTGAAGCCTGATTCACATGCCAAAATAAGACATGATTCAAAGTAAGGAAGTCCGAGAAGAAAGGGAGAGCTTCTCCTGCCACCAGGCTGACGTTATAAATTAACAACTGTGGCGTGTTTAGACATTGTACTGTAGGGTTTGTTCCCACTTGTTCTTTGCTGAATATTTGACAGCGGTCTTTAATGCCATTGCATCAGTCCTCCAGAGTTAAGGCCAAAGCTAGAAGATCAGCTGATCATCTTTGTTACAGAGTCAGTTTTCACTCTTGTGTTAAAAAAGAAGCCACCACGCCTGCTGAGCAACCAACTAGCTTAAAGAAAACAACCTTCATGCCTCAGTAGCACTCATACTTTTTCCTTGCATCTTTGTGTGCAGCCAGGATTCCTGCTGCTGAAAAAAAAAATTTCAGGAGTAAGACTGAAGTCTCAAGGCCAGAGGGAGGTCAGGCGAATACTGCTTTGTGCATGATCAGCAGAAAAAAATAGTGAGCGTGTTTAGCTCACTGTAGCGAGACTGAATCGTGCAAAGTCTTCTTGTTTGTTTGGGTTGTTTTAATGAACATGTTTGCTTGAGCCAAGTCCTGCTGTGGCATGCATATTCGACATCAGCTGCTTGCATCCTTGCAGCGATAAATCTAGGATGTTTTCCATTAAAGCCACATTGCCGAGCCACCTGTCGCAGAGCTTTTTATGAGAATAAGTGACATCCCTTGAGGTCTTAAAAGCTGGCATCCATGCTTTTATAGCGCCAGGAAACCACAGACAAGCCACCACTTTCCTGAGCCTACATGGCCTCTATCCCTTAAGATCTGCTTCTCTTTATAAACAAAATGATTGCTTGTTTGTTCCTTCAGCCAAATTTCCCCTGTGTTGCTCTATTTTGGCTCAAGCTTGCTCTTTATCAGCCCTCCAGAGCTGCTCTTTAACTTCCGATGGCAGCGTGTTAAACAGGTCCTCCTCCACCACCAGGCCGCTCCTCTTCAGCAGCCGACACTCGCTCAGCTCCACCGGGAGACACTCCAGCCGGTTCCCTCTGAGCTCCAGCTGGGTCAGCCCGGTGAGCTCCCCGAAGCGTGAGGGCAGCGTCTGCAAGCAGTTGTTCCCCAGATTCAGAGTTCGCAGCTTCTTGCACTTGAACAGTTCTGGGGGCAAAGTCTCGATCTAAAGAGGAGAAGATAAGAGGGGAGAATAATTAGCAGTGCTGGTTAAGAGTGATTACAAAGGCTGAAGTATTCAATTTTTAATCCATATGCTTTGATAAGAGGAGGTAGGGATCTGAGATGTAAGTGAAGGGTATTTAGAAAATAAAAAGCTGTTTCTACTGTTCTGACTGAGGAAAAGTTCAGTTTTGGTTCATTTTAGAAATCACACAACTAAAAAACATCAAACTAATCAGGCATAAACAAGCAAGCAAACAAGTAAAAATAAGACTAAAGGGCACTCAGAAGTTACTGCTACAGACAAGAAAATCTTTTCGCAAAGTCAAGATAGTGCAAACCAAATGTCACAATGTCAATACTCCTTTTGCTTCCCCTTGGCTCCAGAATATAACACCATCCTCATAATTCTCCTTCAACAAGCACAATAAATAAAAAATGAATACCACTTATGCACATGCACATTTCTACCCTTGTAATTTCAATAATGATGAGAGAGCTTCATGTTAATAGTTAGTAATTATTGTGCAGCTTTCTGTCAATGTAGACAAGCCTCCAAACATGGAAGCTACAAAGTGCACTTGTACACCTTTACCTACCAAAATTACAGCATGCACTTAAAATCCTGAAGGGAAATTGAGTTTACTTTTGCAATTTACAGCATTTTGATAAAACTACATAAAAAGTAGTTTTGTTAAGTTTCTGTGTCAGTTGTAGCTGCTTTTCTTTGAGGAGGAAAAAAATCTCTTAAAATCAGAAATTGAGATCTGGGATTTGATATTTAGGCTATATCGTACAGCCCAACTTTATGCCATAACAATTTCCAAAGCTGAAAGGTGCAGCATTTTGGGGGTTTTCTGATAGCTGAGAGCTCATGTCCTTGCAAGACCTGAAAAATGTTTGTGCAATGGTGGTAAGATGAAACACTACATCACAAGACTTGGGAGCCTCAACAGCTGTACTGATGAGCTCAAAAGTTCTTGATTTTAATTTTTTCTGCAAATGCAAAACTGTTTAAAATTTCTACCAACTTAATAAGGTCTGTACACAAAAATAATCTTATAAGATTGGGTGGGGGCTCTGTTTATCTTGGTAGGTAAAAAAAGCAATAGCAAAATGTATAACCTTGGATAAAAAGGGTTTCCTGCCTCCTCCATTGCCCAGGCACAACATGTCTCTATTGGAGACACTGCAACTACACAGCTAATTTGAGCTGATAATGGGTGTAAAGAGGATTTCATCAAAAACACCAGCGACACCTTAATGATCCTGTTTAATGCATCTATTTTTAGCTGCACACAAACCAGCTGGGACCTGCTTTCAGTGTGTAACCACAAATAACGCAGTAAAACAGCTGTGATAGTATCATTAAGTGAAAACAAACAATGCTGTTAGCGTTTTAGTGAAACATTTTGACAGATTGCTGTTTAGGTAATTCATCACAGAAATTTGTCATTGCAAATAAAAAAAAGCACTTTTTATGAGGATAAAAAAAAAAAATCTATCTGACCTGAAGGGAAATGTGTTAACCACGCCGTATTTTAAGTTTAATGGTGGACTCTGGAACACTCACAAAGTATTTCCCAGCATTAAATCTTGGCAAGTGGAAATAACACCATCTCGAATGAAACCCTCTTTTTAGTGTTTAGATGAAAGGTAATTGTTTACTTCTTGGGAAGTCTGCAGGAGATTGGAAAACTTCCATGAGCTTCTCATTATTCCCAAGTGCTGTGTCTGGATAGCAACTTGTCAAGGCTTAGGAGTACATCATGTTCAAATGTTCATACCACAGACAGATAAACATAATCATGAAATATACCAGTGTTTCCCCTATAGTTTATTTGGGCTGCGCCAACAGGATCCCCACTCATAAATTCAAGTGCAGATTTAAAAAAAAATAAAATCCATTATTTGATTTTTATTTTAATCAAAAGGGCATAATGGGCATTCTTGTTATCAAATAAAAAAGCTTACTCTTATTTGCGCAATTTTAGAGTCTAATGCGTCGCTATTGTTTCATCACATTCAATAAAATGCATTTCTCCTCTCCTCTGACCCTTCTCTGACCTGTCGTTTGACTATTTTCGCTGCTCGCTGCACAAGCCACCCTCTCCCTCCCGCACAGTCTGATCATTCATGTAAAACATTCAACAAAACAAACGCTGCCTTCAGGTAAACAGCGCATAACATGAATGAAACATTGACTGATTTAAGTAACGCTTTCACACAAAGCAGAGAAAGGAAGGAAAAGCTGAAGAAGAGAGATTTTCATCCATGGACATCACATGTACATCGGAAATGCAGAGCGTTTTTTAAAGCGGCTGCTGCCACCACGGCACGAGCATAGGGCACGAGGCGGCAGTGACGTAGAAGTGATTCGGTGTACGTCACAGCAGAGCCCACCCAAAAGTCCTTCACAACACTCCCTCCTCAAAAATACTTAGTAGAAATGTTGTCATATGCCCAGTTTTTCTTCTGGTTATCTTTAAACGAAGGTAGAGCCGAGTTGTAGATCTCCTCCACTGTTTGCTTTGACCCGCGAAGCCTGCTATTTCCGGGTTCTCTCCCTCCTTCGATGTGATTGGCTGCCGCCTGGGAGTTCAACACGCTGGACTCCGAGCGGCAGGGCAAAATTGTGCGCGTTCACGTGGGCGGCAACCGCTTCTGGGTCCTACCACCGCGGTTAAAACCGCTGCCCATCTGCCGCCGCGGTTAAAACCGCTGCCCGTCTGCCACCCGTTGCTCATTAAGAAGGCTGGAGGCGGCGCGTTGTGAAGGGGGCTTAAGACTTAAAAATGATGAGTCAGCCTTTGATGAATCAAAACTCAACATTCTTCAGCAGTCCAGCTCTTGTTTTCACTCACTCACTGTTTTCTAAATGATAAATTCATCCTGAGGTATCCTGCATCACTTATTCTCCATGATATAAGAACAGTCTTTGAAGGCTCAAGCTTCAAATACAATCTACTAGTGCAGCGGTTCTAAATCTGTGGGTGGAGGCTCATAAATGGGTCTCAGAGCTGCTTTCGGTGGACGGTGTATAAATCAGGTAAAAATGTGGCAAAAATGTCTTCAGTGTATGGAGGCCCTAAGAGGACAAACATCCATTACAGTATGTCAGAGTATAAACCAGACTACACCACTGGATAGATAGATAGATAGATAGCTAGATAGCTAGATAGATAGATAGATAGATAGTTGAATGAATGAATGAAAAATGATTATATAGATAGGCGAATTTTACCTTAAAGGGTGATTACACCCTAGAGTTTTGGCTTTGGTGCATCTACCAAATTAAAAAAGAAAGCCTCAAGAACTTCATGGACAGGGTTTGGAGGGAGTAGAAATGTAAACTCACTCCTTCATGCCTAATTTTAACACTGGCCCTAAAGTCATCACCACACAGCATGAACTTGATGATTATGTTTGAAACAGCAGTATATGCTACTTAAAAAAGAGAAACTTCATATTTTATCAAACTTGATTAGGAAAAACATGATGTTCCCTACACACACTCCTAAACCCCTGAAAGTCTGGGTGAGCCAAAGTGCGAATGCAGCAGCAAATTATCAGGGTAATTCACTGACTGACCTATGGGGGGTAGTTGCCATGCATGTTTCTAACACAAAATGTAGATTGATTTTTAAGACTAAAATGGAATTTGAACTGAAACCATAAACAGCTCCACTTAATATCCATTTTCATAGGTTTTTAACAGAGAAAAAAATGTTTTCATTGTTTAGTTACTCTTGAAACATGTGTATACAAAGATGCTACATTTCTTACCCTGTTTGCAGTGACGGCGAAGTACTGCAGGTTCTGGAGGAAACCCACGTCAGCGTGGATGCTGGTGAGATTGTTGTGGCTCAGGTCTAAGAAGCGCAGTTTGCGGCAGAAGAAAAGCTGACTTGGGATCTTCTCAATCTTGTTCCTGTTCAGGTAGAGCCTCTCCAGGTTCGTTAGAGTGCCGATCTGGATAGGGATGTAGGCAATCTGGTTGTACCACAGCTTCAGGCACACGAGGCGGTGCAGGTGCTGGAAGCTGATGATCTCCTCGATTGTCTTCAGGTTGTTGTCCTTCAGGTCAATCTCCTGCAGGTTGTGCAAACTGAATATGGAGTGTGGGATGCGCTCCAGGTCACAGCGGACAAGTTCAAGATCTGTTAGGTTTACCATTTTCTTCAGGCTGTTGAGCACCATGAGTTTGGTTCCCTCATTGTTGATGGAGAGCTTCTGGAGGTGCACCCCAACATCTGTCACCACCTGTGGCAGCTTGGTCAGGTTGCTCTTGAGGCGCAGAACTTTGAGACTTTTGAGCTCCCGTAAACCATCAATGACAATGAACCGATTGTTCTCAGCACTCAGGTTTCCAGTAAGGTGCAATTCGCTGAGGTTCCTCAAGCTGTAGATCCACAGCGGGATTTCTTTTATGTCAGTGAACTTCACATGAAGCGACTTCAGGTTCTCTCTCAGGAAAGCCAGAGCGGGAGCCTCGATTTTAGCTGGCGTATGATATAGCCACATCTCCCTCAGGTTGGAGAGCTGGGCAATGATTGGAGGGATGGTTACGTCTGGGATTAGCTCCAACTTTAGCACCTCCAGTTCAACCAGATCAAATACAGTGTCTGGGATCCCGCTGAGCATAAACAGATGCAGCTCCAGCTTCTCCTGCGAGTTCTTGGTGATGCGCTGCCTAAGTTTCTCCAGCGTCCACTCATTGTTCAGGTTGAGCTGCCTAAGCTTGTTTTCACTCACCTCAGAAAGGAAAACAGCAAAGCGTTTTGAGTACAAGGGGTCATACTGGTCGATCATGTGCAGCATAAAGGCAAAGTCATTCTTCAAGTCCGGTATGTCGCTGTAGCTGCTTTCCTCACGGATCGATTCAAAGGAGTAACGTTTGAGGGAGCGGCTAAGCATCCAACAGAGAGTGTACATGCATATGAGACCGTAAACGACCACCAAACTGATGTAGAAGCACGCTAAAATCTTGAAAAGAGTTGCTAACGGGTGAGCGCAATAAAATGTGCTGTATCCTGTCAGTTTCTGAATATTCACTGTGCAGACTACGCTGAAACTGATGTAACGCACATAATAGGTTGTGTAGCTAATGATCAGTATAAATTTGATTACTTTGATGATGGTCTGACGAATGTAGAGACGATACACAATGTCCCCTTCCTCTACATGAATCCTGAACTTCTTCACCTTCTCAAAAAGAGCCTTAGCTTGCTCCCCTTCCTTTTTATCCAGCACTCCAGTTTCTGAGCGATCTACAATTCCCTGCTCGATTCTGGATTTTGTTCGTTGGAGCATTGGCACACTGGCCTCCACGTCTTCACTCATGCACGAGGCCTTCGTGTCCAAAGAGCCGTTCATTTTTCCCAGGGGCTTAGGGTCGCTCTCCTCGACTACAGTCTCAGACAAAGCCCTAGTTGTCCATGGAGAGTCGAAGCACTTGAGGAGGATGGAGACAAAGTGCTCCAGTTTGGAACTCGTGCGGGGGAACTTGAACCAGAAGTTGCTGCAGGCCAAGAAGATAAGAGTGTGGAGTAGCACCAGATAAGGGAAATATTTGGCAAACCAGTGGAGTTTGTTCTCGTAGCAGACCGCATCAACATAATTATACTGATGACGGTCAAGGTCATACTGGATGCCTTTTGGTTCTGGTGTGTAGGCAAGGCTGACATTTGGCAATGGCATTGTCTCGCAGGACTTGTTGACCACCCACTTGCAAGGCAGGCAGATCATCTTGTCCTGCGTGACCTGCAGTGTCCCACCGAACACTGCGATCATCAGCATGACAATGGAGATGTAGTCGGTGAAAACGTCCCACCATGGCTTCAGGATACGGTACGCTGGCTGAGTGTCAGCAAAGTACCGGAGCTCTGTGATAGGAATCATGATGGTTTATCTGAAAGAGACAGAAAAAGACAATCAGATGGGGGAATGTTGAGTTTAATGTCACCAGACTTCAACAAAGCATTGTTTCTGAAAACCAGTTATTACATTTTGTGTAGTTAAAATCTGTTATAAAACATTATGCCACCTCTGCAGAAGGGCCTGGGCCAACCAAAGAGTGTGGAACCGCCCCTGCTTGCAGGTACTGAATGGTACAGAACTGATGGCTCTATTGATAGAATAGAGGGTACTTTTGATGAAAAAGGGGAAAAACAGGACAGAGACTTAACTTTTAGCCAGGAAAACATTTGTGAACTCTCTTTTTTCTATCCACAGTGACTGACACTGCTTCTACTGAATGTCAGTGAGTGGCTTCATCTATTTGAGAGCATTTCATGATGTAAAAATTAAATCCTAAAAACCGACTGAAAAAGACAGGAGGTGATGTTGAAAGTTACTGCAAAATCCAGTATTTATGCTTTATGTCCACCAATAAACTGCTGAACATGACATTCTCTTTCTCTCATAGAAAGATTTCATCCCTCAGCTATAAATATGAGCTTATTATAAACCACCAGGATCATCAAAAATAGGGGTTTTTCCTCAGTTAAGTCAGTCTTGTGAAATGTCTGTGCCGGTTTTCAACGTCCATATTGGCTTGAATAGGTAGTACAAGTTGGCAGGGAAAAAAAGGTCTTGGTGGTGCTTAAGTTTCAGAGGAATATCTTTAAAAAGCCAAAAGAATACACTAAATATGGAATAAGAAAAGGAAACAGCTTTAACCTCTTCAGGAAGAGGCTCCACCAAATTAATTTCCAGGCACTGAGCAAAGAGACGAACACTACAGGATACGTGAGGGGCGTATGATTGTGTCAGAATGAAAATTTACTGCCCAGAGACATTGATCAGTACAGATAAACAGGTTTAGGATCTTCAAGTTCTGCTGAAAATTAAGTATGTAGTGCCTTTCCTTTAGAGTGGTTAAGGGTTGCTTTGGGTTGGTGAGCCTACAGCCCAAATGCATGGTGGGGCAAGCACCAATGACCTGATTGATAACTTGGGCATTTTTTTCCAACACTTTTCAGGCATGAGGACAATATAATTTAATTGTGAGCAGTGGTTCCCAACACTTTTTTCATTGGAGCCTCCCCTAAGCAGAGTCAAGACTTCCAAGACCCAAACAGAAAGAGATTTATTTCTGTCCAAAATTGACATAAATCTTATAAAACCCAAATACAATGGGCCTAGGTGCACTAACATTCTCACAAGAGGAATGTTGAAGAGAGTGTGGCTTATAAATATGTAACTTGATCATATTTTCATAACCTCAGAGCCTCTGTTTTTGATCCCCTTGCCTCGAAACAGCCATCAATATTGTTTAATTTTCCCCAGACATCATAGCAAAATCTGGTATTGTGATAGCCCAAAAGAGAGAAACTGCAAAGTGATATTTCCATAAACAAGTTAAAATTGATGTTTGAATAAAAACCTTATAACATATACTGTAAGTGATTTTTTTTTTAAACATTGGTCACTATTTCTCCTGTGCATCAGGGATATCCTTGGTGTGTTGCATGTGCCGACACATGCAACACATGTAGTCAAAACTTTGCCAGTATTGTGTAAATTAATACACAATACGCTTGCTCTACAGTCTCTGACCACTAGCACACTAGAGGTCAGAGACTGTAGAGCAAGCGAGACACAAAATGAGCACAGATCCTATCACAGCAAGCATGATCACCGGTCATTGTTCCTCTTGTGTAATATTTAGACACTGGTTATCAAACTACAAAAAAATAAAAAAGAAAGAGTGTTTTCTACAATCTACTGACAAGATTGATCATATTTGATGCTTTCACTTCTTAAACTGCAGAGCTATACCGAAGCCATGTTGGTATAAATGGCTTGAACTTTGATTAAAAACTCAACCAGCAAAACAGAAGTGATACAAAGAGACGCTCAGGCTGCTGACCAAGCCACAAATAAAGACTTTAGCTGAACAAAACTCTCCATGTTGTACATTTAAGTGTGTCAGTCACACCACAGATGTGCCACTTCCCCCCACTGTTAATTTGTCATGAAAGTTAGAAATACAGCAGCATAAGCAGTTTTAATCATGTGTTTCTTTGCTGAATGTCAACCTTAGACTAAGCAGTTTGATGTGTCTGAATCCTGTATTTTTCAGTCATTTATCCTGCCCTGCTCACTTCTGCTTTTGAATTTAATACTTAAGTGTTTCTCTTTCTGTCTGCTACACTCTCTCCTTGCATACAGGAGAAAGATGAAAGAGGATACTTGGTCAAGTGGTCACAAAAACAGCCTTGTTTCATCCAGTTCAAACCAGACTGGCAGTACAGTCCCTGTGGGCCTTCTCTGTAAGGTTGCTCCTTTGCTGTAACAGAGACATAACAACACACAGAGTGACCCTGACAGCTGCAAAAACACCTCTAAATATAACAATAAACTCGTTACCATTTATTTAAGATTAATTATACAACTAAAAAAAGAAGCTAACATGAAATATGCTCAGGCTGAAGGGGTGCCATAAGGTAAAATCTGCTGACTTTCACTGTTCCCCATCCAAACGCAGATGGCAGACTAACTTGTTCAGCAGGCGTGTCCCCTTATTCAAACTACAGATAAAGGCTTTTCACATGAGAGAACAGATAAGGTCGTGTAAACCATGATGATAAGAATTTATACAGCGTGTCCTCAAATCAAGGGAGAAAGCTTTTCAGATGTTTAATTCAGCAAACTTTTACAGTGAACTCAAAGTGCAACAACTGGGGTTGGGTGACATGGACAGAAAAATCTTAGCCCAGTGTTGTTTTTACTGATTGGAAATGCACAACATATACTGCTGTATCAATATTTTCTTACACCCCTATCCAGCATGATTACTTCAATAAAGGTTCCATGTCTAAGTGTGTTTGACCATTTAAATATATTTGGTGTGTATTTAAGTTTGATAAGGAAACATCAGATTTTGCCTCTGTAGATGGTAGGGCTGAACGATTTATCGATTTCTGATAGAAATCGCAATTTCAGACAACGTGATCATGTGATTGCCCAAGCTGCAATCTTTTGCAGCGCTCCTGATTGACCCAGGATCTGCTGTGTCAACTATTTGCTTTTGGCGATGTTGACACGTGTCATGTCTCATGTTCAAAACCATTAAAGGTTGACATGCTGGTTTGGCATGCCTGGCTTTTTTCCTTCATTGGAATTGTTGAATTTTGTTTTTCTTGTTATTACTTACTTAACTTTTTTTTTTTGCTTTTTATTTAACTTTTTAACTTAACACAATGAACGATTTTTTTGCACTACATTTTTTAGGTTGAGACAGTCAAAGATTACTCTTTTAACTCTTCAGTTCAATAACTGTCATTGGTCAAGAACTTTAAAGAGTGCACATGCATGTTTCTTGTTAATACATACATTTGGAAGCAATTCTTACCTTTTGTTTTCATCCTTGCCTTAGAGTAAAAGCTTTTAATGTTTGATGGTATGATGTAATTTTCTGTCATGTTTGTATCTGTTTGTCATGTTTGTATCTGTTACTGTAAACATAGTGAATATTGCATTGAAGCTTGATTTGAAGAATATTGTGAATCGAATTGAAATCGCAAGATCCGCCAGAAAAATCGCAATTAGATCTTTTCCTAAAATCGTTCAGCGATAGTAGAGGGTCAGAAGCAGCTCTATTTCCCTCCCCTTTGGAAACAGTAGGATCTGAGGGGGCAGACTATGAGGTTATGTGAGGCTTGATAATGAACTGACTGGCTGCCCAAATGATGTCTGGTGGAAAGGGGAAGGAGGGGTCACAAGCCATGGAGCAGACTTCCAGAACAGTCATGCCGTCTGCCTTTGACAAGCAGAAAACACATGTAGGTGGAGGCTGCATATTTGTTGCATAATAAACCCCAGGAAGTGTTAGGGGACATTTTCTCTTAAGAGGCATAGCACAATTCTCCATGAACTGAGAGTTCAATTTTCTAATATTCTAATAGATGCGGACATGGACAACAAAAAAAACAGCAAGCTTCAAGGAGCCACTGCTGTTAGTAGTTTAAAAACGCCCTTTAACCAGTGTTAATTTTGTCGACTAATTATTTTCATCAACAACCTTTTCTCCCCTGATGAAAACTAGACTATAACTAAAAAAAGCAAGTGCACATGGACTAAAACTAAAACTAAATTAACTGACATTTTCATCAACAGATAAAAACTAGACTATAATGTCTGACAGAGACTAAATCAAATCAGACCTAATTTAGTCACTTAGAAAGTAGGGACAAGTTAGGAATATATCCAATCACTGCTACTGTGGTTGTGTGGAAAGGTTGGATGAGTTAAGAGGGACATCCAATCACCTTAGCTTCATGGTGGTGGGATCCAAGAGTAAAACATGACTTCAGAAATTCAAGGAAACATAAAAAATGCCTTACACTTTACAATTCATATTTTTAGACGACTAAATGTACAGCAGATTTCGTCGACTAAAATGTTGTGAAATTTCGTCAACTAAAACTAGACTAAAATCAAAACAATTTAGATGACTAAATTATGACTAAAACTAAACTTAAAAAGCTGTCAAAATTAACACTGCTATACACATATATATTTATTTACATTCACCAATGCAGCAAACACTTCTTTCTTTGGCAGGTACATCATCCTCTTCCTCGTCTCATCCTCTCTTAATTTCTACACCATACAGAACAATACACGACTATAACATGAGTGTACAAAGCAACTTCTCCACATGGTTCTCCATACTGACCAATGCCATTAATGATTCCACTTATCGATCCAATTCTTTAAACATTCCTTTATCGATTCCTGTGTGGAAAAAAGTTGGCTCACAAAGGTTTTCAGTGGAAGCAATGTCAAACACGTCACTCCTGATATTCAACGCTGTGCTGCGTGGACAAATGCTTCTGCATATTGCTGGTGTTCACACTTCCTAAAAGTTGTGCAGTCAGCATCTTTTTGTCAAAACATTTGCAGAACAAAGTGGAGGAATTGATAAAGAAATTGTTTATCCTAATAAAATTGTTATTGATTCTCAACTGGAATTGTTTTTGATTCCCATCCCTAATATTGACAACAAGTAATCATTTTTACTAACTTGAGTAAAACCATGTGATAATGGAGACTTTTCTGGCGACACTGCTCCGTGATATTTGGGAGGAAAATATTGGTCTACAGCTAAAAGAGAGCCTCACAGAGCATAAATATACACAGCGTTTCCGTGTCAAAAGTCTGCAGCAGTTTGTGTCAGCGCGTTCATCTGTGTGGAAAGCATAAATGAGCCTTAAGGGCACCAAAGCTGGTTTTGAAATCATCATAAAGTAAACTGATATTAATGATATTGTGCTACCCTACATCTGGTTTGAACATAATGATACATTTAAAAAACTATGTGTTTTTCCCTGGGTATCTTATTAAAGTTAATATCAGTTACAGACATCTTTAGTTAACAAGCAGCAAAGCAGCTCATCATACCAAAATTTTCCCTGAGATGAACTGAAGCTATCAGATTACTCACTACAATGAACGGCAACAGATGAATATGAAACCAGATTCAAGAAAGAAAAAGGTTCATGTGGTGCCAGTGACTGTGCTCTTGACTCTACGCCTTAGCTGTACCCCAGCATGATACATTTTCCCTGAATTTATCCCCAGAACAGAGCGGCTTTTGTGCTGGCAGACTGTCCATGAGGCTCTGACACATGGGCTGAAAGAGCTTCAGGTGAACTGAGATGCCGTTTGTGTTATTTAAGACAGAGTCAACTATTATTTCCCTCAAGGAGACAACATGGCTGTCTCCAAACTAAAGTTACGGGGATGAAAAAAAAGAGGTAGATATAACACTAAAGTCTATTCAAAAGTGAAGTTAAGCTTTGCTAACATCCTGGCAATGTGAATGGGGATGGAAATGCTGGTTGGTTTGGAAACTATTGGGGCCAGACTGGCTCAAATACTTTCACATTGAAGGGGCAGTTCGGGTTTTTTGAAATGGGGTTGTGTGAGGTACATGGCATGAGCCTGAACGTGTGCTGCAGTGTCACAGCTCTGTTCAGAAATCTCACTAATGCCACACATTGCTATACAGTGTGCGAGATTCTGTGTGTAATCAAAAGAACTGTGCGAAGAAACAAGCCACAAAAACAGCGTGGGGTCACCACACGCTGTTTTTGTGGCTTGTTTCTTCGCACAGTTCTTTTGATTACACACAGAATCTCAAACAAACAGTTTGTTTACATCCACGTAATATCCCACTTCCAAGCCACTTTGATTGGGCACTATTTTGAGACACAGCACAGCCTTCGTGTCCTTCCGTCAGCAGCACTGACTTGTTTGCCTCACGAGAGGAAACAACCACTACCAAATGGGATAAATTGCCATTTACTTTGGAATACTTGTATGAACTGGAGCACACACAGGAAAAACCTCTGTAGATAAAGAGTCAACAGGTCTGAACTGAAAATGGAGGAATCAGTGATGGGGACAGGAGCACTGGAGAAACACACATTACCTGTCGATTAGGTGAATAAATTGTGAGCTCATGTCATCAAACTGTATGAAATCAGAGTTTGACTAAGAAAAACCACCTCATGATGTTTCAGGATGTTCAGGATCAGAGGATGCTATCAGCTTTAGGTGTTCAGTTGCAGTGAGCAGCTTCCATCGCTCAGAGCCCCATTTCTTTAATGAACATTTATAATTGTATGGACCAGATTCACTGCTCTACACACTCTAGGGATAAAACAGAGGAGCTCAATGAAGGTTCATCTTCAAAGTAAATATTCGGCTTATACTGATTTTTTAATTTGTAAAGACAGAAGCCACATTTTCAATGATAAGCGTACTTCATGATTGGACATCCTGTGCTCGTTGTTGTGGATTAAACTGATCTAGAAAAATATTCTTTGTCAAAATTACTGTGCTTGGTCAGCAGGATAAATATTCATATATTTGGCTAATCTTATTTGGGATGAAGTATTATTTGTGTATTTGGCAAAATTCAACTAACACCGTAGTTTGATGCTTACACTGCTGGCGGAAGGACTCGATGTGCAATGTTTTAAAATCGCGCCTAACCACAGCGGCTTGATAGCAGCAAATTAAGCTGATATATACAAACTGTTTGTAGCATGTGATGACTCTGCACTTGTTCTCTCCCACAATTATTTTAATCACACGGATAGCAAGTGTATAGCATTAGCACTTGTCCCGAGATTTTTAAACAGAGAAAGAACTGAGCTGTGACACTGTGGCACATGTTCAGGCTCATGCCATGTACCTCACACAACCCTACTTCAAAAAACCTGAACTATCCCTTTAAGGTTGTCAAAATATTCAACACTATGATGTTTACTCTATACGACTTGGTTTTAGACCATACAACCTCTGAAGTATTGATTAAGGAAATCTCCTGCACAGTCAATAATTTACACAATACTGGCAAAGTTTCGACTACGTATGCCCGAGACTATTTGTTAGGCACCATAGTTCCACCTGTCAAGTGCCAAAGGCTGACAGAATTTCCATTCGTCAAGTAAATTTCTATAGACTAGCTATATTTTAGTTTATAAATGACTAGACTAGAGCCCATTCTCAAGGTGTTTGCTTTGTGCAGGTGTGGATTTTAAAAGCACAATGCAGGGACAAAATGTTCAGCGTCACACTCTTAGCACCTGATATGGGATCACAGACACACACACCTCCCCACACACACACACACACACACACAGATTATGAGATTTATCCTGCTCCTCGAAAACAAAACCACTCTCAGAGGGTGAAAAACAGAGATATCACATTGTCTGTTCCTCTCTGCCCGTCTGGACAGCACTTGGCATTGTTGTTATACTTGGGACATGATGACCATGGAGGCAGTGTTTGCCATTTTAACCAGGTGTAACTGGTTCTGTGTTACCTTTTCATGACAGCGTCATTTACATACACACATGCTCAGTGATAACAAGAAACAAGGGCAGAAGAAAGGCAGCTTTAAATATACATATTGATTATCATTCCATTTATGTCTATTCATCTGTTACTGACAGTGTTCCTGCCTTTTCAGAAAGGACAGAAGTGCTGTAATAAAGGACGATACAGACACAATGTTGAAACCACAACAAGCATGCATGTTTTATTCATGCAGCTTTTAGTATCACTGTATTAAAGCAACATTATGTAGGAATTTTGGTTTTCTTGAGAAAGTACAGTGACAGAACCTGATTTTGTGCCAGTTTGAATCTACTAGTGTCAATAACCCAAAGTTTACAAACTGTTGCTTGTAGAATATTAATCATTAATCAAGCCTTGGTATCAGAAAAAAAACAAGTAGGGGTGTGTATCTGCAAGGACCTGGCAATACTGTAGGTTTCGCAACACAGGGTTAACGCCAATATGTCACGTTGTATTGTGGCACTTGAAGCAGGGTGATATCACATTTTTAAAGACTCTTTTCTCTGATCTTTTTAGCATTAAGAGCCCACAATATTAAACATATATAAAAACACAGTATGTCTGATCGTTGTTACTTGCATGGTCACTACAACATGGATAAACTATGTTGTGTCCCAGTGACAGTACAGTACTAATAACAATAAATGTAACAGATGGATGGAAAGACAAATGTCTGAATGCCTGCTGCAAACTACAGACAGAGGGCTGAATTACTTTATAGAACAAATGTCCTGAGTTTCTATAAAGAATCAACCAAAACATTTTTGTCACTGCACGATAAAATATTTATGCGGTATTGATGGCCAGTTAGCAGAACACAAGCTAATTAGCTTATTTTTAGCTGAGGGCCGACTGGTGCTGAACAAGTGCCGTAAGGTGTATGCACATCTTGTGGATCAAAGTTGCACAGTGCTGAAAGCAGGCTACAGGGGCTCTCATGCCATTTTCCCTGTTTAAACTTGTTCAGTCAGATCATTATTGAGTGAATTGTGCTTTTGATTTATAAAAGTGGAAATTCAGTGATGAAGAGGTAAACCATTATGGTACATTTAAGTAGTCTGCCAAAATTACATCTAATGAATGTTTTTTTACTGCAAATATATGTGGTCAAAATATCAGCAAAGATTTTCATATCTGCCGAAAGTGGTTATCAGCTTTTCAGGCAATCCCCCCCCCCCCCCAAAAAAAACTATATAGTAGCTAAGATTTCATGTACAGAAACCCTGAAATAAATCCAAACTATGAACAAATTACTTACCAACAATTACAAACAATTGCCCTTTTTTCCATTCCTGTGATAACCCTATATAGGCATACTGCAAACATTAAAATGGTTGCCTCTATTTTTCCTTTCAATGGATAAATGAAGGGGACTGGTCCATCACACATGGGTAAACTAGTGAAATTATCAACTAAACACTTTCACAAGAATAGAATACACTTCCATAAGACTAACATTTCTATTTTAAGTCTCTGTTTCAACCCCCTTCCTGCAACATCTGTCGCAACATATTCTCTTTCAAATGAAAGTTGTTCAATCAAATCAATCATTTTGAACCAAAATTCATTAAATAGTTCATGAAAATACTTAGAAAGATAAACTCACTTTGGAAAAATAAGATAATTAGTTCACAGTCCCACTTTTTTGCACTTTTTATAGCTTTTGAATATTAATTTAAATGATTTGTGTCCCTCTTAATATTGGCGGTAAATTGACATGACTTAGGAATTTAACCTAAGCCATCGTTCAGTGTTTCTCTTGGAAATCAAAGCACTCCAAAAATGAATCTCCATCCTACAGCCAGATAAATGTCTCCATCCCCAGAGTGCAGAGCCCATTTAAGGTTTAAATGTGTTTGAAAATTGTTAAGCCTCAAATAATTCAAGGATTAAACAATAGGCATTGAAGTATTATTGTTATCAATAACCATATAACTGTAATTAGATCTTACTGTAAATCAACCTTTCTTTTATTACATTATTTTCATTATTTAAGCAAAAAATAAAGTACATGCATTTGACTTTATTGTCTTCCCTACAGGAGCAGCACCAGCAACTGTGGGCCCCATTAAAAGATATTAATGTGGACCCTGCAAACAGGACCTACAAATAGTTTGTTGAACAAGCACCTCCATCACACAAAACAAATTTTAAGTTTGAATACTTTTGTGTGAAAGACCACATTATAGGGGTGCAGATAGCCTCTCAGTTATGTCTGCTTGCACCTTTTACAGATGCAGTTTTACTCTCTCTCTTTGGTTTAGGTCCAGTACCGGCATAAAGGCCCATAAATAAATTTTAAACAGTTATCATTTTATGGGACCTGCTAAACTCATCCTACCCAAACACTCTATTAGTCTTGACATACTAGCATAACATTATGGCTGTTTTTTCCTTTTACGACAACAAAATGACTTGAAAGTTAAAACAAATGTATATTATTTTGCAATTTAAAAAGTCAAATAATGGATAAATCTGTGTAATGTAAGGCCCTTTTGGGAGGCTTTAATTACACTTTAATTGCGTATGTATCCTCATAAGCAAATTCAAAAGTTGCTTATGAGGACACATTTAAAATTCATGAAAAAAATCACAATGTTATGATGTTTTAGGGCCCCTATCATTCAAAGGCCCTCGAAATTGTCCCAAGTTTTCTCCCCCTTTCTGTATCCCTGTTTCCCTATATCTAATTTTAAGAACCTGATTTATTGCCCAACCCTTTGTCCCTTAATTAAACTACTTTAGGAATATGGCTGATCATTACCCTCACACAGGGTAATAACCAAAGGGAAAACAAAAAGTACAACAGCATGTGGTTCTGTCCTTCTAATAACCTACAATTTACGTCTTAAAATATCCTAAATAAAATAATCCGTTGTTTGTTATTCCAGTGTTACAGTGTTTGTGTCAAAATACCTGAACAACAAGCTGGCCTTTTAACAGTGGATAAAACATATTTAACAGGCTATTATTTTTGGCTTAAAGCCTGAATTCAAATGTATCATAGATGGGATAAAATGTCTCAGCACCAGAGAGACAGCCCGTCATGAGGTGGGCTGATCCACAACAACAACCGAGCGCTGACGGGAAGCGATGCTGTCTCATACCGATGTCCAGTTAGCAAACTGCGGCAGTGAAATCACGCTCGGCTAGCACGTAAACACCGCGCGGTGGACAGAAGATGAATCAAACACTCACCTGTTTTATGAAAGCTGCTGTCTCTCTCCTCCCCCACACGCTGGAGACACATTTCTCTCCTGTTTCTCGGCGGCTGTGTCTGCTCGGACCCCGGGCCGGAGCCTCCGGACGGCGCTGAGACCCACTCACCAGTGTACGAGCTGAGCGGGAGCGTCAACTAGAGCGGAGACAACTGCTGCTGTTGCTGCTGCTGCTGCACGAGGCTGCCGGAAGTAGGCCGCTGTCAGAATAAAATAGAGGCAGAGGCATAGAGGCAGAGCAACAGAGTATTTAACAAAAAGTCACCATCAGTTTGGAAAAGAGGCGCTGCCATAAATAGCAGACCCCATCAAAAGATTTCATGTTGAGCCCCCTCACCACCACCAATACCGACACAGACACCTGCTGCAACCCCGCCTCCAAAATAAAACAGACTGCAAACAGATTTCTTTAAGCGCTGTGCTGAACTGATCACCTACGGAGGGACATCAGCAGAAAAAAATTTAATTAAAACTATCTGGTGTGCACTAGATAGTATCTTGTGCGCACCAGAAACTATGTAGTGCGCATGAGAAACTATCTTGCCCCTAAAGGAACATCTGACGAAAAAAATAATTATTATGAGTATCTGGTGCACACCAGAAACTACCTGGCGCGCACCAGATACTATCTAGTGCACACCAGATAGTTTTCATTTATTTTTTTTCCTGCCGATGTCCCTTTAGGGGCTCCATAGAGCTCTAATATATTTTCCGAAATCAAAATCAATCTAAAATCAATATTACTAACAAGTCATTCTGTTTAAAATCAACTAAACTATTTAAAAATATAGAAGAATAGCCTATTCTGAGATGGAAAAGACTACAAAAATATTGTATTCAAGTGCAAGTAAAGTTATTTTGATTTTTTAAAAAATCCTTAAATACAAGTAAAAGCACAACTCTACAAAGCTACTCAAATAAATTTGAAAAGTATTTAATTTAAGATTTACCCAAACAACTCAGTATTTAAAAAAATGATATGCAGCTGGAGCATGATACACATAACACATGACCCTAATAGAATAATGAAATGCAACAGTTACATCTTAAACTGAACAAATTTGACAAATATGTTATGATCTACTTTGAATCTCAAAATTAATTCTTACCCTCTGTAAAGAAAATAAAACACAGTAACACAAAATAAAATATTCGGAAAATAATTTGACAAAAAATATTAAAGATATTTAAACACAGTTGTTTAATAGAGTAATATTTCATTGTTAATAGCTATTCAATTTATTTATTAGTTACTAATGAATAAATTCACTTTTTAAACCATGTTTTGTGGTGTTGTGTGGGGCAGTCTAGTGGGTTGACAACAGTCATTATGCTTTTACAGGGGAGGTTCATTCCTCAACACTTTGAAAACCCTTTCACCAAACAGTCTCATTGTCATGAAAAATGCATTGATCTGTGCTCAACTTCATTTTAACATAACTTACCTATTAAGGATTAAATGCATTTCAAAATTCCCAAATTAAACTTTCAGAGGGGATGTACACTGAATAATACATGTAGTCTCAAAGTAATGTCTTTAAATAAGGAATGAATGCTGAATGTAAAAATCTAATGTGTGAATAACATCACCTACAAACAGAGTGAATTAACTTTGACCCAGTCTTTTAAATAGATTTCGTTACCTCCTTTATTTTGTTATAAAATTTAAGTATTTAAAGAAAGTGTTTTGTTTACTGTGTCTTTTGTTAAAAGTGATCAGTGTGGGCCCTAATATATCCTTTTGTAGTTCAGGTTGCAACAATAAGGTTTTAATTAATAACAGAATACAACGTACAAAAAACTGGAAGCAGACCTACCACAGAGGCAGAGTGTCAGCCCTCAAACAACTGCCTGCAGTTTTCACTTTAATCACTTCACCTACAGTGTAGATCAAAATCAAGAAGCTGTCAGTCAGTTCAAAATCAGTACATTTCTTATTTATGCTAAAATATATACACACAAACACACACACACAAAGCTGGATTGGATCAGTCTGATTTGGATCAGACTGATCCAGTCCAGCTTTGCTTTGAACAACTGGGATAAAAGTAAAACGGATTATGTGATCCTGGACAGCAAAAAAAAGAGATTTCAAAATCCGGATAATTTTTATAATTTTTATCCGGATTACACCTTTTGAACAACTGGGCCCTGAATTTTGAGGAAATTGGCCACATAAGTATGCAGTGGCACATTCCCCCTGCTTTTACTGGCCTTTCAGTTTGGTTTTGCAAATGAAGTGATTTGGATTCTTAATTTCATGGGACCATAAAGAAAATAAAATTAATGTGATAAACAACTTTTTGGAGGACTTGGTAAGTATCTTGCTGCTGGGTTTTGAAGAATCTTATCAGTTTAACTGTAAGATAATTTTTGCAATATAATTAGCACAATGCCATTTGGAACAGATACTAGCCTCTGTCTATTAGTTTAGTTTAGTTAGGCTGTTTACAGTTGTATGTCATTTTAACTTGAATTAAGCTCAGACAGCTCAGTAAAACAGACATTTGAATGTACTCTGTGGTGTAAATTAATTGTTAGGTATCATCTGCACAGCATGATACATATGTTTTTTTCTGTATTTTTAACTTTTTGCTGTGAAACCTTATGCTTATATGTTGGTTGTATTTTTTGTTTGTTGTTGCCTTATTTCAGGTAACGGCTGTCTTGCCTTATTGTTTTATTTCTTTCCTTTGCTTCATGTGGATATAGAACAGCCAAAATTTAAATGTCCTCCAGATTTAATAAGTGTTTATCTAGGTACTAATCTATCCCTCACAGTGCTAATAAATAGATTTAGAGCTGTTAAATGTTAGCTCAGTGAAAGCAGGTTTAAGGCAAACAGGACCGGGCCCAAGACTGAACCATAGGGAACTCCATAAACAAGGAATGAAAGTGAAGAGGAGATGTTAGATACCAGCTAAGTGACAATAAAAGACTAATTATCTTGTTGCTGATCATTTCATTTGTTTTTGTTGCTAAAGAAGAAATAATTAATTTTAGCCTGCCACGTTACCAGCTACATGCTAACAGGAACATTACAATACTAAATCTCAAAGGGAAAGACACAGAAAACGCCTTGATAAATCCATGTCTGTAGAATTATATAGAGGTAACTTAAAGACAAGAACATTATACCAGTAAATTCAGCATGAAGAAGATGTTCATTATTGCCTCAACCAAGAAGGTAATGTTTTTGTAGCCACTTATTTGTTTGTTTTTGTCAGTTTAACAGGATAATTCACAAAGTTATGAATGGAATTTGATGACATTTTCAGGGAATTTTGGTCATGGTATAAGGAATAACTGATTTGTTTTTGGTAATCCAAATCCATATGCAGATCACAGATTTTTTAATGGACTTGTTGCCATTTAGATAGGGCAGTTTTCCACATTTCTGACAATAACTGGTGGGGTTCATGCTCTCTGAGCTTAGTTTATTAGTTTGTCAACAGGTTAACTCAAAAAGTCATGAATGGAATGAGATGAAAACTTTCAAGGAAAGTTGTTCATGGTACAAGGATGTAATTAAGTAATTAAGAAAATAAGTAATAAGATCTTGGTGGTGATCCCAGTCTGTATATGGATCCAGGATTTGCGAACATAGCAAGACAGGGCAGTTTTCCTCAGTTTCAACTCAAAAAGTCCTCGATGGATTTGGAACCGTTTTCAGGGAATGCTGGCCATGGCATAAGAAAGAAAGATTATATTTTGGTGGTAATCAGATTCAGAATACGGATCCAGGCTCTTTTTCAATAATTAGGTAAAAGTGCGAGATTATGCAGTTTTTCACTTTTATGGTTTTTTTTTTACAAAACCTTCGAGTTGGAAAGGCCTTGACAGATGTTTATGCTTGGGGAGCACTACCACTTTTCCAGTTTTTGATTCTTTAGTCCATGCAATGAATTGATGTGGTAATCTATTTCCATTTTAATTGTTTATTTTTTGTATTTTTGTGTTTTTGTTAATTCTATTTGTAGCAATAGATTCTGGAGTTACTAACAGTCTGTTCTGTTTTTATATAAGATCCAAAAAAACTGTAACATCTTTTTCTTTGCATTGAACATATAAACCAGCCAGTGCCATAAAAAAAGGTTTAATTAATTAAAATACATGAATATGGGGGCACTGCTAGAAAAACAGGGCCCCATCCCAATCGAGCTCTGCACTGTTTTTCAAAACAAGCATCTGTGAAGCAAACTGATAAATAAATGTGTCAAAATACATATGTTTGTAATGGACCACTTTTTCTTATTATAGCCAAGTTATTCTGTTTAAAGACACAAATAAGCTTCAAATAGTGGAGAAAATACTCTTTAGCTGAAATGAGAACAAATGGTGGATTAAACTATAAACCAATCAAAACCCTTGTGAATTTTGACCATTTAAAGCATTTAAAATGTTTTGATTGGTGTATAATCAGCATTAATGAACCTCTGAACTTCTAACCCTGTATATGATTAAAACTTGAACAGACTATACAGTAGTCATGCTTGAAAACCTGTTTAATCAAAAGACTCAAATATTTTAACATGCTAAATAGTACAACAAAAGCAGAAGCAAAACCGATACCTTTTAACATATGCTCAAAATAAATAATAAATAAATAAAAGTTGCCTTATGGGGATGCAAAAACAACGCCTGAATATAACTTTTTTTGCATTTTTGCAAAACATGCAAAGCTTGGTGTTTTTGGATGTGAAGAGAAATAAATCTTTAAAGACCTACACCAAAAAACTGATCAGTTGTATTTAACAAAAAAACACTGATACAAAAATGTATTTTTTTAGAGGCCCCTTTTCAGTCATTAGCCCTGAAATTGTTATTGTCAAAACTCTCTTTATACCCTCCCTGCATGAATATGAGGGCCCTCGAATATTACTGTCAAATACTTTTCAGTCTGTGCCACAACAACGTCATATCCATCTATTATCTTGAAAAAAATGTCTTTAGTTTTTCCCAGCATTTTTCATCAAAATACCAAACATACTCCCTCTTCATGTTTTAAAACGTGTTACGCTCTGAAATGAATTAACCTGAGAAGCTGTGGTTTTATTGCAAAGTTTCCAGGGATATTTATTTGTAGTTTTTCCAACCTGTCAAACACCCAGCATGAATTCTAAATTTGTATTTATTATTTCTTGCCCTTACAACTTGAACAAATTGAACATTTCATTATGCATCATATTTAATGTATGTAAAAACACTTTTGTAAATAACATAATAAGTCTCAAAATAATATGAAGCAAATTATGAATCAGGACTGAAAAAAATGCCAGAAATGCAAAAAAAAAAAAAAAAAAGTTTTAATTTGAAAGCGCCTCTGCAGATGACGTCAGAAGACCGCGACTCACTGCTCACTGATGAAACTGTCTGTAACGTTTACGTCCTGTAACATCAAAATATTGCTTGTTGTGGCTGATTTTTGTAAGAAAGGTTTCGTACATTACGTCTGTCAGACTCCCACAGGACGATGCTGACTGTCGGTCGGTTCCTTCGGTGTAATAACTTGTTTTTAACTCGGTTTGAACTTCGTGCTGCGTTCACTTGTCACTCTCCTGCAACACAGACCTACACAGCACAGAGGACACGAACTGTTTCCTCACTGTTCCGACGTAATTCTTATACACTGTTAGCAAATGACCGATTTAAGGGTTGTTCAAGCAGCTGTAGAGGATTGTCGACGTCACTGTGTCTGAGAAACGACGCCATTGGAAAAATCCAGTCAACGCATTATCAGCTCGTCTACACATGCAAGGTACCAGAGGGGACGTTATTGACACTGCGACTGTAAAATATGTCAAATGTCAATAAACTGCTGTTACACATGACTGACAGGCTGAAGCTTTTTCTTCCCAGGTTTGCTCCACGAGGTCCATGAAGCAGATCTCCAAACTCGCCTACCATAAAGGTGTTGTGATTGTGACCTGTCCAGGATGTAACAATCACCACATCATCGCTGATAACCTCAAATGGTTTTCTGACCTGGAAGGAAAGAGGTGAGTTATGCTTTTGGAAGGATGATGTGAAACAAGAGTTTCATTTAGATTTACAATTAGGAAAGCACAATGCTGGATATGGGCTGATATCTGACTCTGTGATGCTGGCAAACTCCCCTTAGCAAAAATTAGTATACTTAAAGTTCATTTTATTAAGTATGCTTGAGTATAAGTATAGCAAGTACACTACGGACCATGTACTTGTAGTGTAATAGAAAGTATACTAATTTAATACTTCTTCAGACTAAATTGGAACATTTAACTTTACAAAAGTACACTTTCAAGTATACAACAAATACACTTATCTTTACACTACTAATGCACTAGGTATATAGTCCTAGTCAACACTTTAGTTTATTGAAGTATACTTTAGGTATACCCCAAATGACAGGAACTAGAACTGGGTCAATAAAGTCAAGTCAAATGTTTCTCTGTTTATGTCTATGTTTTTTAGATACATAAAGATAATGCATTTGAACACACATACTATTTACTGTAAACTTTGGAACTCCAGCACTATATGATCCTGAACATGTAAGTTTACAACAGGGGTAATACCTCAAAGCAAATGTGTGTAGTGAAAAACATTTTTATTCCATTAAATTAATTGTAAGCACAATGAATTGACCTTATTCTGTACTTGGATCAAGACATCCTAAGTGTTAGTGGTTTGTGGAAGAAGAAGTCAAAAGTATACTAAAGTACAAGTATAAGTTTTGATATCAAAGTATAAGTGTAACTCTTGGTATTAATGAACTTAGTCTTAGACTTTTCTTTATACTTTTCACTATAAGCCAAGTATACTTTACTATACTATTCTTAAGTATATAAAATATAGTAAATCAAAAGTAAACTTCAAGTATACTGCCTCAGCTTTAGTATAAAATAAGTATACTCGTAGTACAATTAAATAAGCTACTTCTTGCTGAGTTAATACATAAAGGCAAGGTCATGTGTGTGTGGTATCAGTGGTTGCAAGTGAGAAGTGAGTCAGATGGTCTGCAGAGACACACATGATTGTTACAAGCTTACGTTTACAAATGATAGAATAGTACATGCTCATATATACAGATGTTTTTTGCTATCTTTGTTTTTCAAGGGAGGTTCTGTGTCTGACCTGAATGTCTGCTTTGTGGCTGGCCGCAGTGTGTGATGTTGGTCTTACAAAAAAATACTAACGTGACACATGCAGTCACCAGGGAGTCAGAACTGCTACATCTCATCTTACCTGCACATCTATATGCATATCACTCAGTGTCAAAACGACAAATTCTATTAAAGTGAAAGCATTACTAAATACTCAATTATCATCACCAATAATGCTCGTAATATTTGACAGAATTATTTTTCATCCTTTAACAAAATATCAAGTAAATTAATATTAACTTAAGTTATGAAGAAAACAAAGTGAACAACACAATAGACAAAGACAACATGTACGAGAAAAAAAATTAAACATTTTGTCCTCTGACAGTGTAAATAAAGTTAGTGAAGCTCTCTTGGTCACTGAAGTTTCCCATGACTGATTTACAGTGATCTTTTCTTTAAACTGATGTGACCAAGTGTTTACAGTGAGGAGTATTTTTAAAATCAACCTCTTAGTGCACTCTGGTGGACAAACTCTGTAATAACAGCTGTATCGGCTGAACCTAAAACGTGCTGGAATTCTTGTTACACAATTCCGAGTTACTTATTGACAGACATGAAGTGAGTGCTGTTAGCTGTGTGTTTGTTCTTGTAACTCAGTGGCAGTCTGGTGTGGCTCTACGTGTTTGGGAACACATGAACAAGACCATCAGCAGCATCATGACAGTTTATTATTTTTTAACATTTTTTTTTCAGTGCAGGGTTACTGATCAGTGATACCTTTGACTGATTAAAAAACTGGAAGGTTTTTATTTTTTGGTTAAAATCAACAACTTATAAAAACAAAACCAGTGACGATAAGAGGTACCATGTGGTCCATGCATTCCAAAATCAATATACCTGTAAACAAGCAGTTCTGATAACGTTCTGTAGTATCTTTCATGGTCTGAAAACCAATCCCCTTTGCTCAAAATGGTTTAGCATCTCTCTAAGGCTCAGGAACTTATCTTATCACTTATCTTATCGTTAGTGAGATAAAACTTTCTAACCATTATAGCATTCTGAAGAAGAAGACTAATTCAGAGTGTATTAACAAACTAGATGCCTTTGACTTTCTAATACTTCTGTACACAGTGAATGTCTGACTGAGTGATGCCTGTGCTGTCTTACTTTTCAGAAACATTGAAGAAATCCTCGCCGCCAAAGGAGAGACCGTCAAAAGGGTTGAAGGAAGTGCTGCTCTGGAGATAGTGCTGGATGAATCGATTAAAAATACATCCGAACTGGTTGAAGATACAGAGAAAAAGGACAATAATGAAGAAAAATGATTTAAGTGTATTTAGACTGTATATATATGCGTCATGTAAGATGTTGGTTTTTCATTAAACTCATATTTTTAGTCATGCATTTCATTTAATAGATTATGAGCCAGTGAAGTGAAAATTAAGTCAGTTTTAATATCACGTCATGATCATTAACCTAGTTACTGTGGTATAAAACATTAAAAACAATTTTAAAACACCATTTAGATGCCAAATTTATAGCAACAACCAAATGTTCTTGTGTACTGTAATTGCCAATAGTGAAATTATGTTTTCATCCTTTAATATTCAATATAGTTTCCTCCAACTACTATACAAGTTCTGATAAATCTTATTTCATCTGCTTTTTTTTTTCAATTTTGCCTCAATTTGTTTTGTGTTTATAGTACACAGTCTTTCTCTGTTCCTTAATTTGCATGTTAAATTAGAAAAAGGCATTACATCACATCAAATCTCAGTGGCGTATTTACTAAGTATGTTACTTAAAATAAGGCAAAACTGACAAAGAAAAACTAAACATAATAATATGCTAACTTTAAATAAAAAAGTATGTAACACAAAGAAAAAACATTTAATGACTGAAGTCCATGGAACTTCTTCCTTCTATTTTATTAAATACTGAAAAGAGATTCCATGCAATTTCCTAGTTGCTTGATATGTCGTTCTGAATACAGAATTAACCTAAAACAAAGTAAATATTATTTGCACATGAATCCATCTCCCTTTGTTTCTGAACATGGTACTTTCACAGAGAAAAAAAAAAGATCTCCCTTGTATTGTGAAAAGGGTTAGGGTTAGAACCAAGGCTGCCACCAGAAATTGTGGGCCCCATGAAAGATATTAAAGAGGGCCCCTCCAGCACAACCTAGTACACCCATTTTATTTCTTTTTAAAGAAAACAAAATAGCATGAAAAAATATTCAAACACTGTTATTTACATCAACACTGGATTAAGCTGTACTCTAAGCTGTTTTTTGACCTTGGGCCTCATGCCTTGGGCCTCATGGCATCTCATGCCTTTTTTGCAACAAAAACTAAAGAGAGAGAGAGAATCTGGTATTTTTAACACCTTGGTTTGATGAAACTCTTGCGTATTGTAATAAGCTCATAATTTATGATTTAAAGTTTATAATAACTAGAGCCCTTAGAGCTGTCCCTTCCTTTTCTCCCTATGGTTAGTACAATATATTTTTACATTGTAACATGAAATTTATAATGTTGAAACAATAAACCTAACACGATAAAACCCAAAACTGAAGTTGTTATAACAATAAACTTATAAGATTATAATACAAACTTATAATCTAAAAACAGTAAATCTCAGCATCATAATATAAGAACTTATAGAAACAAATTCATTAAATTATGTGATAAAATTAAGTTTATAATGTTGAAACACGTCATGTTATAACATACGTTTGTAGAAATGAAAATATATATTTTGACATTACAATTTGCAACTTTAATGTTGGACTTATAAAGACAAGACATCTAAATAAAACAATATAAAAAATGTATTCTTAGAATAATAAGATAAATAATATTTTTTCACCAAGGTAAAGTTTTCAAAAGACGTGTGTAGAATTGTAGCTCATATACAGGAGTTTGTTTTATTCTGTGGTGATTTTACAAAGGACCTCTTTCACAATACATGTAATTTTGCCCACAGCCCAATTTTTTGTTTATTGTGTGGTATTTGTAGTACACCCAGAGACTCCCAAGAATATACCTTTAGAAAATCCAAAAGTCATCCAGGGCCTGTACTATGACCTATTTTATGATCATTGCCATAGGTGTGAGCCAGGGTGCACACTTTACCCCAAAACTTACTCAAACACAAATAATAAATCATCAAATTGGGTCAAATCACCTTCACTGAAGTCTGGTGCATCTTTTGAAATCAAATGTAAAGCTAAGTATTACAATTGAAAGAAGTTATTGAATTTTAACTGGAAAAAAAGTAGTTTTTTTTTAATGATTTTTTCAACAAATTCAATTCTTTGGAGATGTGTCTGACCAACTTACAGTTGCTGTACACCTAAAATACTTACAAATTATTTGGCCACATATATATTCTCAAAGTGGGAAAAAAATCATCAAATTCTGAGACCGGTAAAGTTGTTCAATTAACAGGTTGGGTTACTGTGGTAGAATCAGGATACTGTTCCATATCTTGTATATCAGGGAACCTTTAAAGATTTGTTCAGAATTCATCCTTTAAGTATGATTTCTTTTAGAATTTGAATGCTAGATTCAAAACAAACATTTCACATGAAATGTTATTCATTTTGATATTGAACAGCCACAAAGGGCCTGTATATTATGCCTTTGTGATGAGATAATAATGAGCCATTGATACAAGTAAAAACCGATGCAGTTTTGGATTGTTGTAATCAGATTGTATATATCTACAATGACAGCAATACATAAACATTACTTCTGTCAATTTCTGTTTCTAGTACTTATATATACATGTAATCTGTTTTATGGCCTTCGTGTCTTTTTGCATAGCAACGGCTTGGACAATTTTAATTTGTAGACTGGAACTATATTGAGGGAAAGGGGATCTGAGAAATCCATAAGATGTATGATTGGCTGGTTATTTCATAGAATGGAGTCTTTGAATTTGCTTGTGTATGGTTGGAGGGGTTTCTGATTTTGAAAATGTTTATAATATCCCAAATAATAGATTACAGATGCAACATGTGCACACATGCCAGAGGTTCTCTTTCCAGCAGGACAGAGACAATGATATGCCTTCACAGGATCATCTGATGCATTCTTGTCAAATTGAATCCAAACATTGTATTTTATTCGAGATCTGTGACGAGAATGAATCTGTCCCCTAATGAGATCAGCATCATGCTGGTAAACCCAAATCTCATAGTCACCATCATTTTTTTGATGCTCAGCAATGTAGCCAGGGGACTGTTTGATTTGGTATGTACCGCATGTTATGGTCTCAAGGTATTCCAGATCCACATGAGGGAACGAGATATCAGATGCTTCAAGCTTCTGCCATTCACTACGAGCTCTACGTGACATATTTGTTTTTTATTTTTCAAACCTTTCATGGAATCAAATGACCATGCTTACTAATCTTTCCCAAGCTACACTGTCAAGATATTTTCATACAATTGCAGATATTTTGAAAAAAAAAAAATTATGGTATATATATATAAAATACAATGTTTGGATTCAATTTGACAAGAATGCATCAGATGATCCTGTGAAGGCATATCATTGTCTCTGTCCTGCTGGAAAGAGAACCTCTGGCATGTGTGCACATGTTGCATCTGTAATCTATTATTTGGGATATTATAAACATTTTCAAAATCAGAAACCCCTCCAACCATACACAAGCAAATTCAAAGACTCCATTCTATGAAATAACCAGCCAATCATACATCTTATGGATTTCTCAGATCCCCTTTCCCTCACTATAGTTCCAGTCTACAAATTAAAATTGTCCAAGCCGTTGCTATGCAAAAAGACACAAAGACCATAAAACAGATTACATGTATATGTAAGTACTAGAAACAGAAATTGACAGAAGTAATGTTTATGTATTGCTGTCATTGTAGATATATACAATCTGATTACAACAATCCAAAACTGCATCGGTTTTTACTTGTATCAATGGCTCATTATTATCTCATCACAAAGGCATAATATACAGGCCCTTTGTGGCTGTTCAATATTAAAATGAATAACATTTCATGTGAAATGTTTGTTTTGAATCTAGCATTCAAATTCTAAAAGAAATCATACTTAAAGGATGAATTCTGAACAAATCTTTAAAGGTTCCCTGATATACAAGATATGGAACAGTATCCTGATTCTACCACAGTAACCCAACCTGTTAATTGAACAACTTTACTGGTCTCAGAATTTGATGATTTTTTTTCCCACTTTGAGAATATATATGTGGCCAAATAATTTGTAAGTATTTTAGGTGTACAGCAACTGTAAGTTGGTCAGACACATCTCCAAAGAATTGAATTTATTGAAAAAATCATTAAAAAAACCTACTTTTTTTCCAGTTAAAATTCAATAACTTCTTTCAATTGTAATACTTAGCTTTACATTTGATTTCAAAAGATGCACCAGACTTCAGTGAAGGTGATTTGACCCAATTTGATGATTTATTATTTGTGTTTGAGTAAGTTTTGGGGTAAAGTGTGCACCCTGGCTCACACCTATGGCAATGATCATAAAATAGGTCATAGTACAGGCCCTGGATGACTTTTGGATTTTCTACAGGTATATTCTTGGGAGTCTCTGGGTGTACTACAAATACCACACAATAAACAAAAAATTGGGCTGTGGGCAAAATTACATGTATTGTGAAAGAGGTCCTTTAATATTTGATAATCAGAGCCAGCATCTTTTACCCCTTACTGTCTTCATAAGAGGCTGCACCTGATACTGATCTTTATTTTGATTTTCCAGAACTTAAATATTTCTGAACTTTTCACTGACTGTTCAGAGATATAATATCAAACTATTCTCCAGTGCTTTAACATCAGTCTGTGTATGGTGCTTACAGTTGACAGAGGAGGTCGTGACCGCGCAAGTTCTCGCGAGAACAGGTCATTGTTGTTGCTAAAGATAGCGTAGCTAGCACATAGCTGAGCTATCGACATTTCCGCAGTCTTTCTAACATTTGGGACTGCTATGGATGCTCTTGAAGCCCAAACTGAGCCAGAAAGGCCCCGACATCGGCCTTTTCTTATCGGGGTCAGTGGAGGAACGGCCAGCGGCAAGGTGAGTCCGTTTTTAGACCAACATCCCCCGGGAACGTCAGAAGCATCCTCCGTAGCTTAGCAAGTGCTTTAGCTACGGTAACGTTAGCACGATTAAACTGTCAAACAGCGGGCACGCCCACTTATTCAGTCAAGGTTTTCTGTATTTCTATTCTAACTCATAGGACATTACGTTTAACGTCTTCTTCCCCTCATTTTAATACCATAGCCACATTTTTACTCACCTCTAAGCGCTAAAGTAGCAGCCGGTAATAACAGTCCTCTCATGACCAGCTGTCAGCTGATGAGCTCTGATTAAATTGACAAGGTCACTGATTTAATTCATCCACAGTTATGATCCTGTCGCCCCTTTTCCCCAGACACTTGCACTAAACACTGCATTACATACTTACATGTACAAGTGGAATTCATGAGAGCAAGTCAGGAGTAAGAGCAGTTTGACTGGAGGGACTTTTCTCTGTTTCAGTCCACAGTTTGTGCCAAAATCATGGAGCTCCTGGGACAGAACAAGGTGGACCACCGCCAGAGGAAAGTGGCTATCATCAGCCAGGACAGTTTCTACAGAGTCCTGACTCCAGAGCAGAAAATGAAAGCTCTGAAGGGCCAGTATAACTTTGACCACCCAGGTATGAACAGGCTAAATGTGTGAGTTTTATGGGCATGAATGTGGCCAAAGCATCAAATGTAAAATAACACAAAATGCTGCATTAAAAGGTAACTAGTTAATTAAAGGGTGTGTGTTTATTTAAGGAAGGTATTCCTCTCACTGCCTGATATTTAGGGCAGAATGTGAGGAAGTAAAATTCTGTCTGACCTCCTGTGGGAGCCAGCTCTTTTTGTGTATAGTTACTCAGTGGTCACTGAGGCTATTTACAGAGCTCAGGTAACCTGCTAGTCTGTATTCTCTGTGTAGAACAAATAAGATTTTAGTTTACTTTGTTTTTGAGTTGCTTCTTCCCTGTATTTCACATCCATTTCTTTCTGTTGGTTCATGACTTGATTTGGTCTTATTTGTGGGGTGATGGGGTCCTGAGTCTGGGTGGTTGCCGTGGTCCTGGTGCTCTTCAGGCTGGTTCATGTGATTTTGGAGAGGCCTTCAGACCAGCGGGTTTACTTTCCTCTTCAACAGCACACACCAACCTGATTTACTCATGTTTGACAATGAAACTAGGAATTTATTAAGTTGTATCTAGTCGTCTAGGTCTCATTAGTCACCAAACTTTGTTACATCTAATACAAACTAATGAACTGAAACCTCAGATCAATACAGACAAGTTTTAGACAGACACTTCTTCTTAAAGTTTATGGACTTTAGGCCGTAATTATACAAGATTATTCCTCACTGCTCTGTGGCAAATGTTCACATGCCCCTTTCATTTAAGGCGCATGTGAATGTGAAGGTAGAACATCACTGACTGGTAAAACAGGTTTGCAAACCCCTAACAGACTATTGCTAATAGGCTCAGCTGATATTTTGGTTGTAAATATTGGCAGACATTTTTACATTTACTGATGATAAACTAGCTAAAGCTATTACCTGTATACAATGATATCATCTCAGTAAATGTGCACTCTGACTTTATAAAGCACGCATGTTTTTGCAAGGCAGACCTCTGAGGAAAGATTCCTGCACCGTGGTGAATGTGTGCAAGGAAGAACAGAGCCTGACCTGGTACTAGCAAGGTGTACCTAATAAAGTGGCCATTGAGTGTATATTGGAAATTGGGTCCCAACATCTCATTACAAAGTACATGGTGGGTCCTGAGGCTAGACAGCTTAAGAATCACAGATATAAGCTACACAGCTCTTCATCAACAAAATCTTTACCTCCACCAAAGAAGTTGTTTATGCCGGAGTATGTGTGTTTATTTTTTAGCAAGATTACGCAAAAACTACTGGACGGATTTTGCTGAAACTTTCAGGAGATGTTGGTAATGGCCCAACTTAAAAATGAATAGATTCAGGTGGTGACACGGATATTTGTCTGGATGCAAAAAAATCCCAAAGTTTCAAAAAATCCTATAAAATAACATTGGGTGAAATTGTAATAAATCATATATCTGCCATTTCTTAACGGGTTGGCTTCTAATTTTACAGGATAATATGAGGTCCATGTCTCATCAGGATCTGCTCAAGATTGACGTCACAAAAAAACATTGAACTTTAGAGTGGGGTATTCCACTGACAACATTCAATAATTCATATAGAATCAAAATATTAAGTGATGTTCCCAAAACTTGTGGTGTTCAAACAGGATAATATCCTCCATGTATGTGCTGAGTTTGCTCTGGATCCTGGCACTATTCATCATTTTCCCCACACACATACAAAAGAATCAAAGTTTCAGATATTCGGGGAAACAGTTCTGTTCGTGAAGCTGCAGTGACAGAAATATGTTTGAACTCCGGAGAAATCTGTGGTTAAAAAAAGAACTGAACAGACTGTACTCACATTTTTAGCTCTCAGATGATTTCCTGCTAACACAAATAATTCATAACACTGGAGCCTCCTGGATATGACAGATTTCAGCGCAGTTATGAAAAACTGCTTCTGTCTGATTTTTTTCCAGAGGCATTTGACAACGATCTAATGTACAAGACCTTGAAGGACATCGCCGAGGGACGGGCAGTTGAAGTCCCAACGTATGATTTTGTCACCCATTCCAGGTAGGAGGACACACATCCGGATTCTTCTTTTTCAACACTTTAGCATTTTAACTTGAATCTGTATTTTTTTCTCCAGGTTAGAAAACAGGATCACGGTTTACCCTGCAGACGTGGTCCTCTTTGAAGGGATCCTGGTCTTCTACACGCAGAAAGTGCGAGACATGTTTCACATGAAGCTGTTTGTGGACACGGATTCAGATGTCAGACTGTCCCGTAGAGGTATAGTTACGTTCTTCACACACAGAGGCAGACGCTGCTTGTGTGTTTTGATAACCTGAGCTGATTTTCTTGTAGTTCTGCGAGACATGAACAGAGGGAGGGACCTGGAGCAGATTCTCTCTCAGTACACCACATTCGTGAAGCCTGCTTTTGAGGAATTCTGCTTACCTGTAAGTATAACGAACACCGAGGATTTGACTGCCTATTGTATTTACGACAGTTTCTTAATGATGTGTTTTAGGGGGATAAATAAAGGTATAAAGAAGGAAAAGCTGTCTTGTGGTCATTTAGGGTGGGGGTCAACTTATACCAAAAGATGAAGTTTTAGTGTTAATCCAAAACAATATTCCAATCCAGGATTTTTTTAAAAACTGTGAGATCATGCAGTTTGCCACATTTTCAATTCAAATTGGTCCAGCAAATTCAGAAATGCCTTGGCAAATGTTCCTGCTCTCTGAGCACTTCTAGTTATCTTTCTTTTTAAATTGTTGCACACACGTTTATTGATTTTAAGCTATTTCATTTGGACACTAGATGGGGATATAATCATGCAGGTTAACTGATCAGGTGAACGGGAAGTTTGTCTGGCAAACATCAGAGGGTCCAAACCTTTTTGTATCTGAGCCCCCTCTGGTTATAACTCAGAAAAGTAAAGACCCCCCTCGGAGCTTCACAAAAGGCTTACAGTAGGTGATGGTAACACATGGTTCTTCCTGTAATTTATTAGAAGCACCTTAAAATCATAAATGTAACCTAAGTGGCAGCATTGGAAATCTGGCTATGTCATCATCTTGGAAAATATGTGGTTGCTGAATCATCTGCAAAAAACAGGAACATCATCCAAAGCAGTTTCTTTTGAACATTTTTACCTCTGCTGGAGGTTCTGTTTATGCTGGCGTTTGTTAGTTTGTGAACAGGAAAACTCGAAAAGTGAAGAACTGAGTTTGATGACATTTTCAGAGAACATCGGTCATGGCACAAGGAAGAATTGATTAGATTTTGGTGGTGATCCAAATCCAGATGTAGATCCAGGATTTTTTTTCAAGGATTTCTTAACATTTTGAGATTCGGATTAGTGTGAAAAATGCCTTGGCGGAGGTTTGTGCTCTCAGAGTATTTTAACTTTTAAGATTTAAATACATGTTAGGACCTGTCCCTTCATGTGACTGAAGTTTGGATGTTATATAACCACTGTAGTGGATGGACCTGGAGATCGAGGAAAAATCACAAAGTACAAGCTGGCTTAATTTCTGAAGACATTTTCTTTCCTTTCAGACAAAGAAATATGCTGATGTCATCATTCCGCGAGGAGTTGACAACATGGGTGAGTGTTTAGTCAGTGATAAAGATGCACATCGCTCATGTCTACAGGATGAAGTCTCACAACCTCCTCCTCCTCCTTTTGTCACCAGTTGCCATTAACCTCATCGTCCAGCACATCCAAGACATCCTGAACGGTGACATCTGCAAATGGCAGCGTGGGTCCATCAACGGTCACGGGAAGGGCTACAAACGCGCCTTGTCTGAGCAGGGCGACCTGCAGAATGGAGCCGCCAACCCTCCAGGGGGGAAGAGGGTCCTGCTGGAGCCCAGCTGTCGACCTCACTGAGAAAGCACGAGTTGATCAGTGGGATGTGTCCAGACTGTGAACATGAGATTTTGCTGCTGCTGATTTGAGCAGATTGAGTGCTGCAGCCTCCTCACTGGTGGCTGGAGATGTAATTGCTGGCTAATTTTGTGTTCTCAAATCTGTCCGGCTTCTGTCATCATTTCTGTTCTTGTGTGTACTGTATACCTGTCTGTGTGCAACGCATGGTACTGGAGGACACCTCTAGAGGGCACACCCAAGGGTGCCCGGGCAGCAAACAAACTACCTGATAAGCATGAAGTGAAATGTAAACAGCAACACCTTTGGATGTTGCTTTAACTTAATTCTGGGATCAGAACTACGATGATGAACATCAGCTCTCAGCAGTATTATCAGATCAGGCCGGTTAGGTGTGTTATCTCTCTGAAGTTTGTGGACAGCTGATGTTTCTGACAGGCGCAGGAGTCGTGTAGCAGCCATGATGCATCTGCACAGTTAACAGCGAGTATGTCTCTGGCTTGATTGTGCGGTGATTCTTGATTGTGCTTTCCACCTGTGGCAGTCTTCCATGATACTGTTTTCAGTTTTGACTTTTCTCAGACGACGTGTTACTGAAACAGAGAGCAGTCTGTTCCAAGGGGATTGAAACTTTTAATATCAGACCCTTTGCACCTTTTATTTATACTGGCTTGAATTTAGATTAATATATTTAAGTTATCCAGATTTGTCTGCATTACTTCTACTGCTTGTTTTAATTTATTTAAACTGATTTAATCCACATTCAGCAGTGTCTCATAAATCGAGTGCTTCCTTTACAGTTGAATACATGCCTTAAATTTTTTTTTAAGTTCATCTCCACTGACCATTCTGATCAACAATAAATGGAACTCTTATGATAATGTTTCAGAGTCTTCTTAAAAATCATAAAGCTTATTCACCTTGCTGTGGAGGTGGGATATCAAGACCCCTGGGATGTTTTTTTTGGTGTGAATGTTACACATGAAGCAGGTGTGAATACAACTGAAGTGTCATGACCATGGGGAGTTGGCCACATGGTGAATTTGCCGGTCCAAAATCGGCCAAAAAGTGTTTTTTTTTAAGCTGGAACCATTTTGGACCCTCTAATTTCTAAATTAAGACTTTTGCAGAGTCAGGTTACCTCCTCCAGACAGCCCTGTCCTCGAATTAAAGGAATCCAGCATTAACGAGAAAAGCACTCAGAGAGCGCAGTCCTCTGCCAAGCAGCTCAGATACAGCAGTGGCTTTTCCACAATTCCTGTAAAAGATACAATTCTGGATCACCACGTGCTCCAATGTGGAGAACTCCTTCATCAGCATTGCAAGGGAAGCTGGGAAATTAAGTCACGAAGGCTTGAAAAACGTTGACGTGAGTTTGCAAATTATCTTCAATTCCCATAATGAAGTAAAGGGGGCAGAACTCTCACAGCAGTCGAGAAGAAATGAATGGGATTTCCCGTTATAAACTTCAGTGTTTTTTTATGACGTCAATCTGGATCAGAAGATGAAATTTAACTTGATGATAGAGGTATATATATTATCCTGTAAATTTTGAAGCGTATCCATTCAGTGATGGCAGAGATATGATTTTTAAAAATACAGCCCAATGTTAACTTGTGGGATTTTTTTTTTTGCATCCAGACAAATATGCCTATCACCACCACAATTTAATGACTTCCTCCTTGGCCCAAACCACACCTTTGGTAAAATTTTCATGTAAACACATCCAGTAGTTTTTGCGTAACCTTGCTAACAGACAAACATACGCCGGCGAAAACATTACCACATTGACGGAGGTAATGATTGCAGGCTGACACGAGCCCTCTGAAAATTGATTTTTCGTGTCTCAATAACGAGTAAACAACAACTTTTGCCAAGTGAACATATTTACTAACCTCAGCAAAACCATAATCAAGACTTTAATGAAGAAACTACGAGCTGAAAATATTTGTCTGCAGCAAGCACCGAGCCTTTCTGCGTCACAAGTCTGCAGTTCGTGTCCGTGCAGAGAGCTTAACCGAGCCTTCAGAAATGCTCTGAAATGAAACTTCTGAGCCAAACAGTGCGTATAGAAACAGCTGTTTGTTTTATTGGAGTTTTGATAGCACAGTGTGATGTGTTGGTTTATCCCAAATAAAAAGGAATTGAAATGATTTACTACAGCACGTTTTTGGAATGACAAACACTCGACTTCAGCCGCTCTCCACAAACACTCTTTCACACAGCGAACGTGATGGGGGTGGGGGGTGAGGGGGCATGATTGTGACTGCCTGATGGTTCTCTACACCTGAACACGGCACACAATGATTTCAGTCTGATGTACATAGATCACAGCATCTTTAGTAACTCGTCTTTTTGTGTGTTGTTTTCTACCTCTTTTTGCTTTGCTTTTTTTGAGTGCACATACGTATGGCACTTTTGTGAGAAGCTAAGCTCTTCTCATAAGCATAAAGATCCTTTTTGAGAACAAAAGGAGCGCTGTATATAATACATTTCATAACCATACATGATTCTTACACAAAAAAAAAGTCTCAAAACAAACTAACGGTCACCCTCCTCAAGTTCAAACCCCAGCTTATGATCCCTCAGCAGAGTCCGCAGCCTGCCAGTCACAGTTCAGGGCACGCTGCTCTGGGTTCTGCCATTTGAGGGTGAGGGGTTTCAGAAGATGACCAACAAATGGCACATACATGAAGGAAGAGGGAGGAGCAACTTGGAGGGAAATGGACCATTCAGCTCAATCTCACGCACACGCAACAGCTCCACTCTAAAACAGAGAGCCCAGGGAGCAGACTTTGGTTATTTCCGTAGCGTCTCCCTGTGATTCGTCTCCTCCTTTGCCACCAGGCGTCCACGTGTTAACCGTTAACCAGCCGGAGCCGCAGTAATCCCAATAATAATCTCCCGGAGCAGCAGCGCTCTTTGTAAACCTCGGCCACGCTTCACTTGTCTGTAGTTTTGAGTCTCCCATGTAGCTCCAGCGGGTCGCCTCCGTCCTCTCAGTCTGTAGTAAAGTGGAGTTAGTGTCATGAAGCACAGTTGGAGGTCAGTCTCAGAGACCGGTCGTGGGGAAGTCCTAGGTCTTCTCCTCGCGGTCCGTCTTGCGTCGGGTGATATTTCTGGGCTTGATCTTCAGCGACAGCTCCCATAGTGCCTCCTCTGCCAGGTGATCGCTGAAGTCATTAAAGAAAGAGACGATGTCCTCGTTGCGTTTCAGCTCGTAATGCCTGTAATTAGAAGAAGGCGAGTTTTGATGAACCAGTTTGAACGCTTGTTCAAGAACTTTTCAGGCCTTTCAAGCTTTTTGCTTACCTCTGCGTGCTGGATTTGCTCATATATACACTCAAAAAAAAAAAAAAATGCACGAAACAGGAGCGGCTGTGTACTGGTCACGCTGACTGACCACCACACTGTCACGTGGCATGAGACTCATGGATGGATTGTACTCACTGGGAGAGATCAACTGAAGCTAGGGAACTTGATTTGACCAAAGCAAAGCAATCTGTACACAGATAAATAATTTTTTTGGGCATGTTAAGGGAAATGTCATTTTAACTTAACCTTTTGACTTCGTGCGTTACTATTTTTGTTGAGAATATATAGAGATGCATGTTGTGGAGACTGTATGATGCATGATGTATGGTTTCATTAATGACAAGTATTTACCTAAAAAGTTGATTATTGGTATTGGCTGAAATTTCTGTCAAAATTTACAGCTAATTTAATGGCCATACAAAAAGGCCAAATATGGCCCATATATCAGCAAAATCACAAATGTAGCATAACTGTTCACCTAATCGTCACTGAAAAGTTACATTTAAAATCAGCAGCATCATTCTGAGATGTTGTGTTTCTTGTTCTTTACACACACAGACAATCACACTGTAAACAACTTTGCCTGATATCCAAGCACTTTGAAATTGAGAATTAAGGGATTTCAAGCACCCTAAAAAATATAAAATACAAGAAAACAGAATCAAGTTTCATGTTTCAAGATGTGTCACTTCCAGGCAGACTTTCCTTCTTATCTAATCTTGTTGAGTTTTTATAAATCAGGTTCTCAATAACAAATTTATTGCTTTACTGGAAATGCAGGAACTTTTAAAGCTTCTAAATCTGAATGTCAACATACAAACATTACGAAGGATTAAAAAACCCAAGCACTCCCTGATGAATACTGTGATTTATCAGTGGGAAAAGGAACAGCGCGTCCATGTTTTATGATTCAAGTTTAATGGAAAACAAAGTATGAATCTACTGAACTTCTTCCAGCAGCAAACAAAGACTGACATTTATTACTCTGAGTGATGTTTACAAAGCACTTCAGCATTATGTAGCGTTCATCACACTGTAAATTCATCTGAGAGGAAAACTTACACTTGCTGGAAGCGTCGCATGCTGTCAAGGATGTTAAACTGCTGCCAGCGTTTGGAGAAGTTCACCTTCCCGTCGATGAGGTCAGGGTTTCCCAGATGGACGAAGGTCAAGTCCTGGAGGATGAGACCGCTGGGAGAAGATAGGGATGTGTTTAGTTGGGTTGAAAATTACTGCGGGAGTGAAAATATGTAGTTTAACATGAATATACTCACAGGTATGGTATACACGGAGGCTCCACTTCAGCCAGAGCGGCTCTGTACGCTCTGAAGGAGGAGGAGCTGTCGATCAGTGTGCAATATTCCTCCAATCCCTGAGAGGAGAAGCACGAGAACACGTGATAACAGGGCAAACATAATCATAAAACCCATTCGCAGCAGATCAGAACAGCTATACCAACCTTCAGCATTCTTTCTCTTGTATATAACATGTAACTAACATTTAAGCCACACTGTGGTCTCACCTCAGAGGTCTGTTTCTGCCACTCCAGTCTCCTGATGGGAGCAGAGTCCAGGGCAGACAGTATTGCCAAGTACGAGTTGAAATTATTCAACTTCCTTAAGTGCTGTGAGAAAAAACAAAAAAGTTAGAGCATCAGATGAAGACGGGAAAGGAAAATGTTAATACTGATGAGACTGGAGCGTCTTGATTAAGCACAGGGCGCCACAAACAGTCAAAAAAACACAAAAATAAGTCAAATTATAGACTGGGACAAAGAGATCGACTGTAAGCTGAATCTGACTTCAATTCTTTTCTTTGTAGCGATGGGGTTTGATAATATTTTATTGATAACCAATGCTATTAATGATCTATGATCCTATCAATCAATTCATTTACTATAAATTCTAATTTTGCCTATATGGGTAAAAAAATCCACACATACAAGTTTTGTGTCAACAGTGTCAAACACATGGCACTGCTGATACTAAGTGTGGTGTCGATGAATGTTTCAGCATGTTGCTTGTGCTTTTACCTTCAACTCACTGAAACTTCATTTAGAGAGCATGAATGAAGCATTTTATTACTAATAAAAATAAAATAATGATAAATCTCTGTAAAGTAAAATTGGAAATTGTTTATTATAATGATACAAAGTAGTAGTAAAGAGAAAAAAAATGAAGATCAAAAAAGGTTCACAGTTGAATAAATATGAAAAACATCAGATAAGATGATACAAAAAGGAACAAAAACAAAGTGTGTATGTTTTTTAATGTGTGTGTATGCATGAGCATGTTCATGAATATGCACTGTTGCACACAGCTGGATGTAGCACACTGCACTGCTGGGATCTTTGTGAGTGACATGAAGCCACACTTAAAACCACCTCAACAGGATCACCTCCTCCACTTCCTGATCCTTCTTCATCATCTTTCATGTTGACAGCCTCTCAAGTGAGTGTGGTGTCATTGTTTTGCAAACACGTGGAACTAAGCATAAAGAATTGATAAGGAACCACAGGCGCTCTGAGAGCATAAAACTCTGCTGAGGCATTTCTGACATTCTTAGTTGAGTTATTATTGAAACTGTGCAATGTTAACAAATCCTGGATCCACATCTGGATTTAAATCACCACTGAAGTCTCAGTCACCTCTCCCTTGTGCAATGCCCAACATTCCCTGAAAATGTCATCGAATTCCATCATGAACTTGTCTTATCTTGCTCACAGACAGACAAAAAAACAGCCAAATAAATAGACAAACGCTGGCAAAACAACCTCCTTGGTGGAGGTAATAATTATGTATTATCCTGGAATAAGATTACACATATGCAGCATGACTAAAGCTGCTCTGACAGTCTCAGTGTTTCCATCGGTCATTTCATCCTGTGTAACAAGTCAAAGTGAAAATAAAAACTCAATCTGGGACAACACCTGACCTCCAAACAGAATCTCTACCATAGTAAAGATCTAAAATTAAAGGAAAAAAAAAGACACTTGATTGAAATATCCTTACTGGGCTGGACTGTCTTTAAAAAAGCAGGACTAATACACGACTTGTTTCTTTAACAATTCTATATTTAAAGATCACCTTTGGTTAATAATGTATCATCTATGATAGCAGTGCTCTATGGGGAATACTAAAAATACAGTGTGGTTGTTTGCAGCTTCATCCTTGGTGTTTCCAACATCATCACGCCGCTAATATGTAGTCTGATACCACCATGTCGTGTGTCATGCCTGTTGGTCAAGTCACTGCGTGAGTTCACAGCTCTGCAACAACCTTTTCTGACCGGACTGAACTGGCTCTCTTTACTGGGTCTGGTTCTCCTCATATCTCCAGTCGTTTCTTCAACAAAATACTCAAAGGTTTGTTTTATTTCTTGGCCAACACTTGACAAACATCTGCACATATTTCTGAACAAGAACTCAGTTAGATCGATAATGATCTCATCAGGGTTGTTACCTTGATTTTGGTAAACTCGAAAGTTTAAAAAAATAAGGACACAAAGTCTATAAATGGAGTTTGGGTGGATAGTTCAGCTCTTTGAGGGCAAATAAACATTTTGTGACTCTCACGTTAAGAAACATTGGCACAGAAAGAATATTCAAGCTAACCTTCATAATCTTGATGAACTTGAGAAGCAGCTTCTCTCTGTCTTGAGCTTTCTCCTGCTGGATTATCAAAGAGCGAACCCTGGTGGAGAAGGAGGGATAAACAAATGAGGCCAAAAATAAAACTAGAGGTTAATCAGGAACATCAACAGTAGGTAAAGAAGAAAAGTGAACAGTTTGTGGTTGTACCAATAGCTCATGTTGTTAAAGTGCTCTGTGAACTGAGTCAGGTTTGGACTCTTTTCCTCATTCTGCTCCTTTGCCCAAAGCAGCACCTCTGGGATCTGAAGGGAAGCGGGAGTAATTCAGTGTTAACGTCTAGAGTCAAAAACACAATCAATGCCAGCTAATGTTGACAAGAAAAACACAGAGAAGCTGCTTTACCTCGATCTTATAGAAGAGCTCAGCATCAAGGAGAGTGAGCTGGTCTGCAATCTCATGACTGCGGAAGTCGTGGAGCGTCCCCGGCCTGTTGGGAAACACCAGCTCATCAATTCATAGTCTGACTTTTCAGATTAGCCTCACCAGCATTACAACAGCAGCAGTATTAAAATAATCGGACCCCTCCTCTGTACCTTGCAGAGACCCCCCGGGCAGCGAGCGGTTTGAGGGAGTTGGTGTAGCGCAGCAGCTTCTTCTGCTCCACCTTGTCCAGGATGTTCTTGCGCAGCACGCGAGCGAGGCTGAGCTCGCCGTTACACACCAGCGTGAACACCAGGTCCATCAGCTGCTTCAAGATGTCGTCTGTCAGCTCCACCAAACTGCAGCAAGAAGAGGGTTATGAGGAAAAGATGTTTCAAGGTTGAATCCATGCATCAAAGAATAACTATCCAAAGTGGCGATCAAGAATGAAGAAATACTCATATGTCACAGATTTCAGCAGAACAATACAGTTAAGATTTTTGTATAATTAATATAGATAAACATAACACAAAATAAAACATCCTCAGTTTGGTAGTGGGACTAAGGAGTAACTTTTTTGGTTTCATCTCTCATCAAATCACCAAATATACAGCCAACAAGTGTAAAACTGAAACACTGGCAACAACTGCCTGACTAATACTTTGACTTGTTCATTTGTGGAGTAAGCACATTTTATCACTCCATATAAGGTCTTCTTCAAATTCACAACCAAAACATTGAATCATGCTCACCACAGCTCATCGACCACTCGAACCAGCACGAAGAACGTGTTCTTGCTGACTCGCTTCTTAAAGGTGTCTGGACTGTGGCAGAAGCGAGTATATGTGCTCAGAGGTTAAGGATAAAAACAAAACACTATGGGGGGGAGCAAAAATCAAACATTTTAACTCAAAATCAAGTCGCATTTGCACAAGAATAATGTTTCATCATGTGTTAAAACATGATCATTCATCAGAAACGATTTAGCTTTTTCTACACAGAGTTTCTCAAGAGTTTATACATCAAGTTTTATGGTTAAACAGAACATTAACACTTTTAATGAAAAAAAAAAGCTTCTCTATGTAAATAAGGACTCCATTGGCTCAGTACTTAGCCTCCTGGTACTGCAGGAGTGTCACTCACGATAACAGCATTCAGAATTTAAAAATTATGCTAATAAAACTGAAACATGTCAAAACCTGTTAAGAGAAAGCAGCAAAAAAGACAGAAGTCAAAAGCACCCAGCCCTCAGTAAATTCTTGTTTTACATGTCCAAAAATTACAAAAGTTTGCAAAAAATATGCTAAGTATTTTGAGTTAATTTGTGACTGAATATCTAATGTATTTTTCAGAGATATTTTTGGGGCTTTTTGGGCTTTGTTGACAGTGGAGAGACAGTAAACAGACTTAGAAAGGGGGAGAGAGAGCAGTGGAGGACACGCTGCAAACAGGCCTCAGGTTAGACCTAAACCCCGACGCTCACACAAGGCAAAAGCCCCTAATCATAGAAGTACACGGCTGAAACTGGACCACCACAACAGCACCCCCCAAATCTAACTCTCAACAAGTAAGAGGACTAAAGCAATGTGCAGTACTAAGGCTGGGTGATGTAGCATAAAGTTCTGACTTTTAACACAAAACTAAATTTTAATGTAATTTTTTAACTCTCAAGGAAAAACAACTACAGATGACCCCAAATCACACAGAACATGTGAAACTTTATTTTTTTTTGCCACAGATGTAAATTGAATTTCCCTTTAGGGCTTAAACACTTAAAGCCTGTTGTATCAAATTTGATACATACTTTTATGATACCTCTATCTAATCAATATGATCAACAAATTACTAAAAAAAACATCTGAATTAAAATACAAAAAAATACAAACCTAGAAATATGCCTGTGTAATAATGTCAGGCCTTCCATCATGTAAAAACAGGCGACATTTTCAGTAGTTCCATCTTTAAACGTAAGCAACTTCCCAGAAAAAAATTGATTTTATTTTCTAAATCTTCCACAACAAAAAAATTTGAACTAATTGATTGAATCGCTACATCTTCCTGGTACTTATACATGCCTGCTGAACAAAAAAAACTCCACAAACATATTTTGATATTTATTGTAAGTCTGTCCCTTTACATACATATCAGTGTTCATCAACTGGTGGTCTGAGGGCCACATCAGGGCCCCCAGCTTTCTACCCAGCCTCCAGTGTTTTAAAGAATTTAGAAAAATGTAAGGGGAAAAATTTGTGGAGGCTTTGACGGTGTTTTTGTTGTTAAGCAAAGCAACAAGCAAAGCATCCCCCAACACAATTGTGATTCAAACAGTTTCATCAGGCATGACTTCATGTGTCTTCTGTTTAACAAAATCCACCTGTACGCAAATATTAGCTAATATTTAACCAGAAAAACAAAGATGATGGAGTCATATCTGCCAGCCCCAGAAATAAGAAACCAAAATATCTCAATTGTCCTTTCTGGCTGCCAGCAGGAGGGGTCACAGGGACTGATCTCACTTTTAAAGGCTAGAAAATACATATAACTCAGAAAAATAAATATTTATGATGTTATGAACAAATTTTAATTAGACCAAAACATTTATATTGTTGTAGATAACTTAAGAATCCAGCCTTCATAACGTCTGTCAAGAAAAAACTTGTTGCTTGGACGAATATAGTTGATGAACCCTGACATACATCCTACATTCAACAGTTTGTTAAAAGAGCCTCATTTGACTGCCAACCAAGGATCATTCAGTTCCTCTGTTGTTACACTGAGATGTTAAAAGACTCATTTTAAATTAGGTCATTATTTCTTTGGTTGTGGACATCCCCAGCTTCTAGTAACCACTGTTTAAAATAATATAACCTCCATGACCATTAAGATTTTCAAAATTAGAAGTATTATAACTTGTTTCATAAGCTGTTCTGACATATTTTCAACCGAAAGTTGCAGTGACACAAAAAAAAAAGTTCTAAATTAAGCAGGGTACGCACATCAAGATTATCAGGCTGTTATTGTCCCGACTCTCCCCCTTCCTGACCAAGGACAGGAAATGCCAGATTATTTTATGTTTTATAAGATTATCCTGTGGTCTGAGGTGTGTTAAGAGTGAGTTTGTTCCAATAATCTGCTCCGAAACGGGTCGGGGCCGACAATCGTAAATATTAAACTTGTTCAACATTTACGACCAAAAATCTTCATGTGTGTGAAGAAAGTCGACGACTCCCGAGTCATGACTCCGTGAACTGTGACGTGGAACAAAACGTAGCCAATCAAAAAGCGAGCCGACTGAGGAACAAGGAAGCAGGCGTAAATGAAAACAAGCATGGCCGACCTGAAACATAGCTTGCTCAGTAGACTAAGAACTCTGTGTTCACGTTGTCTCCAGGATTTTTTCCACAGTCTTCTCTTTTTTTAGTTCAGGATTTTTCTGTCAAAAATAGTCCAAAGACCACCACCATTCCCTCTTCTCGTATGTCCTCTTCCATGTTGCGTGTTGTGTTTACCGATTTCTTTTTCTTCGTTTTTATTCGATCACATCTGATCATCTGATGAGTTCTGTCTTGGAGGACTAGATTCTAGAACAGTGGTGGGACAGAATGGTTATGTGTGTGGTGTACTGTGTTGAGATTATCAGAGAACACCACACACAGTATGATCAAAACTGTTCAGTTCAGATTTTATTTTTATGATAGGAATGCATGATATTGAATTTTTTCAGATATTCGATATGATGGCGGTATGATAGTGAGGAAGAGATGCAAAACAAGAAAAACAGCATTTAACTCTTGCAAAAATGAAACCCTTGATGTTTAAATGTACCCACGCAGTGATAAGAAGGTGCATCAGTGTTGTACATTTGTGTAATTTGCAGATATTCCAGTCAATATACGGCCAATATGTGGGGTCGATATATCAGCTGTAAATACCTGCAAAAATTTCAGTATTGTCTGATACCAATACTTTACTTTTTAGGCTGATATTGGCTGATACTGATATCAAACCGATAATATCGTGCATCCCTACTTTATGTGTGGGGTCTCTAACAGATTAAAAGTCCCTTCAGATTTAGAAAATCCTGATGTGTGTACCCCGCTTTACATTAATACCATCAGAAAAAAATCAGTCCCTACATTTTGCCAATGCTTGTATGCTATTTCCACAGAGTCCAGAGGTTTGTCTAGAAGTTTTCTTTATCCAGAACATGAGCTCATCCATTATCAGGTGGCTTGGATGGCTGTTCTGTTATCACAGTATTCAAACTGTTATCAGGTATGTTTGGTTTACTACAGTGTTGTATCTAAGTGAACACTTTTGTTGACCTGCATGAACACACCGGCAACCACACAGGGAAGCTTGCTACAGAAAACTAGCTCTTTAAACCAAACATCTGAAAAAATCTAAGGTAAACATTCACACTAAATCACTCTCTTGAGGTGCCTTTAAGCAAGGCACACAATCACAGAAGCCCTCAACCTTTCTGAAGTACCTCAGTACCCGTCATGAGAGTATTAGTTTTGCACTGATGCTTCACATCTTCAAGTGTCTGCCTCTCAGAGCAAATACAGTAAAGGTTTTTCCCAGTAAATAAGGACTCTAAAAGAAATCATTAGGCAAGAAAAACATCCCTCTGTAAGCAGATCATCGATGAAGCTCCCAGTGACATGCTGAATGATCTGAAAAGGATATCTGTAGTGTAGCTTCTTAATGAGGTCCTCGGGGGTTATAAAAGTCCTATATGTAGTGAGAAAGGCTTCACAGTACAAAACGAGATCTGTCAAGGAAAAACAGAGGAGAGAAGAAATGAAGATTAGAGTTCAAGAGCATCAGAAAACCTAATTAAGCTGAAAACATGTCATCAGATGTGAAGGTTATGTATCCAGACTGACATACTGCAAATATGAGGAAGACTGGGGGGTTTTAACTGTCTCTAGGACGTCAGATTCCTGCAGAATTTCCATTTATAAATAAGACATCCTTGACTGAATTACAGCTGCACCAGTGACCCTGAAGCACACTAACACACTGCCCTGTTAGTCTTGTTTAGCATCGTACCTTTGCGGTCCGTTTCTGTTGCGTGGACAAGCAGAATATCTCCTGATCCAGCACGGACGTCGGGACCGTCATCGTTCTGGAGGAAAAAAAAAAGAAGCAGAAACTAAATGAAAGGCGATAAGAGAAAGCAGAGTGATTAGAGATGCTCCCCAGTGATGCAGTCTAGCCCAAAATGTATCTAGCACCTTCTTTCTCCTTCTCCTGCCTGTTTTCTCTTTTTTTCCCTCACTCCCCCCTCCTCTCAAAAGGCCCCCACCTCTCCCCGTCCTGCACCAGCTCCTCTGATGACGAAGAAAAAGTCAGACTTGTGTTTGATAAAAGCCTTGCCACTGCAATACGCCTCCTGCAACAAGCTCTAAAAATGTCCACACAGGTTGTGAATCTCCCCTGTCTTCTATTTCTGATTTCCTCACATCTCGCCTGTAAATCATTGGCGTCATGTCGGCCCTAACCTTGCAGAGTGGCGAACAGCATTCCTACACATCTGTCCATCAGACTGCACCACACGGGACAAAGGAGGAGGAGGAGGCAGGAGGGCGTAGGAGGAGGAGAAGGAGGGTGGTTTTGTCAGTTGTAAGAGCTGCAGTTTCATTGATTCAACACCAGAGGGCAGCACGAGCTATCGGTGATGAATCTCAGCATTTGTTTTCACATCAGAGTGGCTCACAGTGACCTTTATTCAGCGGCTGGACTAACAGGACAACATGTGTTTCTGTATGCAGGTGCTTCTGTCATGGCACATTCCTTCAAAATAAAAGCATGAAGCAGCAGCACAGGTGTTGGTCTCACCTCTTGCTTTAGTGTTATCCTGCTCATGATCTCCTTGTGGTCTATGAGGGAGAGCTCGTCCAGATCCTCCTCGTCGCTCCCGGCTGACTCTGATGACTTTTGCCGCCTGGAACAAAACCAGAAAACTTTCATCAGCATGTGAAACCCCTGAATGATCTTTAAAGCAATGATTGTTGCCATAGTTTCAGAAAAGTCTGTAAAACTCCTGTGAGGAAATGTCTGTTGATTTTTGGGACCTCAGATGAAATGGGATTCTTCTCACCTCATGGCTTGTTTCATCTGTATGAGTTAAAATAGCGTTTCTGGGAATAAAAGATTAATAATGCTTTTTTTGATAGTCAAATATATTACACATTTAATGCAGGAGAGTTAAAAAGCTGTTTTTGCTACACATAGATGACTTCGTGACAGCATTTTCCCGGTATCAAAAATAACTATACTTCTCAAAGAAAGTTTGGAGATGTTATTTCAGTTGATTATTTCTCCCCTTTAATATTATCTACTGGTTCTGTATTTTACATCACTGGAAAGCTATTTTAGTTACTTTTACAACGAGGTCTGACTTGTAAGAAAAGTGCATTCATGGATTTAGCAACACAGCTAAATGTGTGGGTAGCGCCCCAAAAATATGCCAAAATCCACAACAACTGGAAGCCGGTGACTGACAAAGAATGGCAGCATCCTTCATGGACAAGCACCCATCTCAGACCCCTTGCATCCCTGTTCTACTGTACGGTCTCAAAGACCATCAGAACAAAGTCTCCTGATAGTCCCACACACGCTTTCACACCCAGGGAGATCGTTCATTCCAGGCCGTGCACCTTGGTTATGGAAAGCTCTTCCTTTGTCTTTATGCTGCTTTGAATCTACTGATGATTTTAAGAAACAGCTGAAAACACATTTATTTAGACAGGGTGAAAGTGTGATCCTTTGTACTGCTGCTTATTTTCTGCTCTCGGTACTCCAGTGATTTACCCTGTTTAATTCACTTTAAATTGTAAAACACTGATTTTTTTTAATCTGAGAAAGGTGCTATAGAAATACATTTTATTTACTTACTTACTTAACATTATTTTGTGTTGGACCTGGTATCATTTCCAAACTCATGAGAGGGTATCCCGAGAAGACCGATTCCTCACCCTTGCTTCTCTGAAGAGGGCTTCTTCCAGGGGAAGAGGGATTTTGGCACATTGTTGGGGGCACTACCCACATGTTTAGCTGTTCCTCATTCCACAAAAGCACAATCCTCCAAGTTGAACCTCATTGAAAAGGTGACTTATCAGGTTATCCAAAGATAAAAAATACAATAATAATTGGCCTCATTAAAATGGAGAACTGAAACCTTTTTTGAGGAGTATGTATTGAAACAGTCCTGCTGCTGATGTTCTTGTCTGTTTTTCTTTGGCCTGTAAAGAGTCATTTTATCGCCTTAGAGATTAAGAGACTTTTATTATGTCTACTGAAGACAGTTTCTCATCATCATCCTAAAACTAGAATAAGTTTAAGTGCAAGACGGTGACAAAGCACACCTTCCACAGGTGAAAATGTTATTTTCAGCCTAGGACATCTACTTTTGTTGCTGTAGTATTAAAAATTAAACAGTGCTGCAAAAAGGAAAACGTCCGGAGCACTTTTCTTACTGAACAAAGGAGAATCCCCGCCTCAGCTGACAAACATTGCAAAACTAGTTCATCTCAGAGCGGGGAAAATGTATTACTGCAAAAATGAATGGTTCTGGAGCACTCAGTCATTTAGCAGTTTTAATATTTGACACTTCAGGCGTCTCCCTGAGAGTTGACAAAGAGCAAGGTATGAATGGAAACTTTAAATGCTCTGCCCACCTGTGATTGGCAGTTTCTCATATAGGGGTGGGGAAAAAAAACAAAAATCAACATGATTCTGAGTGCTAGGTGTGGGTTTTCAGGGTCAAGTAATCATATTATGATGGTAACTTTATCATGGAACTATTGCTGATAGATGTAACAGCAACATGTGAGCTACCTTGGCGGAGGTTTGTGCTCTCCAAGTGCTTTCTAGTTTCTCTCTTGATTTTCAGTTCTATTTATTGTTCTGTCTACCCAATAATGGAATGAAAGACCTTCCTTTTGCTTACCTCTCCTTGTCCAAGGCCTCTTTGCTGTTGCTGTTTGGCATCTGAGGGGCGGGGTCCTGGATCACATCGTCAGCCGTGATGGTTTCCTGATCGATGGAGGGAAAAACAATCATCAACATGTGTGCCAAAGCTTTCGTGGATCATCACTGGTATGTGATTCCATGCTCTGACAGATGGCTGAGTATTGATGAGTTCACATTAGCCACCAGAGTGCATGCTACACTTTTGGTGGAGGGAAGGATGGATGCTTTGATCAAATGTCAATATCACTGAGGTTGAACAGATGTTATTCTAATAATTACTGTGAGTGTAATGATGTTTTCTTAAAGTATGAGAGTATGAGAAACCAGAACGGGGAGACACCAGAAGGTTGAACTCACACGCACACAAACCCTGCACCAAATGTTAAACTACAGACACAACCACATTTGCCCTCAATCTCACGTGAAACAACCCGAACACGTCTGAAAGACACCCTGAGTACGCACATGAGCCCAAAGGAACACAACCACACACACACTTATGCTGGTGAGGGTGCAAAAGTAAAATTTACCGTTGGACCACATTTGATCAGGGACAAAACGCAGAAATAGATTTAACTCTTGTTTTATCATCTGTAACAAAAAAATAACTCAACAATGATGTTTCCTGATTCCCTGTTTTGTTTTTCTTTCATATGTAATGAGAAACAAGTTCAAAATTTGGTTGGATTTCAATTTTATTTTCTAAAGTAGGCAATGAAATATGAATTTTGAAGAAAAAAACAGTCACCTCCCAAGAAAGTAAAATAAAAAATTAAGAAATAATCTCAAAATAAAAACCAAACAAGAAATATATAATTTGTGATAAACAGACAGACAGAAAGACAGGTAGAAGACAAATGGACTGATAAAGTGAAAAGTGGACTCATAGATAGATATACAGACCGACTCATATATAGATACATGAATAGATGGATAGAAGAACATTGATGATTGATAGTCTGATGAATAGACTGACATTGATAATGAGATAAAAAGAAAGACATTTCGATAAATAGACAGACAGATAGACAGATGGACAGAAAGATAGATGGATAATAGAGAGACAGACAGACAGAGAGAAAGATAGACAGAAATAGTTCTACCACAAAGTTGTATTAACACTATTACTACTAGAACCTCTAGTACAACTACTTATTCGTGTACCTCTGATAATTGATGATTTGTAATCAATATTCCTTTGAATTCTACTTTGACATCATTACTTTTACTTTCTTCACATGGAGAAGTCCCAATTTATTCCTATTATACCATAAAATCAAGAAATTGCCTCCTAATAAACATTGATTTGTTTTCAGCTTGGGTTCTGCTCTTTTTTATTAAAAACAAAAACATGCAGAGGGGAAAAACAGCACTGTAAATCCTTTCTTTTCTATATTTGTGAAACACAATAAAACAAGGATTGTCTGTTTCTATCTTTGCTCTTTTTAATTAAACATGGTCCAACAGTAAATTATCCTTTCGCCCCCTGACCTGTGCTGTCACACATGCACATAAGCTGTTACTGGGAATGTTATTGGAAAATTGAAAACCGGTGAACCATCGAGAATCCCTTAAGGAGCGGCCACATGTCAAGTGTTAGATCACAACAAGGTTAAATGCTTGTTACAGTTGAAGCACAGCCAAACAGAGAACGAGAGAGACACAGTAATCACCAGCCAGAGAAAAACACAGAGCAGACTTGCATCTAATATTTTCTTTTATCCCCCAAGACACAGAAAGTCCTTTTTCAGGCAAACCCGTGAACCTGAAGTCATGCTCAGTCAGGTTTGGTCTGCATTCACATTCCATTTCGGCGCCATCGGGTTCACGAGATGAATCAATGAGAGCCGCGGAGTGCAACAGATGGATGAACTAAAAAAGAGGGGGCCTCCTGACTTCAAATTGATTCATATCCTGAAGCGATGGAGGGACGTGTAAATGGAATCGACCTTTTCGTCCTCCTGCGTGGCGGCCGGTCAGCTACTTACTCTGAGGGAGAGAGGCAGCTCCCCGTTGGCCTGGCTGGACGAGTACAAGTTGACGTACTCCCCCTCCCCGCCCTCGTCATTCGCGCTCTCGCTCTACGGGGGAAAACACAAACCCAGGCGTGAGGGTGTGTGGAGAGAGGGGGCACAGAGCTATCAGTGAAAATATGTGGCGAGGAGGAAAGAGAAATGCTAGCCAAAATTTTGCCTGTGAACTGTGTGGTGGGCTGTGATTTTACAGGAGACCAGCAGGTGGCACTGGAGATAGGGCTGGGCAATAGCATAAGTGAAAAGATAGATTTAAATGCATTTTTATAATAGATATAGCTATACAATATGGTTTATATCAGATGAGTTTATTTTTATGCTGACTATAAATTTAAGAAAAGTTGCCATTAACAGTACTTGACTTGTTGATCATTGTTTGAAATGTTTAGCCTGTACACAAGTGAGTAATTTTGTAATTTAAATTAGATTTTTTTTAAGATCTTTTGTATTATTACTTAAATCAAATGATATAACTGTTCTATCACAGCATCAAAAGAAGTTATAAATATGCAACGGGCAATTGCTTTTGATTTTATCAATTATAATAGCAACAAACAACAACTTTAACCAACTAAGGAAGTCATTTTCACGCCCCTCTAAGGAAGTTAATGTGACTTTGCCTTTCCTGCACTGTGCTCTAATGTTTACTGTGGCTGCACAGACACAGGGGTTGAAAGTGGGCTCAATGAACACCTGGCTCAGGTAATGTCTTTCCTCCAGGTGAGAAGGCATCATAGGGGGAGACATTTCAAATCAAGTATCAGTATTTTTAATGCAAGCCAAAGAGGGAGGAGGGATTTTGCTCTTATTAGGGGGTTTTGAAGCGGGTAGAACTAGGAATGAGCCTTGTCAAGCCAGTTTCATCTGCTTTCTAAATTATGCCAACAATGCAATTCACACAGTGCTTCTCTCTTTTAAATTACAACTGAGGAACAATATATTTTTTTCTATCACCAATTATTAAGAAATTTGACATTTCATGATTCAGAAACAGGAAGGACCAAAAATATGTATTTAGGAGAACTGATCCTCAATGAAAATAACTGATACTGATGCTTTTGTGCGACTTAGGAGAGTGTGTAAGAGTTTATCTGCAGTTTTTTTAAGTGAATTCTAAAAAGTCCAGTATTGGGTCTGTCTGTGTAGACTGAGAATTGTACATTAAAGAGAAAACACAGCAAAATACGTAATAATAATCACTTCTTATTTTTGGTCCTTATCACCCAGCCCTACCCAGAAAGCATCATTTGTAGACGTAATAATGTCTAAAAGCAGTGCGTCATGCTCAACTGGGATTCTTTGTAAGACCAGACAGCAGACAGTTTGTGGGCAGTGATAATCACAACAAGAGAATTAGTCACTGTTTTATCGTCTGTGGGACAATAAGGGACAACAAACTGCTGTAATCTAACACCAATCTGCCGAGGGAAAGAGGCTGAAGCATCACATCTTAATCATCAGTCTGCGTCCACACATCTATCCTGCGTGAGCTCACCGCTGAGGTGTGGAGAGAGTCAGTAAGAGAGGACTCAGAAGGAAGACAGACAGCCACAGAGCCCAGCGAACCGGCCAGGGAACCGTTGGGCCCGCCGCCATCCAGAATGGTGGCGTTGGTCAAGGCGACCTGGTCCAAGCTCTGTGATTGGTGGAAAGGAGGACAGCAGGAAAAAAAAAAGAAGAGAAGAAGAGGAAATAAAAAAGTAAAGTAACGGATTAGAGGGGTGAAGACAGAGCAGTTAGGAAAAAAAGGCTGAATTACAGGAAGCAGAGGAGGAAAAGAAATGTTCACAGCTCTGTGGAGCCTGGACTATGAGGGTGATGTGTCTGAACAAGAAATACGCACACACACAAACACGCACAAACACACACACATCTTAAAAAAAACTCAAAATGGAACCACTGGCAGGAGAAATGTCTTCAGTGAGGACATTAGACAAAAATGTTCAACAAATGTCTCTAAAGAAATGCCTGAATCAGCTTTGACCAGGCACGAGCGCTGGACTATTAAGATGAAAAATGTAAACAGGATATTTCTTACTGGTTGTTTTAACACCAAAGTTAAGAACTTTAATATGTTTCTAGTAAAAATAAAATGATACTGATTCTTATTTGATGACTCAGCACAAAAATACATTCTAGATATCCAGTTTTGGATTTATAATTTTTAGTTGTACTCATGAAAATGCAGACATAATCCAACATGTTTGCCATCTACATTTAAAAACAAAGGAAAACTTACATATATTAAGATTGTATCTCACACTCTTAGGGGGTGATAATACAGAGGTGCATCGCTTGAAATGCAGCGCCATCAAAACTATTGTTTTCCAATGAAACGGTGTGTCTTCCGGGCTTCTCTCTCTGCTGCTGCGCAACGCTGTTTTCCAGTGTTTTTTGAGTGTGCATGAAAGTTACAACATTTTTAAGTGCTCAGCAGGAGATGCAAAGCCACAGCACTCATTGATAGCAGCTGAAATTAAGATGAAAACAGACAAAGAGACGGGTGTGGTTGGTACTGATACCCTCAGTGTATGTTTGAGCAACATTATGAATCTGATAATGAAGTGGGCAGAAAAGAGTCCTTCACTAAACCGCTGAATGAAAATCCACCTAAAGCACTCTGTGTGTGTTTGAGCAAAACTGACTGCATTTCATTTCTTCAAGCTCATTTTCTGCTTATGTTATTTGACTGCATGTGCGTGGACACAGATCCTCTACTAGCGCTCCATGCGGTCACCTCCCCAAGGGTGTTTTTGGTGCGTCTGCGCCTTGAGCAACACATCTCTGTGTGATTCACCCCTTAATTGCAATGTAATTCAAACAATTTAAAAAAACTCATTATTTTATTGATCACTGGCAGTAAAAAAAAACAGAATTTTAATGATTTTCTTTAATATATACATTAGGTCTGAAAGATTTATCATTTTCAGATCGAAATTGCAATTTCAGACAACGCAGTCATGTGATCACCAAAGCTGCAGTTTTTTGCAGTGCTCCTGACCGACCCAGGATCTATTGTGTGAACTGTTTTACATATACCATTTTAAAAATTTGTAGGCAGTTTGCATTTAAGATTGGCTCGCAAATGAACGGCTTACTCACAACTGCGAATCGGTTCTCACTGTTCACTCAAAAGAGCTGTTAAAAAGAGTGGACTCTTTTTCATGGTTCACTTAAAGGAGCTGTTAAAAAGAGTCGACTCTTTCTCATCGTTCACTTAAAAGAGCTGTTAAAAAGAGTCAACTTGTTCATGAACGTCACATCTCCACCTTGGAAGTGCTGGTAAGCAGGTCAACAACACAAAGCCTCTGTTTAGGAGCAGAAGTTAGAGTATCCCTTAAATAATGAAAACAGATTATTTATCATCAATATTAGATGATGAAGAATGTGTTATGAGCTTTTGATCATTTATTTTCTCACTGTTGTCTATACTGTAAACTAGGGCTGTCATCTTATATTCGATATTCGAATAACCGTTCGAATATGGGGATAAATATCTGTAACCGAATAGCAAATAATTATTCAAATGTAAAATATTGACTTTAGCTGCACATCAGGGCGCCTGGAGCAGTGGACCGTTTCATCCAATAGAGGGCGCTCTCAGCGCAGCTTGACCCTCAGCCACCTCCGCTGCTCTATTGACCTCAGTAAACAACGAGTTGCCACTCCGAGCGGACATTAACAGCTCCGAATCATCTGAGGAGCGCCGTATGGTAGTATTTTGGGTTCTACACCGTTGATGGCAACTTTAAAATCAAAGACTGGGCTGTGTGTCGGTTATGTGCAAAGCAGCTTAGTCACTCATCCTTCACATCAAATTTGCGGGCTCAACTGTCGGCTTTCATCCAAGTTATACAGCCGAGTGCAGCGGTGCTTCGTCAAGAGTTCAACCCGTGTAATTGCGTTTTTTTCGGCAGGGTCTTTACCGAAGGGGCTGATGAGAGTCTCTGTCCCTTACTACGGGGTGGTGCGCAAAATAATCGAATATCTTCGGTTATTTGGGTGTATGTTCGAAAACTGTTCAAGTTTGATTTTTAGGAAAAGTGACAGCCTTACTGTAAACATAGTGAGTATTGCACTGAAGCTTGATTTGAAGAAAACCATCAATCAAATTGAAATCGCATAACTGCCAGAAAAATCCTGAAATCGTTCAGCCCTACTATATATATTATTTTTTAACCAAATCAGGTACATTCCTCTCATGAAGTCCAGTGTCTCTGTTTAATGTGAGCGCTCCATCTTGTGCTGAAGCATGCTACACCTCTCTAGCCCTGGCATTAAGAGGTGTGCTTTTAAATGCTTCAGTTGCTTATGTACCCTCACATGTAGGCCCTATGAATACACCCACCTTAAGCAATAATTCTGAAGAACAGTGGAGCATCAGAGGGCAAATATCTGCATGCAATTATGACAGTCCTTTTTCTTTTTGAAATCAACATGAACTATACTGGTGTAAACAACATTTCCTTTCCCTAAATCTCCTTTTGAAACAGTTCACTTGATGAAAAACAGTTTATTTCCCTGCCCTACGTGGATAATGAGGGCGACGAGTCTCAAAGTGAAATGCACACAAACATCTAAAAAATTCAAAAATGGAACCGCTGGTGACGGAAACATCTCCAGTGAGACAACAAGGAAGACATAAATGTTTAACAAGGAAACACAAAGATAAGCTAACATCAGCTCGGAGTATGTATATGTGTTTAGACAGGCAGGGTGAGGAGATGCCTGTCTGCAGGGAGGCCGTGGTTACCAGTCCGAGCATGTTGCACATATCAGCTCCACTCAAGCAGCATACCAGCATGGAGGCACACAAACACAGATCACTGATAAACACCACACACACAAACACACACACACACACTGCTAACACACTCAAATGCATGCACGTGATCATGCACTGACACGCAGGATCATCTGGAAACTGAGGCCCCTCGCTAGCCTCTCATTCTCAGAAAATACTGATGCACTTTGGGAAAACCTGCCTGTAATAACAACAGCACAAACACACAAAGGGAGACACAGTCAGATACTGATGTGAATAACTGAATATTTCTTTTTCTTTCCGCTAAATATGCAGAGCGGATTTCCTGGCATGCCTCCTCTCCCCTCTGACACCCCCTCCGTGAAAACACCATGCCCCAGTGAGCCGAGGAATGCAAACATTCCTCAGAATCAGGCGCATGGGAGACGAGGAGGTGAGTGAGGAGGTTACATCACAGTTTGGACAGAGACTGACACCAGAGGAGGAAAAAGAAGGAGAGGAGAGAGAAAGAGAGGAAGAAATGTGTTTTCCATCAGGTCCATCTGGAGCTGAGTCCCACCCGTGATATCCTGAGGGAGAACCACATCGTGTCTTAAGGGTGCCTCGCACAGGATGAGGTCATCATGGGTCAACCTCTCCCAAAATACAGAACAAACCGCTGGAACACTTTGTTTGGTATGCATCGGGACTGGGGACAAATCATTGATTTGCTATAGGGTAACGTATTAACAAGAACCTGTTCATGGAAGGACAATTTATTGATTATAATCCCCAATCAAATATCTAAGATTCCTGAGATATTTGGGCAAATTGTTCATCTGTTCACCTATCAAAATAAAATAAAAAGCTCCTGTGGATAGATTTTGATCAGTTTTCAAAGACACTGAATCAAAACTAACCCCTTTTAAAAAACCTAAAACAGAGGAACACATTAGAAAGTAAAATCAAACATTTAAACTGTGATTTTTTTTATACCTGAAACCTCTGGTGTCAGACAAGGCCTTAACCCAATTCACAGTGCCTTTATGCAAATGAGGCTCCGTTATATTTACAGCTTGAGATTTTCACATCAGTTACAAGCTGTAATATCTGCAGCTGCGATATGGCTTGGATGCGTGTGACACATACACTCAAAGGCAGTGACACACACACTCACTTGCAGCACTCCTGTCTCCTGTCTAGATCACTTGTTTCCCCCCATTCCTTACCCATGATGTATACAGTGGAGGCGAAATGTCACAGGGTCACAAATATTATGCCTTTAAACAGCAGTGTGAATTGGGCTTCTATTGAGGCAGTCTTTGACATTTGTCACGATGAAGAGTCATGATAATGATACTTCTGACTGTCAGAAAAACATTTAAGTCTTCTTGTTTTTCCAACACAAGGTGCTTTCAAGTGATAAAATCAAGATGATCTAAAATAAATAAAAGTGTCAAAAATTGGAATTGCTTAAAAAAAACACATTTAATCCAAAGGGCATTGACATAGGGCAAAGACCATCAACTGGCAGCCCAGGGAACATACAATGACCCCCACAGCTTCCCTTTTAGTCAGTAAATCCCTATTATTATGAACGCAATCAAACAACTGCAATCTGGCTCCTGTAACATCTGTCAAGCTAAAAACTGGCTCTTATGGAAATGTAGTGGGTGACCTCTGGCATTGGGGATGAATGCATCCGTCCAAGATTTTAGCCAAAATCTGCAAGAATTTGTTCAATCTGTTCTCATAACAAACAAGAAATGTTAAACCAAAACAATGATTTGAATTTATTTTGATCAGTGAATATTCAGTATATTTTGTTCATCTACAGATGATTGCTTTTTATTCAATGTCAAGATGCATCACAGTGAGGTGCATCTGCATTCCAGCGCACAAGTTTCCCACCAAGATGATGAGCATTCAGATTTATTTTGGAAATTGTCACTTATTCTGAGTTTATATAATCATTGTTATCTGGGTTTAACTCAGCTTTTTGAAGCATAAACATAGAATCCTCATAATTATAATCCGTTTGTCTGACAGTTCAAGTAAAAAGCAATTTAAATGCCTAATTTCAAGCATATCATCTAATAATCCCTCCACATATTAAAACAATATACCACTAAGCCTTCTCCGAGGAAATGATGTCATCTGTTTTAATACAGTTCTGCTACATTACCAAGACGGTTTAACTTTTATTAAGTTTGGCAGAGATTCATTTCTTTAATAAAGTGACACTGATTTCTTTTGACTAATGTTAAAACCCACATAAAATATTAAAAAAGAAATTAATTTTCCAAATCTAATGAAGTTGGGACATTGTGTAAAATGGGAATAAAAACAGAATACAACTATTTGCAAATAATTTCTGACTTTCAGTGCTTAATAAATTTGTTAGATCACCTTTCACAAAAACAAGTGAACATACATAGTTTTTGAAATCTTTCAAAAACTGTCTCAAATTGAAAATGTTATTCTTACTGGTCATTTTGAACATAAATGAGGAATTTCAAACTGAATTCACCTCTTTATACCTAAATATGAGCCGGCTCAATGGGCTTCTCTGAGAAGTCAGAAATTAATCAAACACAACATTCAACCACTCAACAAAATTCAGGAATGTAAGTAAATAACTAAAATCCATCATTTTTATCCTCATCTTTATTTTTTTTTTTAGTTTTTTGTAAAACAGTAATATTGAAAATCCATAGATAACAATTATAATTAAATTTTAGAATTAAAAATAGCATTTCTGTTAAAAAAAAAAGCCTTTACATATGGTGTACTGACCATCACAGAAACATAAAAAATTACTTTCATAACCAATGCTGTTTAATTAGGGTAGCTGCGGCATTACCCTTACATTGGGTGGTGGTCTAATATATTTGTTAAGCGTTGTATATTTGGTTGAATACACAACGTTTATACAAACTGACCCTACAAACAATAAAGTTTATCAGTTTGAATATGAAGCATAAGTGTTAGTGTTTGTATTACTGTCTCCTCGATCATTAAACAATAGGATTTTTCATGTCATGTTTGCTTGTGTCACGCCATTTTCAAGTTCTCATGGTGGGAAAATTCACTTGCACAAGAAACATTTTCCCCATTTCTGTGTTTCCCTCACATTTATTTGAGAGCTCACTTGTTGAAGTCTACTCAGACTAATTTGTCCCTTCTCTCTCCCTGCATCTCTGCAGCAGAGGGAAAAGAGAAATGGTCAAATAAGTACTTGTCATGGAGAAATGCTTCAGTGCAAAGAAACAAACCAGGTTAGCCGGAGGCTGCACATGACCACACCAGAGAACTGCAAACAGTCACGACCACACAGAGAACACGTTAATAAAAGCACATCGCAGCCTCAGCTCGAGAAAACACAAAACAAAGCAACAAACTCACACTGTCAAACAAATACACAAATGGAGGAGCAGATGTAGCAAAATGAAGGACCGCACAGCAACCAAACCAGTGACCCTCAAGGGACGGTAGACCTCAACAGAGACCTCAGAGGGGCGTGAAGGAGAGCGGGTAAACACACTGCATCACATATGGTGCACACACTAGGGTCAGACCGGCCCCCCGACTCGACCGGGACCACACAGCACCCACATTGACCCGAGCACAGCGGAGGAATGGAGGTGGAGGGATGGCGCTAAAGCGAGAAAGAAGGGGTCAGGAACTCACCGTGGGCGTGGTCAAAGACGCCTGGCCAATCAGGTAGGAGTTAGAAACGGACATGCTGAGGCCCAGCCCAGAGCCCGCCTCCTCCAGGGCCGCCACTGACGGCTGGAGGTGGCAGGAGAGAGAGGAGGAGGAGGAGGAAGAGGGGGAGGAAGAGTGGGAGGCCTGAGACGGAAATATAGAGAGGAAGGGAGGAAAAAAAGAGAGGAAACAATTAAGGAAATTAAAGAAAGAAAGGAAGAAGAGACAGAAATATAAAGAAGAGAAGAAAAAAGTGCAGATACAGAGAAAATAAATAAAAAAGAATTATAGATACAGACAACAAGAACAGAATAAGATGAGTTAAAAATAAAAGGAGGAAGTAAAAGAGAAAGAGAAGGGAAAAATGGAAAGAAGGGGACGAGATAAGGAAAGAGCAAAAGGAAACAAGCAAAGAAATCAAGATTGAAGTCAAGATGAAATAAATAAATAAATTAATAATTAAACAGAGGCAGACAGAGAGATGGTAATAAAGACAGAAAATAATACAATCAGGAAGAGAAAAATAAAAGAAAAAAGAAGAAAGTAAGACGTATGAAAGAAAGAAAATAAATAAAAGCAGAAAAACAAAAAAAGTAATAAAAAAAAAAAAAAAGGAAAGAAGGTAAGAAAATATAAAATTATAAGGGAACCAATAAAGAAATAGTACAGAAAGAAGGAAAAATAGAGAGACAGAAAGATAGAAAAAACAATAGAAAACAGAAATATTAAAGAAAGAATGACAGAAAGAAAGCAAAAACAAAGAAAGGAAATGTGAATTAATAAAGATAAGAAAACAAAAAGAAATTAAAAATTGCAAAGAAAATAAATAAATAAATAAATAAAGACAAATAGAAAAAAAACAAATATAAATAAATAAAGAGAGAAAGTTAAGAAAAAAGAAAAAAGAAAAAATTGGAGAAAGAAGGTGAGAGGAGGTATAGAGGGGTAATTTAGGGTTGTTAAGGGAAAAAGAGAAGAAGAAATAGTGTTCAGTTGGTTAGACGAGTAAGTCAGCATGAATTAGAGCAGATTCAATCAGAGCAGAAAAGCAGTGAATTTAAAGTGCTGGAGAAGCAGAGGAGGATTCTGGGAGTTTTGAATATAGAAAGACGACCTCTGTTTACCGAGAGCATTCTGTGATGTTTCAGTTCAATTTACTTCCTGGAAAGTCCTAATTACATGCGGTTCATGTGACGTGTGAAGGTTACACACTTCTGTGCCCTGTGACAGTCCAATAACCTTTTTTCTTTTCATGCCCTGAGCTTTAAGAGCTTTACAGAAACCAGGCCAACTACAGCACGCTGGAAACACTGCCAGTGTTATCCACTCCTCCTCTTATCCACACTGCGGCTGAAATGACTTTTTTCTTTTTTTTGCAGAGCTGTGTAAAGTCGCCAAAGCGTGTAAGCCTGAAACACAGGCTTATGCGGGAGGCAAACAGGCTTATTCCACAGGGCCACGAGCTCATCAAGCCCAAAACATGAGGCCAGATTAGGGTCTTGCGGCGGGAGCAGAGATGAGCGTTGTTGGACTGTGTGCAGCAGACAAAAGCGTGGTGGAAATAAAGAGGGCTCAGAATACACAGATGTGGTGGCAGAGAGGGGACAATGGACAAAGAGGAAGAAGAAGAGATCTCAGAGGTGGTCTGGGCAGATTCTGACTCTCTGACTCTATTTCTCCTCACTGGTGATTCTGAACATTTACTGTAGCTGCACCCTGGAGGAGAGTGTCATCGTTCTACTGTCCACATACATCTTTATTATTACACATCTGTCGGCCGACTACTCAGCAGCTTGTCACGTTCAGATATGAATGACAGGCAGGAAATGGGAAAGTTGGTTTCTTTCTGAGAAAGACACCAACTTTTGATGCAAAGTGTTTTGTGCTTACAAGATTTCTGATCATTTAAAATGATGCAGTGGTTGATATTTTTCTGATTTATGGAATCAAAATGTACTGGAGCTTTAAAAGCTACCAGTGTAAGAGACAAAAGACTCTGTGAGAGAATGTTGACAATGTTCTGGTATAATTTAGAGTTTGCAGGATGTTCTTTTGCAGAATTTGGTAATAAAAAAAACATGAAATTACCCGGTATGCTTCGGTTTTTGTTAAAGTGGTCTTATACTGGTTGTTGTTTATGTCTATTCCTACTTGAACTACATAAAGATTATAATTTTGATATTTTGGCAACAAAAGCAGTGAAGCAATCTTTTTCCTTAGAATGGCTTCATAGCAGTGATCCTTCAAAGCAGTGGCTCTCAAATGGTGTAGTGGGGCACGCTGGTGTGCCTTTGGAATTCGTACAATCATGTGTTATGACAACAACTATACAGCAGCTGGTGATCTAGTTGTAATGAACTAACAGTGCTTTGAATGCTTTGTTTTTGTCCAAAATCCTGAAGTCAATGCTCAGCAATTATGAATTTCCAAGCACATCGGCATTGAGCATCATATCAGACCAAAATGCCAAACTTTTTGACTGAAAGTCTGACTTCTTTCTGAATTCTTCTGTTTGTTTCATGTGTTACGTCACCGTCCCCGAAATATTCTAAAATATCATGCAGTATTAAAGTCTGCATTAGCAATATTCAAACAGAGCGAAAGAAATTAGGAATGATTGCATAACAGTTGAGTGCTTTGAAGCTCACTCAATCTCTCGGTCAGGGCTGAGTGAAATTCATTTATTTGAATTTAATTAATGATGACCAACTAAGCAATTATCCTAAAATTCAAATTTAAATAGTGATTTAGACATAATGATGCTTTAAATTGATGATGTCCTACATTTAGAGTTAAAGAATAAAGCTTTAATTTGAAATAGCGCTATCATACCCTTTTGTATCTTGTGCATTAAGAGGAAAAAATTCCAGGACCTAAAATGCTCTACTTCAAACTCTTGGACCAATCAGAGTGTCTCTTCCCTGTGCTATGTCCCATCCTGTGGCGTTCTTCTCTCTCGCTCCTCTCTGATTCTCTCAGACAGTTGTCTCAATTAACCCCGACACTGGCCCGGATTGAGATAAGTGGATTGGAGCTGATGTGGGGCTGATAAAGGCCGGCCTTATCTCTCACTAACAAGCAAACACCTCGACGTTCATGCAGACGGCTGCTTTGCTTACAAATCAGAAAAGAGCAGAAGAGGGGAGATAGAGAGAGAGTGGAGAAGGAGGGGGGCAGAAAAGGTGAGAGAGATAACAAGATAGGAGGAGGCTTGAGAGAAAATTGATGAGGATTACCACTGGAATGTACTTCAGCGACAGAGTGCATTCTTTCACACTCTTTTCCTTCCTGGCATTAAGAAAGAGGGGCTGACAGAGCGGTGAGGCCAAACACCGTTTTATGTTCTTTAAGCGTGCAAAATAAACATGCTCTCCTGATGCTCTTGGTATCTTTGGTGTTATAAATGATGATGCCATAGCCTCAAAAGTATGGTCTTAATTAGAGGAAGATGAGCCCAACAATTTCAGGAATTTAGTAAATAACAGCTTTCCTTGCCCAGTCCAAACCCAGCTGGTAAATAGTTCCAGTCCCTGTCATCATACTTGGAGGGGTTCCTTACCAGTTGCCTTTGTTTTGGGGGCAGTGCCGGCGGCTGGATCGGCTCGTGGACCGAGTCGGTGCTGCTGAAGGAGTCGTTGAAGCGGTAGACCTCCTGGAAGCGCTTGTTGCGCTGCTCGTAGATGCTCTCGCTCTGCGGCAGCTGGTAGAAGACAGAGGGCTGCGGCTCGGAGTAGTCCTCCACAAACTGCATGTACTGGAGGACTGAGGGAGGGAGAGGGATCAGATTAGAAACAAAGACTCACATTTTATGGAAAGCAAAATTAACTTCAATCTCAAAAATGTAAATAATGGGCAGTAAATTCAGCCTTGACAATCCATTTATGTAAGATAGAAGTGCAGGGAAGATGCAATTCCATAGACCACCCCAAAAGTTAGCATCATGCTGTTTCTATGACAAATGCCTGTGGGTTTTTTCAATGGGCTGGTTTGACTGGATTATAAATTACTGCTGAAATTAGGCTTTGTGGCTAAAGAGTTATGAAACACATTTTGTTCATTAAAATAATCTTCAAAAATGCTCTCCACTAGATGTCTTGAGGCCTGATGTCTGGAACAACAACGTGGCCGACTGACTTCAACCCCACCATTATCAAGCTTCCAACTTTCATTCAAGCTCTGACCACTTCAACAGATATTATTTCTTAACATGACCTGATCAGATTAGTGGTCATTGCTTAGCCTAACACAGCTCTGTGTGTGTATGTGAATCATGTGCTGTGCCATGCTTTCTCGTGCTTCTCCAAAGCTGTATAACACTGTGAAATGACACAAATGTCCCATCCCCTCAGCAATGACGTGAATGTCTTGAGACCAAAGCCAAGTGGTCTGGTTTGGTCTAATTCAGTTTGGTACAGTTTGGAGCGGGAGGTCCTGATCTCTCTTGCGTTTCAACAGTCTGTACCCTAAACTGGGATCGGGGTGAACACTAGAAGATGAGGGTCGCGGCAGCTACGTCCAACTCCCTCTGCACCTCCTCCTCGAGGAAGTTGTGCACCACTGAAGGACTCCATGGATCACTGTCACTTGCAGACATTCTCTATAGCAAAAGTAGTAAAAAAGTCCCTCACTTTAAACATGGTTGAGTATGTAGTTTTCAATTAAGCTGTTGCTGCTCAGGAAGTAAAAGACCCTTTCCACCAATCAAAATACAGCAGCAGTTTTAGCTCCATCCTTTGGGGATCAGCTCGGTAAGCTCAGCACCCCTACAAAAGGATGCCAGAGAAATGGGACGCCATGGATCAGTAATTTGGGCATCTTTCCCTATATTTGACAGTGGAAACTCCTATAATTTGGTGCCTTACCAAGCTGAACTGAACTGGACTGCTTGATGGAAACACAGCTTTAATGATGGTGAAGATTTTTTGTAAAAAGTTTCATAGTAAAAGAAAAAAAAAATTGATATGAGATTAAATTCATCTTAACATCAGAGAAAAGTCCGTGTTTTAAGTTAGACAACTCTTTTTCTTTTTTTCCAATACATTTTTATTTCCTTTTTTTTTTTAAGAATAAACAAAACTATCATTAGGTTAATACATCATAAAGAAACAGAATTAAGTCCAGGCTTAACCTTGTATCTGTCCTGTTGCAGCAGTGGTTATTTCCCTTTTTTGTGATGTCATATAAGTTCATAGAAACAGTAAAATCTTTATTCTCAAGGTTTGGTTTATTTTCATATCATCTTAAAAGGGCATATTAATGAATTTCATTTCTGTTTCATTACCAAACAGAAAGTCCCCACAAGAGCTTAAATGACATGTGCTGCTGACCTCTTGGCCAGGTCACCCTTGTGAAAGAGATCTTGATCTCAATGGGTTTTTGATCTGGTTAAATAAATATAAAAATAAATAGTCATACACAAATTTGTACTAAACTGCTCTAATATTCACAGTAGACTTAAATCTGAAATAGACCAATAACAAATGACATATGTATCCCTGTTCTTCTCTCTTGTATAAGTAAGCCCCAAAAACCTTTGACCCTTCATATTTTATGATGTAACTCAAAGGCATCCCTTTCTGCTCTGTTAACACCCATTTCCTCCAAGATCTACACAAAAACACAGCTCTTGGCAAAAACAGCTCGAGGCCAAAAAAATGAGACATCGGATGACATCATCATGATATCATCAGTTATTATTTCCAAGAATGAGAAGAAAAAACTTCCAGAGCCAGAGGAGATATTACACAACTTTATAAGCAGGGTGAGTTATATAAAGCAGTAAATTATGGCTGCCAGACTGAGTAATAGCCTCACTGTAAAGTTAAGTTAAAGGTACAGTAAGACAGGGCACCCCTGGTAAACAGAGGTAAATGCCATGTGTCTTTGCTGTTTTTCCCTGACTTAGATCCTAGGTCACCGCCAAAAAAGTCTCTTCCTGCTATCTTTTAATCATCAAATGTATCAATCATCCAGATCAGTCTGTATCTAAAGTGTGCTTTAAAGGTCCTTATCTGACAGCTGCCCTGTTGAAAGTGTTTCAGACTTTATAAACAACTATATCGAAATATCAAGCCATTTTTCTGATGGTCTGGTTTACTTTTGTACCTCATTTCAGTCTCTTTTGTAACTTGGAAAACTCTTCCCAGGAGCTTTTAAATATTTCTCCTTGGAATTACAAATATGTGACCAAACGCTGTCATTAGCATTTGAGCTAAAAGGAAAGGCTGATAGTATGGAATGACATAATGCAGTAGCTAGATAGGAAGTGATGCAGCAGGTGTGTCAGGAAATGACCAAACGCTGCCCTCCATGCCCCCGGACCTGGACCCATTGTAGCACATCCTGGTATTCACTTCCTACCTCTAATCACGGGGGAATATTTCCCTGACATGAGCTACACTTCAATGAGCTGAGAGTGAAACAGAGCCAATATCTCAGTGTCTCTTCCTAAATCCAGCTCATTCTTTCCTTTATTCTTCCCTTCATTAGACTCTTTGTCCCTTCCTCTTCCTCTGTGACCTCTGCTCAGTCGTCTCATTTAAAGCTCTTTCTTCCTCTTTGCCTCCACCGCTCCCTCATTATATTCTCTTCTTTGTCCTGTCTCTGCTGTCTTGAGCACTGTGCACAACTCAGACTATGTACACGCGTAGGTGGATAGTTTAAAATGCAGCTTCTTTTCCTTTTTTGACTGTCTGTCCACATGTAAACGGCGTTTTATGCCACTGAAAATGCATATTTTGGAAACTCTGGCCAAGGGGAAGATTTTTAAGAACTCTGTTTTTAGGTGTCTCCTTGTAGACAGGGGAAATGGACAGGGGAAATGGCAGTTTGGATCCAAAAGGTCTCAATCTGTGCTGAACTCTCCTCAAGTGATGTCACACTATGTCCCTACATTATCACTGTTGTTTGCATGTGCTACAGCGAATTTTGCAAAACTGTTACTTGAAGTGTTGACTGGACTATTTACATGCCAAGATAAACTATTGTTGCTCCCACACAATGATGCTGCTTTAAAAAACTCTGATGATACAAATACTGTCGCTGTTTAGGACAAGATCAAGTGATATTGTTTCACAAGTGACCGTGCTGCCTGGTGACCCATGGCTGCTAGTGTCTGTGGCTGGTGTGGTTGCAACTGAAGTTGAAACCAACAAGAGTACCCACAAAACTTTTTAACAACAGGACTTGATCAAGATAATGATAAATGTCTCAAATTGAAATATGAATGAAGAAATTATACTCAATACGCCTGCTACTAGCAGTTAACATGGCAACAATTTAAACTGCAACAACAGTCAGACTTGTGGTTGGAATAAATACGAAAATAAAACTGCTTTTGCGTAGAAATTGCAAAAAAAAAAAAGAAAAAAAGTTGCATATCACAGATATCACACGATAATAAAAAGCATTTAACTTTGTGTTTCTGTGTAGACAGATGTTTTTAAAAAGGTATTTTTGAAAATACCTGCCTTTGTCTTTTCATTGCACTGGTCAATCTTTCTTTTTTACATGTGGTACTTTAAACCAGTCTAAATAGCAAGTCCATACGGAGTTCCACAAAGATCAATTACTGGCCCATTGTTGTTTAGCCTGTGTATCATTTCAGAGGCTGACTCACAAGTAGGCGTCATGGGAGTTTATCAACAAAAAGTTTTTCAAAGAATAGATGAAAATAAGCGATGAAGCAAAAAGAAAAGTTTAACACTTAAAAGTTTTCTTCATAAAAGTGAACATTACTCAAGTAGTTTTTGAAGTATTAACTCAAACAGTGAAAGAAGAGCTAACAGTACGCTATCAAGGAGTTACCTCACGGTAAACTGGAATTATGCTACCACCAAAAGTTACATTTTGTAATTCATGAAAATGCTTCAGTTGTATTTTATGTTGTTTAAAAAAATGGGAATGTATTTACTGTAGCTTGTGTGTACTGTAGATCTAATATTGGGTTACTAACCAAGAACTTCTTCAAAATCCCCACAGACTTCCAGACAATTGAACCAGAGTGATAAAATGATGATTCATTTCCAGGTTTTAGGATTCATAAGTTTATCTCTCCACTGAGATCCATTTTCCAGCAACACAACATTTCCTATCACCTGTTTGTGGATGATACACAGTTATATAAATATGTGCTTTCACCGAAAGCCTAACTCCTGTCAATGACCTCATCCAATGCATCACCAGACATTCAATAGGAAAACATTTTCTACAGATAAATAATGATAAATTGTTGGTTCTTTTGGTGAATTTCAAGGCTCTAAGTTCCCAGCTTCTCCCTTTATTCAGTACCTAGTCAGTAAACCTTGGGATTATTTAAAAAATGTAGGTTTATCTCTGGATAATGACCTTCTCTTTCAGAGAACTCAAGTCCTTTAACCAGTTTTAATTTATGATCTCCTAAATAAAACCAAAGTAGGATGCTTCCTGTCACAGACCATTTTGAAACGCTGAGTTCTACAGGTATTTCTGGCTGTCTGAACTATTCTAATGTACTACATGCTGGGTCTTCTTCCTTTTGGATGTTATTGTGTTTGAAACTATTTTTTAAAGGTAGAAAAATTTACCCATTGTGGCTATAAGCACGTGCAACTTGTTGTAAAGAGCTAATTTCAAAATACTTTTATATTTAAAGCCCTCAAAAGCCAAGCGGTTTCCAATAATGTTTACATGCTCAAGATAGATTCACAAATAGGTAGAAGTGATAGATCATCAAATAAAGGTCGTCTTAAAGTAGCTGTCTGAAGACAAATCTTTGGTTAGACATAAAGTATGAGGTTTAATGGTAAAATTATTACATGTATATTAATTGTTATATCACTTCATGGTCAATTCAACAAATGCAATCTGCATAATAGGATATAGCTTCTTAATGGACTCATCCATGTTATTTGTTGTACTGTTTAGGTATATTGATTTTATCTAATGTGCTGTATCTGTGATACTGTGTTCTTATGTCACTTAAAGTATGATGCGTCAACTATTTTCAGCTTGAAGCACATTGGGTTAAGTCTGTCATATACAACTGCTGTAAACAAAGTCGACTTAACTTGAAAACTTTTTTTCACTTACTGTGTCTGCTCTTCTTCTCAGGCAGCGGCGGTGGACTTGCAGGGACCTCTGCGTTCTCACTTGCGATGTACTGGGCCACAAACACGCCCCCATTTGTCTGCGGCATGGGCGAGATGGGGGTGAGAAGGGGGAATGGCGGCGTGGGGTGCATCTCCTCTTCTGACAGGTTGTCGTAATGAGAGGGGTAGCGCTCGTACAGCACACGGGAGCCTCCGTCAGGGAAAGGTGACGTCTGAGTGCTGCGTCGCTTCTTCTGGGGAAGAGCGGGGGGAGCACTGATTCGGGACAATAAGGGGTTGGTTTGATTGGGCTGTGGGGTCCAGTACTCTGGTGGTTGCTGGGGTGGGGGAGCGCTAAAGCGAGGATGTGAGGGATGCTGTCCAGGGACAGGGGAGGAGGACTCGCTGTGAGATTCAGGGAGGGGGCTCAGGCACCCGCCCACTGGGATAGGGGGCAGGTTTTCTCCTACTGACAAGTCCTGGTGGAGGAAGTCATAGTCCGGGTCGTAGTTTTCTGTGTTGTCTGAAAAAGTGAGGAAAAATTACAAATTACAACTATAAAGTTCAGTATAGTTCATGTTAATCAATTAAAGTCCAGTTAGAAATATTCAGTTTTAATGATTTTGGTGCCCCCTGTGGAAAAACTCTTCCGCTGTTCTTGCCCTTTATGCCTAAGAGTACTGTTCAATATCCCAAAATGTATCATATTACCTAACATTCACACTCAAAAGTACCCCTGAATGTGAATCTTTCTACTGAATATTGAAACAAAAACAGCTATTTATCTCTTATTTTGACACCTACCCCCTGGCAGCTTGTTTCAGAGATTAAAAACAACTTCATATAAAAATATCCGTCTTGATGCTGATGATCTTGTTTGCTTTGTTGCTCATAAAGAAACATCAATGCAAAAACAATAGGCTGTTTAATTACCCCCAAAAAATGTCGAGTGCTTTAACAAACTACATTTGAATTCCACGCAGAAGAGTTTAGAAAACCTGCATTTAAACATCTTCATATTAAAATGAATCCTCTTAATAACTCATCACTGCTTTTTAAAACCAAGAGTCCAGTACATCAGCTACCATTAACTCTATTCTGGTTCCAGTACACAGAAACTACTGTGAGGTCTGCATAGTGTGCTTTGAGGAAGCAATTGTCAGTGTGTTGGTTATAAGTAAAAAGATACACCACTCTAATGCCACTTAAGGACCGCAAATGGGCTACTGTAGTTTGATGAAATTAACAAAGTGAAGGCTCCTCTCCAGTGAAATTGGTAGAAGACTGCAGGACAGTTCTCTTTTATGACTTTAATGTGTATTATATAAGCAAAGTAAATACATTTTTTAAGCAGCTAACAGAAAACAGAGGAAAAAGAAAGTAATTTAGATTTATTCATATGTCATTAAACATGAATACATCTAAATCACTGCAATTCAGGAAGTAATGGCACTTTGGAAATGACAGATAAATTAATTGATGCAGATAAAAATCAGGTTATATTGATTTCTGACTTTCAGTGCACTTATGTCGACTTGACAGATTAAAAGTTTATATTTTATTTGTTTTATGCTTTCATGATTTCACCTTAGAAGCAAAGTTTTGGACATTGAATTTGACCAACTTCTGTCATTTCCAAATCCACATAAATCAATGGACTCGCCCTTTGCAAACTTATCCAGATAAACATCATTGGGATGTTCTGTACCTTGATAGTTTTGTTTCCTCGTGCCTTTTTGGAAAGTTAAACAAACAAACAAAACAATATTTGTATATTGTAATAACAGCATGTTGATAGAGCTGGTCAATATATCAGTTAAATCAATACATTCTCTTTTTTTTTGTTGCAGAGGGTTTAAAAAAAATAAAAAGCTGAGTTTTATTTCCTTGACGTACTGCGTCACGTTTTACCTCTAGCCCCCTAAGCTCCCAAAGTTAAAACCTTCACCGACATTTCTTTCCAACAGTGACTCAACAACAATTTGTTGTGGTATTGTCTGAAAATACAAACACTGAAAAATTTCACCGGTTTGGTAATGGTAGGCCTGGTCAATTTTTACACTTGGCAAATTTTTGACCTTGAATTTAATTTTAAATGAGATTAAATGGTGTGTGAAAACAGTGCAGCTTTCAGAGTCAGTGGAAACAAGACTGCTTAAATTGCATGCTTCAATTTGTTATCATGATTATGTACTTCGGACATATTTTAATACATAAATAATATAAATATGTTCAAACTACATTATGCACCATTATAACAAGATTAAAGCATGCACATTGATTCAAAGAGGAATTCAGCTTACTTTTGTGACAGATTATGATAAAATGAAGGCAAGACTTCATTAAAATAATTCCTCTGTCCTTTTTAGTTTTAGGAGAAATAAAATCAGGGAGTTTATATTAAAGCCCAGCCTTACATGTTATCTTTTATTTATATCATTTAGAGATACTTAAAGATGATGAATGCTTTAATCCCCACTGCCTGAGTAGACTCTGCTCATGTTTATTTAGCTGTGGATGAGAAACTGCATTAGAACCCCAACCCCCCGTTTGTGTCCATCTCCTTACCGAGCGTTTCACAGCTGGTGTTTCGTGAACACTGACCGCTGTCCTGCTCCATGGAGGAGAGCTGCTCGTCAGATTTACTCAGTTTACCCATGCTGCTGCACGGTGACAGGCGTGGAGAGTCGCCCCCATACGACTGGCTCCCACCAGAGAAACGCCTCTGAAGGAACTCCTGCTCGTAGTCCTGCTGCTGCACAGAAACAAAAAGACATTTAGTGCTTCTTACTGCCATTTCGTTCATATCGTATAATATTGATATCTAAGGTGATTTAATCTACAATTATTTGGTTCATACTTAACGTCTGTTTCACTGCATTTGCCTTTTCCTCCCTGAACAACAAGCTAGATCAGCTACAGATCCGTCACTGATGAAAAAGTTACAGCTAAATTGAAAATCACTGTACTTGCACCATGTGTGAAAGTGGACATACTGTACATTAGGGCTGAACGGTCTATCGTTTTCTGATCAAAATTGCGATTTCAGAGAATGTGATCATGTGATTGCAGAAGCTGCAATTTTTTGCAGCACTGCTGACTGACCCAGGATCTGTTGTGTCAACTATTTGCTCGTGGCGATGTTGTCACATGTCAGCGCTCATGTCCAAAACCATCAGAGGCTGACATACTTGTTTGCAATGGCTGGCTTTTTTCCTTAATTGAAATTGTTGAATTTTTCTTTTCTTATTATTAATAATTTAACATTGTTTTTTTTTTTTTTTTTTTGGCATTTTATTGAACTTTTTTAACTTAACATGACTAAGGATTTTTTGCACTACATTTTTTAAAGTTAAGACAGTGAAAGATGGCTCTTTTAGTTCTTCAGTGATAATAACTGCCATTGGTCAAGGACTTTAAAGAGTGTACATGCATGTTTCTTGTTAATAAATACACTTGGAAGCAGTTCTTACCTTTAGTTTTTATTCTTGCCTTAGAGTAATAGCTTTTAATGTTTGATGGTATGATGCAATTTTCTGTCATGTTCGTAAACGTAACTGTAAACACAGGGAATATTGCACCGAAGCTTGATTTGAAGGAAATGAATTTAATCGAATTGAAATCGTAAAACCTGCCAGAAAAATCGCAAAAAGACCTTTCCAAAAATTGTTCAGCACTACTGTACATCCAGACAAAGTACTTCCTTTTTTTTCTGTGGCCATTGTCTTCCCCTACTCTCTCGCCCCCTTTCACATTCCTATCCCCTGTCTCTCTCCCCTATCAATAAAGGCACAAAATGCCCCAAAATAATCTTTAAAAAAATAAACTGCCCTGTCCACATAAATAAGTCATTCGATTGATCATACTTAAACGTTTGACTCTTGATCTAGTTAATTAAAGGTCTTCAAAAAGGCCTGCTGTCAAGTCTTTAACATGCTTGGTATTCCCTTTAAAACAATCTGTACTGTCTGCCTTTTCCTCAGTGTAGAGCTTGTTGCTAATATTGATGTTCTAATGAATAACAATTTCTTTCTAAACATCTTATTTATCCTGTTTTTCATTACTGCCTTTATCTAACACAGCTCATGAGAAGGCTAATCTGTTCCATTGGTCTACACGATGACAGTAGAGACTTGAATGTTGAATCCCTCACCTGTCTGTGAACGCTGCAGGGCAGACTGGAGCCGCGGCTCATTGGTGCGACCACTGCGACTCGTGTAGGCGAGGGGGCAGACTGACGCTTCTTTGGAGGAAGGGCTGGTGGGGGGCTGTTGGCGGATGCACAGAGAAAGAAGAATCAAATAAAAGGAATGATGAATGCTTTAATCCTTGAGGCAAAATCAATACAGACAAATCAGGCAAGCAGGAAATACACAACTCTGTCAAGCATGTATGCACACACATAAACCTGGTATGAATACATGAACACACATTATCATTCCTCCCGTGGAAGATGAGAATGGTTCACGTTAGCCTCTGTTTGCTTTAACATGACTCTCTCCTGCATGTCAATCCAAAACTCTCTCTGTGAGTTAATACAATGTCAAAAATGGGGAACACAAGGCACCATGATATGGAGGCCAGCAATATAACAAGACTGCATGGGTCAGTAACACACTCTCATGCACTGGGACTGTCTTCTGATTGGATGATGAGTTCTTCGGGGAATGTCCAGAATGACACAAATGTTGGGATAATGCAACCATGCAAGTTAAAAAAACACTTTCATCCAATTCAGAAGCTTTACATCAAGGGAGGGGGGATTAGAGGGGATGTTATAATGGAGACAGATGATCCTGGGGGGCTGACATACTTCTCCTTCTGAGAGGGTCTCCTTTGGCCAGCGTCAGCACTCAACTGTGCTCTGGGAAACCAAAGAGGAGACAAATCGAGAGACATAGCAGAGAGAGTAAGATGGGAAGAGACAGCAGAAACCAAAGTGTGCCATATTTAAAGACTTGAGTGTGACAGTGATGAGAGTCTGGAGGAGAGTTGAGGGTTTGGATTGATGAAGAAGACCATTAAACTACATCAGAAAATACACAAAGTAACTCTATTTCCACACTCCTACACTGCAACAAAATCCAATCAAATCTACGTGAGTGCATTTGTCTAATTACATTGCAGATATTTCATTACACTTAATAACAGGCATAACATTAAGATATTAGGGATGTAACAGAATGTCATTATTTTATTACACTTCTAAATTATACTAATTAGTGAAACTAAGGAGATGTTTTCCCCTCTTTTCATATTGAGATGTGTGGAGAAGTATATAGGGATGAGAATTGATAAGATCTTATAAATATCAATGCCATCGACAATTCCGCTCATTAAACCACTAGCTTTTATTCAAAAATCCAGTCTCCTCCCCTTTTGTGGCGTGACACTTGTCTTTCTCAAAATACTGGAAATACTAGTAAATACTCGTAAAATACTAAAAACTGAATTCTCAAAAATTTAAAACGGAAAAAAACTGAGTATGGGAACAACTAAACGAAATTTGGGAAAAAATAACACAGATTTTATAGGGCCCTAGGTGTAGGCTGCTGTTCAGTAAACCCTGTGATATCCAATTCAGTTTTCGCGGTCCCGGTATTTCACGTTTTTTTCTGTAAGACTTTTTAATTTTGATACTGCGTACATTTTTCGCCATTTCGTGGCATTCTGCAGCATTGTTTATGAGTTTAAATCTTGCGCGTCACAATATAATGCCCGTATGTACTGATTCAGCCAATCGGAGTGTCGGTATTTTTTCTCGGCCCCTGATTGGCTATTGTGCATCACATGGCTTTGCATCTCGCAGGGAGGAGAGATGTTTGCTTTGTTCTCCATCAGTTCCGCGTCTCCCTCTGCAGTGATCGGTGTTCTGCATAGCTTTAGTGTTTTGTGCATTGATTTTGTGTTTAATTGTATTTATATTGTTTTAAAAGTGTGTTTACAGACCTTAAAATTCTTTTAAAAGTACTGTAAAAGTTATAAAAACATGCCTAGGGTACATTTAAATAGGGTATTTCTATTTCGCAGATTTTCACTTATCACAGGTGGGTCTGGAACCTAACCCTGATGGAGGGGAGACCACTGAATCCTTTTTTTTTGCTTATGTTGAAAGGAAGGAAGGTAGGAAGGGCCAAACATTCAGTCAAGAAAACTACCTGAAATGGAGTCTCATTTGCTGCTATTTTAGCTCATCAAAAACTAAATCAATATACTGTCAAAACTTACATCTTGTTTGAAATATATCAGTGTTTCCAAAACTTGATCCATCTCCCAGCCCTAGTTCAGGTAAATATTTATTGAACAGATCTCTACGCAGTGTAAAAGTGATCCAGCCCCTTTACGTGTGATTAATATTGTGACATACCATTTTTTTTGCCACATTAAAAAGTATTACAGTGGAAAGTGTGACATGGTAAAGCACGGCAAATTACCTCAGCCTTTTTGCCACATGCACTCCTGAAAGCTTGGCCCCTAAAAATGTCTTAACTTTCAAATCTTATCTTGTCCCTCAAAAAACAAAGTCATCCCTGTCTGGTACAGGAGAAAAAGATACTCGAGGCTGACAGGACAAGGGCAATGTCTTGGTCAAGACTTCTGTTATTTTGGGGACTGCATTTGTCAAAAGAGATTTTAGAAAAAAGTCGGAGATCACCTTTTGGGATACTTGACAAGTAAATTTGCAGATTTTTTTCATTAATAGTGAGCCAAAGAGCTAAAGTAACTCTTTTGGGAGAATTTTCCAGCAGAATATGGCTATGATATATTTTGTACCACAGGTTAAGTGTAATAAGCAACTGCTGATTTGAGATTTGTTGAACAGACTTACTAAGATTTGAGTATTTGAAGATCCAACCTTTTAAAACGTAAATCTTCAGAGAAATGTGGGAATCCCCAGATGTAGTCCTCAAACGCCCTCTTTGTTCCTGACCTTACAAATGTTTCACTTCAAGTTCAACTTATTCTAAAAATAGCCATGATAAAAAAAAAAATCCAGAAAGGGTACTTCTCTTTCTGCTGCAATAGTTGGAAATTTCAAAAGAAACTGCTGGCTGCTGATTGGAAGGAATCAAAAGTAAAAGAGAAACTTGTCAGGGTGTCAAACTACAAAAAAACATTACAGAAACTTGTTGAGGTGAGCGGCTTGATAAACACATTTTTTGAACCAGGACTTCCCCTGTAAGTGAAATTTCAGCAAGAAGCGGTACTGAGCAGATGTGTGGTCATTACAGGAAATGTTCTGGGAAAATTTACCACAAGTGAGAAGTCAGGATCATGCTGTTTATTTAACATGTTCAGTGTTAACTTTGAGGCTGTAATGAAGAAGCTTTGCTCCATTTTCTTGCTTGCTGGAATGATCATCCCAACTCTCAACTTTATATGACAACTATAAACTTATAAAAGTATTCGACATTTAGATTTGTATGCCATCTTGGATTTATGTCATGCCTTTTTAACGTCATATATTGGCTCCTGAGTCCACATTTCATTCCATCTGAAAAAAGAGTAACCCCACACACCAGATGGACCGTTCAATATATTTAGGAGGTTATGTTTTCGCCAGGGTCCGTCTCTCTGTCTGCTAGCAAGACTACGCAAAAACTACTGGATGGATTTACATGAAAATTTTACCAGAGGTGTGATTTGGTTCAAGGAGGAAGCCATTACATTTTGGTGGTGATCCGCATATTTTTCTGGATGCAAAAAATTTCCTAAATTTTCAGGAAATCCCATAAGTTAACATTGGGCTGTATATAATATAACTCTATCATCAAGGCAAATTTCATCTGGATCCGATCCAGATTAACGTCATAAAAAAACATTGAAGTTTATAATGGCAAATCCCATTCATTTCTCCTTGAGTGCTGTGAGGGTTTTGCCCCCTTACCGTCATTATGGGAACTGTAGATCATTTGAAAACTGACGTCAACGTGCTTCAAGCCTGTCACTGCATTTCCCAGCTTCCCTTGCAATGCCAACGGAGGAGTTCTCCACATGGACAGACATGAGCGGAGACTCGGCTGTCCAATTGGAGCGCGTGGTGATCTAGAATTGTATCTTTTACTTCTTTTGTGGAAAAGCCACTGCCGTAACTGAGCTGCTTGGCAGAGGTCTGCGCTCCCTGAGGGCTTTTCTAGTTCACTAGTCCATCTGGGAAAGAGCCCACAGAAAGTGTTTGGGAATGGGCAGAACCGTTGAATAGTTTATCCTGCGGGTGACAGGATGGTCACTCCATCAATAACATTTGTTACAGAGAAATAAGACAACGTAGTAGGTGAGGGTTACTGTTGCGGTGTAAACTACAAACTGTGGCTAAAACATGTCTGAAGTGGAGCAAAAATATCCTTCCTATAGAGAACTTTGAAGTGTTGTTGTTTGTTCTTCATTTCATAAAAAAATGTGGTCCTGATTTGATAATATTGCTACTGAAGCTGTTAGCATCTATGCTAATTTCTGCTCACAACAGATGTAGTTTGGAGCTTCACAAGATGGATCTGCCTGATTACAGATATTGAATCAGACTGACCCATCTGCACTACAAGGTTAGAAAAAAATCTGCCCTGTGAGGGACCTGTAAACAAGTAAATAATTCCAGTGATTGGCTGTCCTGGAATATTTAAGAAAATTCAAGAGTGTGTATGTACAAACAGCATGGGCCTCATTCTTCATTTCTGTCAACATTTCCTCCTGCTGTCTCTGTTTATCATCTGTCCATCAGTCTGGATAGAGAGGTACAACAACATTTTATCACATGGCATGCTGATAAAATAGCTCTATGATCATAAAGGTAAATGTGACTTTTATTAGTTGATATTTTTGGTTAAGTTACACCAGGGTCAAACTTCTTAATGATTTGTACACATACTCGATGTGGGCATGTGCACCCAAAGTGAGATAGAGGAGAAAAGAGAGCTCCTGAGGGATAGTTGCAGGCTGTCCTGAAATATTCAAGAAATTTTCAGGAGTGCATGTGTGAAAGCAGCATCAGCAAAATACCAGGAAAAGTCTTATGTATAAACTTCTTTAGAAAAGTAACACCGGACTTGGACACTGGTAAAAAGTATCTCTACATGGAGCAGACACGGAGTATAAAACTGTGTGTCATCCTCACCTGAGCTCCGCCATTTTGGCTTCAGGTAGCGGGGGTTTAGGAGGGGCGACGTCTTCGTCTTGTGCATCAGAGGCAGCCTCAGCAGGAGCAACTGTCGGAGACGTCTTAGTAGAGACCTCCTGCTCCTGATCTATTGTGGGCATCTCTGATGACACGGTGCTGCGAGGAAAGTTGTCAGGGTGAATGAACTGCTTTGATAATGTGGATGAGTGTGTTTGTACAGGAGAGCACACAGTGTCCTCACCTCTCTGTGGTGGTAGCAGGGGGGGCTGGTTTATTAGGAGTAGTGGGCGAGGGCTGCTCCTGTTTCTCTATGGTCAGCTTCACCAGTTCCTGTAAGAGGGGAGACAACAATGTCAGCAATGCTACAACTTTAGATACAGCAAAAACACCCGCAGTGTTTCCCTGTACCTTCACTCCGTCCAGCACTGCCTTGATGACAACAGTGACAGAGGCCACGTTCTCTTTGTCCTCCAGGTCGATGCCGTCCAGCATCACCTGGTCGGCCCAGCGGATGAGGTTGGCCAGACTCTGGTACACGCGGTTGTGACAGGAAGATAGTGCCGAACTGTTGAAAGAAAATGACAGGGATTAGACTAGAGTAGAGGAGGAACAAAGCATTTTGGGGGAAAGATACGAGCATTTGAGAGGGAGAGTAAGCAATGGAGGGAGATGGGAACAAGAAGAGCTTTTTTCTTAAAAATGAAAGAGGGTTGTGGGGAGCTTCAATGAGACATCAAGTACAGTGTATACTAGAGTATTCACATGGACTCAGCAGACGAAAGAATAGTAAAGTCAAATGAGGACAGCTAAGTCAGCAACAATGCCAGTACAACACTGCCTTCAGGATAAAAAAAATTACCTTCCCTTGTGTTCCCCATTAATATTTTATAGCTAACTGTTTATTAAATATAAACAAATGTGTATTTCTAATCTATAAATAAGCTAATAGTGTTAATCAAACAAAACACTTTGCAATTTCAGTCTTAAGGAAAATAAGGATGTACTTATATAGTAAATAAATCAACAATGTTGTGTATTGGTCCTGTAGCATTCTTTAGTGAACTTCGGGTTATGTTGATTTTGGAACAACCTGTGTACCCGGCAGGTTCACTTTTTTCTCTATTTAACTGTGTTTTTGTGTTTTCTGGTGAAAAAGAAATCCTTTGCTATGTGTAGGGCGCAATGTAACAATGACAGAATGTCATCAGAATTAAAGGGCTGTTCCAGCTTTGCTCTTTTAATTGCCTTGTTTGACAATGACCCTGTGGCAGGAATGACGGACAGTATAAACGGAAAATCTTTAGTTGGATTTAATATCTATAAGGCCTTTTCAAGATCTTATTCAGGTGCTTTAAGATTTCATTAAATCTTTAATTTCTACAATGTCACATTAGCAACATAGCTATATTTATCTGATCATAAGCTAGCACAACCAAAAAGTCACATTATGATTTCTTATTATTGTTGCATACAACAATATATTGTATATCACAATGTATTTTGTTGTGATACTATACTGGAGTTCACTAATGATATATTGATATCTCATTAGCCAATAATTTATGGATATAAGAGCATTTGTTTTGAGTGGTAGTTCAGCCTCCAGTTGGTAGTAAGCAGCAGACACTCAGCCATTTTTCTCTCTATCTGTGACATTTACTGTTATAATTTTTCTGTCACCGGGACAGATTATCAATTTTATCCATGTTGTTGTGACCATGCTTTATAAAAAAAAAGGGTTATTCAACAAAAGAAAACAAAAATATTGACACCGGCATCCAACCAATGAAAAAAATAACTGAACTCTCAAAAAACTCTGTCAGAACTCAATATGTGATTTTCTTTTATCTATTTACTTATTCATTACTGTGACCCTTACATAAAAGCATGTACAGTAGACAGGCATTTTTTCTTTTGTCATATTTTATTTTTTCAACATTACCTGGATTTTCATTTAGATACAAAATGTACACAAAAGTGCAACATATATGTCCTGCTCTTTTAAATAAATAAAAGTTTAATAACAAAAAAACTCACTAAGTGTTTGATCAAAACTCTAATAAAAAAAAAAAAAAAACACTTGGATATTAAATTTGCTAACAAGCATTGAAATTGAATACCATGTAATTTTGCCTTTGAGACTGGTCACTTAATTGATTGTTCAACCTTTAACACCTTTTAGCCTAAAACCGGGGTGGGCAACTGGCAGTCTGGGGGCCAAAAGTGACCTGCCAACTTCCTCAGTGTGGTCCACCACTCAGTTTGAAATATATTAAAAAATGTGTATACATGGAGAAATATGAAAAAGTCTGCCACAAAGACATCAGACATTGCAACATTTCCAGGAAAATAGAGCTATAATTTGCCTATTTTTTCACACTTTTTACATTACTAAATACATATGTAAAAATTAAAATATAATTGCACGTAAAATAAAATAAATAATTAGCATAGCTTGTGACTTGAATTGAAGAAGGAGCAAAATCTGACTTGAATTCTGCGTTTAACTCATTTAAGAAAGTAGCACTACTTGCATTTAAGTTCAAATATAAAAACATTTACACATCATATTGAGGTACTCAATTTGATTACCTTCAAAACTAAGCATGAAACGATTGGTGTATAGACAGAACATTTAACTTTATAATATCTTAGAGGGAAGCACCCCTGTATTGATCCGATATCAGTAGTATTTGCTGATATCAGCTCTTTTGACATCCACAAAGCCTGTTTCATATTGCTGGTAAAATACTGTTTCTGAGCAAACGAAGAATAAATCAAAACTGGCCCTTATTAAAGATACATTTCAAATCAGAACCTATTGGGAAGCAGCCAATTTGAATAAAATAACTTAATACAATAAAAATGGACAGAACTCGTTTCTTGCATAAAGTGGCTTTACATGGGACATTTAATACACTATTTCTAGTACCCTTGAGGGGACAATACATATTTTATTTGAATCAGGTTTTTCTATTGTCTACATTTTTTAAATATATGCTCATTTTTTGATTTTGCCATTTTGTTCTGTTGGTTGTTTATAAACTAATATCATGTTACTGTCATTACTGCCCGTATATGATAAAAAGGTAAAAGCACAAATGAAACTGTAGCCCTGTTATTTCATTCCCGTCTTTGTCAACATAACAATATAACATGCTGTCATGACCAGTCTTGTTTTGCTCCTCAGCCATTTTACATTTTTCCCATGTCCTTAAGAAGGTGGCGTCCATCTGCCTGAGTCCATGTGAAACCAGCTTTAGCCTCGACATGACAAAAATCACACATCAACAGAAAACACATCACATTTCTGATCATCTATTACCCAATCAACTACATATCTAAGAGGCATTTGTGGGGAAGTGGCTGCCAGAGAAGTGAGTATCCACACGGGGGAGTGGGGTGTCGCTCCTGCCTGTGGTGAACGATGAGTTCAGACCTAACACTAAGGTGTGGTGCAGGCCTGTGCCGACATGCTGCGTCTGATTCAGAGCGATCCACTGTGTCCTCACAGCTCAGACCCACTGTGAGCTGGAGACAACTGCAGCTTTTGAGGAGTTAGGGGAAGGGTTTAAGGGAAGGAAGGGAGGAGAGGTCTGACCCAGAAAGACTAAGGAACCAAGCACAACTATATTTACATCTACAAATTTTACATTCATACATTAACCTTTTGGCAAATAAGCCGTGATGAAGTTAACACTGTGTGCCAAGACAGCGGGAAGGAGTTACACCCACTGTTGACCCAGTTTATGTTGACTGAAATCACTGCAGACAATCTAACACTCACAGAGCAGTAACAAGCCAGACACAAATTCTCCTTCCACTGTTTGTCACGCAATACCAACTTGATGCACGGGAGCTTATTTGCAAAAACACATCTAGAGCCATGACTGATTTATTGAGGTTTGACACCGTTAGATTGGGGGTCAAATCCCTCAGAGGATAGCTGCTACTCCACGATCCATCAACGGCCTCTTAACACAGAGCTGCGAGATACAAAAACACGTCACCTCTGACCCTTCATACCTTTATCTGTACTGACAGGACGGGGAGAGGCACAAAGACAAAGACAAGAGAAGTTCCAACATGTCCTGACAGTCCAAACAAAACTGCAGGTAGGATTACACTCACAGGAGACGGATTTGCTTTTACTAAGTTAACAGACAGACTTTATTCGTTAATCTACCTAAAGAGTGGGATTTTCCTCCCTCACAGGTAACATTTCCGATTACGTGCCAGTTTGTGTCACATCACTGTTATAACTGAGGCTTCAGGCATCAAGCTCAGGAAGCCTTGGAGGTGAGAATGTCTTGTGTCACTGCGTGCTATCAATCCTCAGAGGCTGTATGAAGTGTTAGTCGACATGGTACTGGTTCCAGCACGTCCTGCATGTATACCAGGAACACTAAAAGTTACGTCAAGAGGCAAGAATGAGAAGAATGAACTATTTCATCTTAAACAGGAAAAGGACAGAAACCAATACGAAGCTTTCTTTTCAACTTTCCAAACCCTTTTGTCCCATCATGAGCACTTTTCCAAAAGGCTTTTTTTTATTTGGCAGTTATTTGTGCTGTGTTAGAGCATATCAGGATGCAACAATACACTTAGCCCACTTCTTGGTACCTACCTCGTTCTTTCGCTCATTGTATTTGGTTCCGTCTGGTTTTGTCAACCTTGGCCGGTAAAGTCCTTTTTTCGGCTTCTTAAAATTCTTTCCCATTCTAAGGTGTTTTGGGATACTTGGAGAGATGTTTTATTTTCAATTCTAAACAATTTCTTTGTTCTACTTCTAAGCAAAAAATGAATTTTCACAACTACCCTTAACGCATTTATGATAAGTTAAAAAAAAGTTCAGTTTCAAGTGCAGGGGAACATCTATTACATATATTTTATAGGGCTGTCAAAATTAATGAGTTAACGCGGATTAATCCATCATAATGATTAATCTGATTAAAAGTTTTAACGCAATTAACCCATTCATTCGAAGCATGCGTCAGTCAGGGATCCTGTTAACCCTTCGGCTAACACGTCGTCCAGCTTGCAACAAACCACCCTCACACGATTAATGTAGATTAAAAAATAAAGGATATTTAATTGTGATTAATCCACAGAAACCATGTGATTAATCTGATTTAAAATTTTGATCATTTGACAGCCCTAATATTATATAATGCAACGGTTATATTTAATTTTTTAGACGAAAACTTAATTTTGGTTCCTTGACATCATATTTAAACACATCATGATGGCATTTTACTCAATCATCTAACTGTCATATGTCTGAATTTAATTTGAATGCATCATAATGTAACCTTTACTGTCTGCTTGAAGAGAGTAATAAAGGCTTGTTTAGTTTATTTTCAATATTATCCTGACAACTTCAGTGAGGATTTAAATATTTATTACATTTATTAACCAACAGGACTTTGACAAAGTTTGAATGTGCTTTTCACAGCCGTTTTGAGCAGATGGGAATCATTTTTCTTGTCGCAAAGGCTGTTATGTTATGAGTCTGTGAGTTAACAGTCTTTTTTCAGGTCACAGTGAAAAGGTAAGACATGTTCTGCTTAATCAAAGCAATGTGCTGAATCGCTGAGGTTCCCCATGCAAAACTCGATGAATGTTTGCTTATCAGAGGTTTAGGAAAAAGAAAAATGATGGTATGTTAAAGGACCCACAAGGCTCCATAGTGGTATTGATAAGCTTGAACAATATTAATGTTCAGGTCTGATCAATCTTTTAAGAGCAATTAACAAATTAACAGAAACCAAAACCTCACCTTTAAAGACCTGGTTCATATGAGGGGTTTACAATTGTAATCATTAGAGCAATGACATTAGCACACAGACATTAATGTGTGCTGAATGCACACTGCAGCTATTTAGAAAGCATGTATCTGTTAACAGACTGAAACAACAGGCTGCAGTTTGTAAACATACAAACTTGATAATTTGGGCGGAATAAAACATCAGTTCCCACACACCATCATGCAACTTCTGGGTTACTTGCAGCCTCAAGGGCTGAATTGAGGAACTACAGTTTTTTGCACTTCCACATTGGCTTATTTTTTATTTTCTTGGTTGTAGCAACCAAATGTATGATCTCTTCAGTTTTGTAATACTGTCACAGTAACATCACTGATGTAATGAGCAAAAGTGGTACCATGATGTGTGTATATTATTCCTAAAATTGTTTTTCGGAAGTGGACATTTTGTTCTCCGATGGCTCAAAGGCAGTTAATTAAAATGACACCAGAGGGTAAAGTTTCTAAAAAATCCTCTTGAAAATAAAGCGTCCAGAAATAAAGACACCTGTGTTTAATAGATGACCTAAAAAACTGTAAATCAGCCTGTAAATCAACTGTAATAAACTTTTTTTAACAGAGGATGAGCAGGAATACAGATGTAAATATTTCCCTCGTTTACCTTTACCTAGCATCTATTGCTGTGAGACTCACCTGTGCTGTATCCGGGCCTCCACCTGAACCAGAGGCAGGATAGCCTCCAGCACCTTGCTGGCTGAGCCTGGGAGCATCTCCAGCACCTTCTTCTCCACCACCATTTTGTCCACGATTGTCTTGAAGTATCGCAGGGCACTGACCACCTCCTTCTCATGCTCCTCCAGCCGGCTTACCTTCTGTGAGAACATAACAGCAACACGGAAAAGACATTTAGAGATTCACTACAAATTTACATGTATTTGATGACAGCGATGTACAGTTAAAAATGTTTTAATGTCAAAGTATGTGCACAAAGGAGACTTCAGCTGATATATTTGGCCAGTGAGGGCCCACAGGTCATTTTGCACTGGGTCGTATCCTCAGACAAATGCCAATGTAAGAGGTCAAATGGTGTATATTTGTTTTGTCTGACTAAAGAGAACCAGGCAAACACCGGGTCTGTGCTTAAAAAAAAATGATTCTGCAATATATCATCACATATTCCTTGACGATAT